>NW_024121140.1:122999-687638 GCF_016745375.1 Pimephales promelas
AAAATTACATATTATTATATGATATTGTCATGTCCTGTCGTGTTGTGTCTGGTTCTCTCTCCTCTACTCTGTCTCCCTCTGCTGGTCATATTAGGTTACTTTCTCTTTCTTCGCTCTTCCAGCTGTTCCTCATCTCCTCTGACTACCTCGTTCTCCCTCTTTCCACCTGTTCCCTTTCTCCCCTGATTAGCGCTCTATTTCTCTCCCTGCTACTGCTACGTTCTTTGTCAGATTCTCTTTTGAGCATCTAATGTTGGAAGCTAACCTCTGTCTCGATTGTTTCACCGTCGTCCTGTCCTGTCCTGTTGGTGTCCGTCTGGTTAGTGCTACCTGTTAATCCTCTGATATCTACCCTGTCCAGTTCTCCTGAGGCTACATCTGAACTGGTACCCACTCTCTCCACGTCTTCCTGGTGAGACCTGCAGTCTGTTGCCGTAACCCAGAGATTCCTCTCGACTGCCTAAAGACTTTTTGAAGTTCATCAGTGACTTGAGTTTCGTTGCGGCGCCCGCTCTGCGGGCAGTTTATTTCCTCATTGTTAATTAAATAGAAGATCAGTCTGCCTCACTGTGTCTATCCTGGGTTCACGTTTCATTAAAGACTCTGTTTCTGTTACCTCGCTGTTGGTCCTCTTTACCTGCATAACAGAAGAATCTGACCACTATGGACCCAGCGAGTCCGGATCACCTCCAGTCTGCCGTCGAGATCCAGGGGAGCGATGTTAGGCAGACACGAGGAGGAACTGTCCGCCGCCCGACATGCCGTTGAGACCCTGGCCGCCCAAGTCTCTGATCTTTCCAGGCAGGTTCATCAGCTTCGCCTTGATCCACCGACTTTCTCCGGGGCGTCTGAAGTTTCTGAACCCAGAGTCAATAACCCACCGTTTATGGCTGGTGAGCCCACTGAATGCCGTCCATTTCTCACTCAGTGTGATGTAGTGTTTTCTCTCCAGCCCAACACCTACTCCAGAAACAGAGCCCGTATTGCCTACGTGATATCGCTCCTTACGGGACGGGCTCGCGAGTGGGGACGGCAGTCTGGGAGGCGGAGGCTGAGTGCACTAACCAGTATCAGGACTTTAAGGACGAGATGATTCGGGTCTTTGACCGTTCTGTTTTGGGGAGGAGGCTTCCCGGGTCTTGTCTTCCCTAAGTCAAGGTAATCGCTCCATAACCGACTACTCCATTGAGTTCCGTACTCTTGCTGCCTCCTGTGACTGGAACGAGCCAGCGTTACTCGCCCGGTTTCTGGAGGGTCTTCGCGCGGATGTGAAGGATGAGATTCTTTCTCGGGAGATTCCCTCCAGGGTGGATTTCCCTGATTGAGCTCGCCATCCGTATCGAGCGACGGTTCGACCTTCGTCGCCGAGTCCGAGGAAGGGAGTTCGCCGCTTTCCACGCTCCTCCTTCTACACCGTTACCATCGCCCTCCGCCAGCTCGAGCTCTGAGCCCATGCAGCTGGGAGGCATTCGTATCTCGGCTAAGGAGAGGGAGCGAAGAATCGTCAACCGCCTCTGTCTTTACTGCGGGGCAGCGGCTCATGTTGTTTCGTCATGCCCAGTAAAAGCCAGAGCTCATCAGTAAGAGGAGGGCTACTGGTGAGCGCAACTACTCTGGTCTCTCCTTCAAGGTCATGCACTACCTTTTCGGTTCATCTCCGCTGGTCCGGTTCATCGGCCACCTGCAGTGCCTTATTAGACTCTGGGGCGGAGGGCTGTTTTATGGACGAGAGCTGGGCTCGGGCGCATGACATTCCGCTTAAGGAATTAGAGGATTCCACGGCCTTGTTCGCTTTGGACGGTAGTTCTCTCCCCGGGATTCAGCGTGAGACGCTACCTTTAACCCTCACTGTCTCTGGTAATCATAGCGAGACCATTTCTTTTTTAATTTTTCAGTCACCTTTTTCTCCCATTGTATTGGGCCATCCCTGGCTAGTTCGTCATAACCCATCTATTAATTGGTCCACGAATACTATCCTTTCTTGAATGTTTCTTGTCATGTGAAGTGTTTAATGTCTGCTATTCCCCCTGTTTCCTCTGTCTCTTCTTCTCAGGAGGAGCCTGGTGATTTGACGGGGGTGCCGGAGGAGTATCACGATCTGCACGCTGTGTTCAGTCGGTCCCGGGCTACTTCTCTCCCTCCTCACCGTTCGTATGATTGTTGTATTGATCTTCGTCCGGGGACCACCCCTCCCGGGGAAGGCTCTACTCGCTCTCGGTACCTGAGCGCAAGGCTCTCGAGGATTATTTATCTGTAGCGCTCGATGCCGGTACTATTGTTCCCTCTTCCTCTCCGCTGGAGCTGGGTTTTTTTTTGTCCAAAAGAAGGACGGGTCCCTACGCCCCTGCATTGATTATCGAGGGCTGAATGACATTACTATTAAGAATCGTTATCCACTCCCTTTGATGTCCTCAGCCTTCGAGATCCTGCAGGGAGCCAGGGTTTTTACTAAGTTAGACCTTCGCAACGCTTACCATCTCGTGCGTATTAGGGAGGGGACGAGTGGAAGACGGCGTTTAACACTCCGTTAGGGCACTTCGAATACCGGGTCCTTCTTTCGGTCTCGTAAACGCTCCAGCTGTCTTTCAGGCATTGATTAATGATGTCCTGAGGGACATGCTGAATGTCTTTGTCTTCGTTTATCTTGACGATATCCTGATTTTTTCGCCGTCACTTCAGATTCATGTTCAGCACGTTCGCCGCGTTCTTCAGCGCCTCTTAGAGAATTGCCTTTACGTGAAGGCTGAGAAGTGTACTTTTCATGCTCCCTCCGTCACCTTTCTCGGGTCCGTTATCTCCGCTGAGGGCATTGAGATGGATCCCGCCAAGGTCCAAGCTGTTGTCGATTGGCCTGTTCCTAAGTCACGCGTCGAACTACAGCGCTTTCTCGGCTTCGCAAATTTCTATCGCCGGTTTATCCGTAGTTTCAGTCAAGTGGCTGCTCCCCTCACAGCCCTTACTTCGGTCAAGACGTGTTTTAGGTGGTCCGATTCCGCCCAGGGGGCTTTTGATCTTCTCAAGAATCGTTTTACGTCCGCTCCGATTCTTATTACACCTGACATCTCTAAACAGTTCATAGTCGAGGTGGACGCGTCTGAGGTGGGCGTGGGTGCCATTCTTTCCAGCGCTCACTCGCTGACAACAAGGTCCATCCGTGCGCCTTTTTTTCTCATCGTTTGTCGCCGTCGGAGCGTAACTATGATGTAGGTAACCGCGAGCTACTCGCCATTCGCTTAGCCCTAGGCGAGTGGCGACAGTGGCTGGAGGGGGCGACCATTCCTTTTGTCGTTTGGACTGACCATAGGAATCTTGAGTACATTCGTTCGCTAAACGACTTAATGCACGCCAGGCTCGTTGGGCTTTGTTTTTCGCTCGTTTCGAGTTTGTAATTTCCTATCGTCCGGGTTCGAAGAATACTAAGCCGGACGCTTTGTCTCGTCTCTTTGATTCACCAGAGGTTCCCATTGACCCTGAAGGGATTCTTCCTAAGGGGCGTGTCGTCGGGGCGACTGTCTGGGGAATTGAGAGGCAGGTAAAGCGAGCACTCTCTCACACTCCCACTCCGCGCGCCTGTCCGAGGGGTCTTCTTTTCGTTCCCGTTCCCACTCGTCTGGCCGTTCTTCAGTGGGCTCACTCTGCCAAATTAGCGGGTCACCCCGGCGTTCGGGTACGCTGGCTTCCATCCGTCAGCGCTTTTGGTGGCCCACTCGGGAACGTGACACACGCCGTTTCGTGGCTGCTTGTTCTGTTTGCGCACAGACTAAGTCCGGGAATTCCCCGCCTGCCGGTCTTCTCAGACCGCTTCCTATTCCTTCTCGACCGTGGTCGCACATCGCCTTAGATTTTGTCACTGGTCTGCCAGCATCGGCGGGTAAAACCGTTATTCTGACAGTTATCGATCGCTTCTCTAAGGCGGCTCATTTTATTCCTCTCGCTAAGCTTCCTTCCGCTAAGGAGACGGCACAAATAATCGTCGAGAATGTGTTTAGGATCCACGGTCTCCCTACAGACATCGTCTCGGACAGGGGTCCGCAGTTCACGTCTCAATTCTGGAGGGAGTTTTGTCGTTTGATTGGGGCTTCCGTCAGTCTCTCGTCCGGCTTCCACCCCAATCTAACGGTCAAGCCGAACGGGCCAATCAGACTGTTGGTCGCATCCTGCGAAGCCTTTCTTTTCGTAACCCTGCGTCTTGGTCAGAGCAGCTCCCCTGGGCAGAATACGCTCACAATTCGCTTCCCTCGTCAGCTACCGGTTTATCTCCTTTTCAGAGTAGCCTCGGGTACCAACCTCCTCTGTTCTCGTCTCAGCTCGCCGATTCCAATGTTCCCTCTGCTCAGGCTTTTGTCCAGCGTTGTGAGCGCACTTGGAGGAGAGTTAGGTCTGCTCTTTTGCCGTTATAGGGCTCAGACTGTGAGAGCCGCTAATAAACGTAGAACCAAGAGCCCCAGATATTGTCGCGGTCAAAGGGTCTGGCTGTCCACTCTTAACCTTCCCCTTAAGACAACTTCTCGTAAACTGACTCCGCGGTTCATTGGTCCGTTCCGTATTGCTCAGATCGTTAGTCCTGTCGCGGTACGACTTGTTCTCCCTCGTTACCTTCGTCGGGTCCACCCGGTCTTCCATGTCTCTTGTGTTAAACCCGTCATCCGCGCCCCATTCGTTCCCCCTCCCCCCCCATTCGGGTCGAAGGCGCTCCCATCTACAGGGTCCGCAAGATTCTGGACATGCGTCCGCGGGGTCGTGGGCATCAGTTTCTGGTAGATTGGGAGGGGTACGGACCGGAGGAGAGGAGTTGGGTTCCCTCCCGGGACTTGCTGGACCGTTCACTGATCGATGATTTCCTCCGTAGCCGCCGGGTCTCCTCCTCAGAAGCGCCAAGAGGCGCTCGTTGAGGGGGGGTACTGTCATGTCCTGTCGTGTTGTGTCTGGTTCTCTCTCTTTACTCTGTCTCCCTCTGCTGGTCATATTAGGTTACTTTCTCTTTCTTCGCTCTTCCAGCTGTTCCTCATCTCCTCTGACTACCTCGTTCTCCCTCTTTCCACCTGTTCCTTTCTCCCCTGATTAGCGCTCTATTTCTCTCCCTGCTACTGCTACGTTCTTTGTCAGATTCTCTTTTGAGCATCTAATGTTGGAAGCTAACCTCTGTCTCGATTGTTTCACCGTCGTCCTGTCCTGTCCTGTTGGTGTCCGTCTGGTTAGTGCTACCTGTTAATCCTCTGATATCTACCCTGTCCAGTTCTCCTGAGGCTACATCTGAACTGGTACCCACTCTCTCCACGTCTTCCTGGTGAGACCTGCAGTCTGTTGCCGTAACCCAGAGATTCCTCTCGACTGCCTAAAGACTTTTTGAAGTTCATCAGTGACTTGAGTTTCGTTGCGGCGCCCGCTCTGCGGGCAGTTTATTTCCTCATTGTTAATTAATAAGAAGATCAGTCTGCCTCACTGTGTCTATCCTGGGTTCACGTTTCATTAAAGACTCTGTTTCTGTTACCTCGCTGTTGGGTCCTCTTTACCTGCATAACAGATATGGTTTTGTCAAATCCTGTCTCCTCCTCCGCCTCCTCCTCGTCAGCTCTTCCGCCACACACACCCACGTTCAAACCTGGAGCGGGCGGGCACAGTCAGAGTAGCCTACACAACACATGGAGCAGACAGGAGCTGGATTCACGGTGAGGCGGCGGCGACAGGTTAAAAGTAAAACATGCTTTGCACGGGGCTCGGGAGAAAGAAGAGACGTGATATATGGACACATTTTGTTACAATGATAAACTAACTAATGATGGCTAACTTTCATAGCATTTAGTATCCAGGCTGGCTATGTTGCGTTAGCTTCTTAGCACGTAGCGACCGTAGCCACTTGTTGATAGAATTGTATGTGAAGTTAAATTTATGCTAACTTAGATATGTTATACTGGCCGGGCAACTATAGTTTCAGTTACATTTGATTAAAGCAGACAGACGCTTTAAAAAGATTAACGTTAGTTAAAAAGATTTCATACGTTCTAGCAATCTATGCCTTGTTTCACCTTAAATACTGTACCTTTATATACCATGTGAACTAGCTGGCAGGAAAGCACTTTTGTTGTATCAGTTGGAGTTTTTTTTTTTTTTTTCACAACATTGACCTCAAATCTATTTATTTTATTATTCTATGTGAACTAGCTTTAAACAGCCAGCACTTGTGTTAAGTTCATAATACACTTTATTTTATTTATTTGTTTCCTTTGTCAGGTGTATTTTATTTGTTTTAATGCAAGCATTTGTGTTTGTGTCTTTGAACCTTAACAATGTTCAAAATAAATATGCACATATTGTCAGAACATCTTCCATGTCTGCATGTGTTCCTTAAAATTGTGTTTTTTTATCAAAAAGATGAGAGAAAATGTTGAAATGTGAAATAATTTTAGGAAATGTTAAATATTATCTGCTGACAAAAAAGTAAAAGGTTAAAATGATGTCCTGACTAAAACTAGACTAAAATGTTGACAGTTTTTTTTTTTTGACTAAAACTAAACGAACAAAATTATGTTTTCTTGGACTAAAATAAAGACTAAAATGCTCGACTTATAGTCGACTAAAACTAGACTAAATAAAAATGGGATGATGTCGACTAAATGTGATAAAAACTAACAAGCGATGCTGAAACTGGACTAAAACTGAAACTAAATTTAAAAATGGCTGGTAAAATTAACACTAGTAGGGGTGTAAGAAAAAATCGATACACTTGAGTATCCTTAACTAATCTAACTTCTTCTATCATTGCCTTACTGATATCCTAGATCAATAAGCACACTACCTCCCCCTAGTGTAAGGTCTAAGCCTTACATACCAGAGGACAACTAATGTACAGGCCAGGACTGTTACAGCATCACAGAATGTATTCCAAGTGTTCAGGGGGTTTACGAAAGGGTTTGATCATAGACAGTAGTGGACAGAGCGATCTCATTGGAACTCCATTGAGACGATTGAAGCCCGTTTTTGGCGATTTTTTAGCACTTCCGTCCCTGATGCGCAGACTCAAACAGAGCTTGATGACATAGATGTGACCTGAGCAACCCGTCTGTCTTCTAGTGGCTGTGATCATGAGAAATCTGAATCATTCCCTTCAGAAATTTGCTGAAGCGGAGAATGTGAATAGGAGCTGTCCATGAGCGAGGAGCAGGAGATACTTTTGCTAGGTATTCTAATTAATTATTTTGACATTTTGCCTCCACGTTTCCCCGATTGCGCGCAAGCTTCTTCTCCTGTACATACGGTAATCTCTCTACTGTGCGACAGAGAGTCGCGTGGGTATGACGCGATCGTTAGCCTACTTTCACTAAAACTGCTTCTACGGGGCCATAACATAAGCTACAAGGTAATGGAACATTTTATACATTGTCGTGTTTCTTTAGAAATAAATAAAGGACAAATGGGGTCTTCAAACACCTCAGATGTAAAGTTATTCGCTGTCAAAGTGACGCCAAAATGAATGGGAGTCAATGGGAATGCTAACGCAAGTGAAGTTCTGCTACAGGTTCCGCGAGGCTTCAACTTGTCGATGGATTACCCCTTTGGGTTTAATACATTTTTAGGGTTTAATGTAGGGTTTTAAACAAAATCTATGTATTATTTATCAAAAATCCTGACCTTGGCCACAAGTTGTAAGAAATCAAAATAAATTAAAACACATCATGAAATACATCACCTATTCAATCCAAAAGGTATCCAAGTACTTTCTTCACTGAATCAAATATAGATGTAAACACATTTTTTTGTTACAACAATAACAAAAAAGTACAAGGATTGTATTTCATGGTGCTTGATTGCTCACAATGTGAGATTTTCTGGGCAAGTCGGAGTAAACTGCGTCGCTACTAAGAGTCTAATGAATGAATGCAGTTTAGCATAGAGGATAAGGATTTTCGTTAAATAATACATTAAAGTGTGGTTTCTTTTCCACCAAGCTCTATCGTAAACCATTGGACCATTCTGTGATACTTTTGCATCTTTCTGTGAAAGTTTGAGGTTGGTGCAGGAGGATAGGTGCACGAGGAGGGCTTTTTAAATCATATTTTTTGTGGTCTAAAGCATACTGCATTAGAACAACACCAAGGTGAGTAAATAATGACTTACTTTTATTTATTTATTTTTTACATGTATGCAGATTTTGGGAGTCCACACCGAGCCGGTGATCACTCTTCCTGAAAGATTGTTTCTAAATGTGTGAGTAAATGTTCACCATGTTCAACAGTATTTCAATTAATTTCACAGTTACCAGTTAAAATTAACACATGTTTTTTAAACAGAGAGGCTGCTGTTAAACACCACTTTGGCCAGCATTACTATACCATCACTCTTCCCTTGCCCTTGGGTGGAAAATCCACTAGGGATCTGAACTTTCCCACAACCCTCTCCACACCAAACCTGATTGTGCCTCATCTTGGTCTGGAGTTTGAATCTGCTAGCATTAACCTTCCAGAGGTCTTCATTCCTAAGAGTGTGTCGCTGTCTGTGCCAACTCTCGGATTGGTAGAGTTGTCCGGAAAACTAAACAGCAACTATTACATCTTAGATGCAGCTGTGTCTGCAGCCAGAGATCCTGCTGAAAGTTATTCTGCAAAGTTTGAAGTCACTGGCACAAGTCCTGTTGACCTCCTCTCCCTAAAGGTCGAAGGTAAACCTATATTTGAAGTACCACATGCACTTGTTTTGGTTGGTTGCTTATTGATTGATTTACTTCACAGGATCTGCTCTAGTTGAGACCACACCTGGCGATCCTCTCAAGGCGAACGTAAAGGCTGTGCTTCGCCACAAGATAATCGGTGCTACGATTGGTGTTGAGGGGGAATTGGAATTTGCTGAAAAACTCAGTGTGAAATCCAAAAGCAAGCTTGAAGTAACTAGCCATGTTGGAGTGCAAATTTCATTGGAGCACACTGGACAGTTTGGCGTTGATGCCGAGGAGATCTCTGGATATGGAAACCTGGAAGGATTCTTCAAGGCTGGTTCAGTCCTTGGTTCAGGAAACCTTTTGCAATCAGTCTCAGTCCTCCCATTCAGACAAGAGGCAAAGATGAATTCTTCACTGAAAGTAGATTCAAAACCTCTTCAGGCTCCCAAGTCATTTGCTGTATCCTTTGCCAATGGACACAACACAGCATATGACAACCTTGTAACATGGCTAAACATTGCTGAAATAACCTTCAAGGAATCCCAGCTTGATCTAAATTCTCATACGAAAGCACAGGTTCTTGGCCTGAAGATTCAAAACGTGGTTGAGACCAGAGCTGGTGTTGAAGCAGTTATCATTAAGATTGAGACCTCAACTTACAGCATTGAAGAACGTATCCATTCCCTGATCACAGGAGCACTGGACATCAGTGGTCTAGCTATTCACAGTGACGCCTCTGTTAAACTCATTGGACACCAAGGTGTCCACAAAGCCGTTCTGAACCTCAATAAAGATGGCCTGAGAACTAATGGCACAACCTCACTGAAAAGCCTCCTGAGTCTGCAGGAGCTTAAGCACACCTTTGAGATCACCTACAAAAACGAAACTGCCACTGCTCAGTGCAAAACCATTGGAGAAATTATGGGAAGTCTCATTGACCACAACACTGAGCTAGAGATTGCTGGACTTTCTGGGAAAATCAAAAATCATATACGTTTCAACTCCAGATCATTTAATTTTGACACCAACAGTAATGGTACATCTATTCCATTCAGTTTCAATTTTGATGCCAGTGTGAATGGTAAGGATAAAGCATACTTCCCTTATATACGTACAAGGCATGATTTTACCGCAAAAGTCTTTCTAAAAGCAGAACCACAATCCATAGCTCACTCTCATGAATGCAAAATCTCAACCAGCCTTGACCTAGACAACGGTGTCAACATTAAATCACAATTTGAAAGCATGTCTGACACTTTGCTTATCCCCTCTGAACAAAAGATTAAAGTGACAATTAAGGCTGAAGTGAACGACTATGCCATTAAAAAGGAAATGAGCGCTTACAACAGTCCAGCACGGCTTGGGCTGGAAGGGTCTGGAAATGTGCGCACCAATCTGTTCAACACTGCCAACAGTGCTTATCAGGACTTTGCAGTCTCTGGCTTCCTAAAGTATGACAAAAGCACCGATACACAATCAGTTAGCTTGCCTTTCATTGAAAGTTTTTCACGAGTCCCTGAAAACATCAGAATAACACTTGTGAGCATGGGCGAGACCCTGATGAAATACATCAACCGAGAGGGGATTGCTTCTAAAATTCAGAACATACCTCATCGTGTAAGTGACTGTGTGTCTAAATTGAACTTTGAGAGAAGAGCTCTGCAGCTGAAACATGCCTTGAAAACTCTGTACCACGAGAACGCATTAAAGCTGACAGGTCTGATCGGTGCTTTTGAGAAATTAATGAGTGACATGTTCAATGGTTTCAGTAAGGCATTGGATAGTTTGGAGGAATTGATTGTGATGGGTATGCAGATTGACAAAGTTGGTGAAATCCTACCAAAGCACATCAAGGTATTGATATTTTCCATCATTGAGGACGAAAAAAATATTCTTAGCTTGATCAACACCCAAGGTTACTCAAAGCTGAATGAAATCATCCATCCTGCCAATGCAGAGAACAAGCTTGACAGTCAGATTCCTGCAATTTCGACATCTCTTCTAGTGCCATCTTTTGGAAAAATGTATGGTGAATTCATAATCAAAACACCTCTCTACAACGCCAGAACCTCTGCAGAGTTCATGAACGCCTCAGAGAGATTCCCTTTTTTCACAGCTTGCATTAACTCTAAAGGAACCTCTGCAAACCTCAACGTTCTGAGTTATGATCTAAAATCCACAGCACAGATATCGATTCCCGAGACGAGTCCTGTAATAGTGTCTGAAACCTTTAAGTTAACACACACTGAATTGACTTTAGACCAACAGGCATTGTTGACTCTGAATGGATCTGCCTCTAACAATACTGTCTTTCTTGAAACTTCATACAAAAACCAGGTGAGCATCCCCTCGCACTCGCTGTTTGGTGAAGTTACCCTGATTCAGAAGGCTGTAGCTTGCCAGGGTGATGCTGCATTCACACTGACAGTTAAAAATGAAGGAACTGGCAGATTTGCCCTTCGAGACTTCTCTGAGGAAGGCACCCATAAGAGTGACTTGTATTTGAACATGGGCATTGGCGCCGCCAAGCTGTCTTTTAATTGCCACACTGATAGCGATGCTTTGCAGATCAAGATGAAGATAAAAGTGAATGCTGATGCTGTTGCTCTAAGCCACCTTGAATTCAATGCTAGTGTTGATACTGAGTCTCCATTAATCAAGAACAGTTTGGTGGTTGTTTCTGGGAAGGCTCGTTTGGGCGATATGATGGTGGAAATCAAGGCATCCCATGTCACATCGGTAGTCGGAGCTGTCAGCGGTGTCCTCTCTAATGCCGCCAATATCATGACTTGTCCTAGTGAGGTTGCTATTGACTTTCAGAACAGGGGTATTGCTAAGATCAACCTCTTCAAGTCTTTTTTAGCCAATGTTGATGTCCAGAAAGACTTCACTGTTACCTTCAACTCTGACATACAAGAAATCCGCAGTGTGTTAGTCGCCTTTTTTAACAATTACAACTACAGACATAACGTCACAGCCAGCAATAACAAAGCTGAGATGGGTATTTACGCTGTTGTGGATAGTTTGGCCAGCTTTGGGTACTTGAATGCTGCAGAAATGTTTGTGCCAGCCATTTTCAAGATTCCAGCAACTAGAGAGCTGAACTTGAATGATAATACTGGCCGATGGTATGACTTTACCACAAATGACCAGCCTGTTAATCTAAGTGCCAAACTTGTCTACCAGAAGAGCTGGTTTGCTCCTGTTGTTGATTTGGGTCTCATTGTCCCTTCATTGGGTAACCTAGTCTCTGAGGTGTCTTTCAAATCCTCTATTCTTAACCTCAATGCTAATGCAGGCATTTACCCGAAGGATTACTGGATGCGTGTGAGTGCCACAACTGCCTCCGTGTTTCAGGGATTGAACGCCAAGCTTAATGGAACCACTGGCCTGTCCACAGAAAGTGGATTGAGACTGGCCTCTTGTTTGTCTTTGGAGAATGCCCACATTGGCGGTTATCATGAGAGTACCTTGACTCTGGAAGACATCTATGAGGCTGTGTTGTCTGTGGACACATTTGCTAAGATTAATCTGACAAGCTTCACTATTGATGCCACTCATCATCTTTCTGCGGACCCCAAGGTCCATCCAAAGGCAAAATCAAACTTAAAGATCAAGTACACCTTTGATCGTCCAGATTCGGAGGCTGCAGGACATGGAGATGCTGAGAATACATTAAAGCTGGATGCAACTCTTTCCTTCATCTCCATTGAGTCCGAAACCCAAGTAACCACAAATTCTACATTCACAGATTCTATTGAACTTAAGGGAGAAATGGACAATAAAGCTAACATCTATGTGAGCGGTGATGGTCTGAAATCCAATCTGAAGACTACTGGAAATGGGTACATTGATTTTAAATATTCCAAGTTTGGGTTTGATATTAGTGACCAGCTGACCTTGGAAGGAGATCTTGACCGTATGTATTCTTTGCTAGAATTTGATTCAAACTATACATATTTCCATCACAACTCTATGGACATTGCAATAAACCACACTGCTCTTGGTAAAGTTGAACTTGTTCCCCTAAGCACCCTCTTGGCTGCTGTAGACATATTCTTGACTCAGCCAAGTGATAGTGATTTTGATGTTAGACATACAGAAAGAAGTATTCGTTTTTCGGAGTTAATTAGAAAAATAGAGATTTTCTCCCGTTGGTTCAATTCGAGTACAGAAATATCTGCAGAGTATAGAGGTGTACCCGTCTCAAAGGGTGTGTGGTGGTTCTCTTCTAATCTCACATCTCCCTCTACACTTCTGGAGTATCAGGGTGAAATAATTTTAACTCTAACTGATTGCACGGTTAACATTAATTTCTGTTGAATACACACCGGAGGAAATATTTCATTAAGGGCTTGATTTCAACGTATCATTGGGCTTTATTTACTGTATGCTTGCTCACCTTAGGGCTCTTAATCACTGACATGAACAGATCCAGAATAACTTTAAAAGTCGCTCTCAGGCACAATGATGTAAACATGGTTGTCTAGTGATTGAAACCCTGAAATATTCTTTGTTTCATTTAAACACTACAATAAATGGGTAATTTAACTATAATTATAGACTCGACTCTTCCTCTTGTTCTACCTCATTGACAATTTTACATAAAACTGTACATTTTGTGATGTTCATTGTTTATTTAATTGATGTCCATATATTTAATGTAAAAAAAAAAAGAATCAAATGACTTTTGGCAAAAGTTAGTTATTAATATTCCTAGTTATATTCCAAGTTAAACGTTTTTTTCTTTTGTAGTTTTTATATGATAATATGAAACTTCTGCATTTAAAGAACATGATGCAAATAGCCTACGTGTGAACCGAAAACAAAAATATTTCCATAATTAGATGATATAGCAACAAATATTAAACCAGTGCTCTTTAAATTATCTTACTCAATCACAATTAATTTTCCTTTACTGAACGGCCATGGAAAAAGAGCGCCCTGTATATGTCCAACGTTTTTTTTTTTTTTTTTTTTTTTTTTGCAATGTCACATAAAGGCCATAGACAAGTCGGTGCATTTCGACGATATGGGAAAATTAAAGCCCAGGTTTATTATTTCTAGTTTTATGATATTCGTTTTGTTCATATTACGTTTTTATCATTAGTTTTAATTAATTTGACAGACAGCATTCCCTGTTGTGGAGCAAGCTTTTCACACACTCTCACGCCACACACATCAATTTTGTCATGCACAGAAAAGGACACGGAGACCGATGTCAGCTCAGATTCTGTTAATTTCATTACGCAATTCAAACAATACAGTATTGGTGCTTTACACGACAGATCCCTAACGCACGTGAACCGATCATCTCTACTAGCTAATTGTAAAAGAACACGAACACTGTTGAAAGATACAGTATGTTACAACTTACCAAAATGTATTCCTCATGCATAATATCGACCAATAATTTTTTTAACTCTTCCCTGAACTGAAATGTAGTAGTGGGCTGTATTTTCCACATGACTGACATCAGGTTCAAGTACACACAAGCCGCCGACTTACTCTCTCTATTGCAGTTTGGCTGGTGGTAATGTTGCCTGCCCGCATACCGCCTCCCATGGCCGAAACTGGTATTACGACACCTGCCGGGCTAGTAATTTAGCATGCTAATTCAGGTTAATATCTCGGCAGCACTATAACTTGTCATTTTTTTAATGACATCATCAACCTTATTTCTTCTCATTCTTTTGATGCGTGTAACTCATTTTTGGGATATTTTAACCTCAAATTTTACAGATGGCACCTTGCCAAGTTCACACATGATTTTAAGCCCGATTTAAGCCCAATTTGCAAATCGCTGAGCTCGCCGACAGGTCAGAGTGTCACGTGCAAATCGCGGGGGATTAGCGGGCGATGAACGCTCGTCAATCTGTTAGTTTGAAAGAGCCAACAACGAAGCGAAGACGCTCGCAGACACGTCGCCGTCGCGCGACTCAACCTCCGTGATGTCATGAGCCAATCATAGCGAGGCATGGGTTGGTAACGGGTTAAATCTTATGTTTTCTTTTTTTGATTTTTTTTTCTCAGAGCAAATCATCGCGCAAACAGTGTGCAGCACTAGTTTCTGTCTGACGTCCATATTCGCGTGTTGTGTTCTTCTCTTCTTCGCTGGGTATTGGCGCACGTGCTGTTTCGCGTCATTTCTGGTTAGTTTATTGCGTGATTTTTTGTGACAAGACGTGGTTTGTAGACAAGATAGAATCGTTGGGTGACAGAGTTGTTGTCAACTCGTTATTTACTTGATTATTTTGAATTTTCAGGATTTAGACCATAGCCTACCATAGAACTGAAACAGCTCTGGGTCACAAATGATTTGCTCTTATCATCCGATCGTAGTTGTATCTCTATGTAGTGCGTTACCTCCTGTTGTTGATCAATCACGTTGTGTTGTATGGTGTGAACAGCTAACAACTTGAACACTCCTGATTTCACTGAGAGCAAGTCATGTAGTGTGAACTGCACTGTCCAGCCCGACGTTTTAAAATCATGTAGTGTGAACAAGGCTTGAGCCACGAGACGCGCTACAATACGGGCAAAAGAGCAAATAAAAAATACGATAAAATGAAAAAAATGGTAAATAAGATTTGGATTGCACTTTATGTGCTCTCATCGGAGTGTCTGGTTCATGTAAACAGTGAGAGATCTTGTGACAGGCGCGACGCTATAGGTGATGAGACGCGTGCTCCAAACGAACAAAAAGAGCGAATAAAATTTAAAATAAGATGACAAAATACCCCTGGACGCTGCCCTGGATACTAGCGGAGACAATTCACATTACACCGAGATTAATAGATATCATGGTAATGTTAGAGATGTAATTTTTTTTAATTTTGCTGAATTTAATTTATAATTGTAATTGGGTTGTATTTAATGATGCTATATTTAAATAAAATTGGCTTTGCCATCATGTAAAACCCAGCCATCAATTTAGTATTCCGTCATAGTCACTAAAACAAACTATTCACTCTGTCTCAGTGTATTACAGTTGTTTTACTAAAACTTAATATCAATGCCAATGGCGAGATAATTTAGTTTTGCAGTGGACAAATCACCTTACTTTGCACGGGGGTAAAAATAAGTCTCATAAGACACTTGAGTAAACGCTCGTGTGTTTTGTATCTTAATCAACCTTTTCCACACACATTCAGCAAATGACGTTTTGTGAAGGCTGACGTCATTAAAGAAGGAAGTAGAGGGATGTAGTCCAAACGGGCCGTTCGATGTAGGCTACTTCTGTTAAATAAAATATCTCTCTTGGCATTGAACTTTGAGCTTTATAATTTTACAGATCTATTTACTCTAACAACCACATTACACACTAACTAAAGTTTGAAACATATGGGATCACGAAGAGCGGGACCTTTAATGCTATGTCACACATGTTCCCGCCCCCACAGTCACAGCACAAAAATAAAACTAAAACTTAATTTTATAAAAATACTTAAATATCTCTGTAGCAAATGCAACATATAATAATATACATAAAATGTATTAAGGGGGCCGAAGGCCAATTTAGCTCAAAGGGAAATGATTCATTGATTTGCAATGAATCTATGGAACCGAATCACTGAACCGAGCAAATGACTCGCTTAGAATTCATTTGAACGGGCCGTAATTATAACCAAATCTATAGTGAAACACTATGTCTTCTTAGCAAGGTAACTTTAAATCGAACAGTACAAGACATTAAATGTGCAAACACGACACAAGAAGATTTATCTTTTCAAATATATGGACAAGACTTTATTAGCTATTCTAAGCACAAACTAAGGTCTAAACATAATCACGCACACGCACACACACATTCATACAGTCGCGAAAGGGAAAGAGTGAGTTGGAAAGAGTGAGAGAAAGTTTCAACTTTCTATATGCACGTAAGACATAACCTGAAAGGACCACCAAGCATTAATTTGAACCTTCGTTTCTTAGAGAGGTTATTCAATTAACATTAAAGCACCAGTTCAGTTAGAGCCTGGAGTACTTGCGCTTTGTAGTGGCTGAGGGAATTCCCTTTGTCTGCGTCGCGTCGAAGGGGGGGTTTCCCGGCCGGGTCCGTTGCGTGGTTTGTTGTCTTTGAAGTGCAGGGATGGAAGTTTCGCCGCTGGTCACGTGTGATTAGCAAGCGAATGAGAGTCTTTTCCAGTTCGAAGCGCGTTGCAAAGTTAACTTTGAAACGAAACTTTTACGAAAAAGGAAATAAAGGAAAGAAATGAAAGCAAGGCGAGTCGGATGGCTTGACTGAGCTGAATTGTAACCCTGATCTTGATGGGTTATTCGTCTGCTGGTCGAATTTGGTCTAGTCGATGTAGAAGCATGTGGACATGTTCTTTGTTTCAGAGATAAGCACGAACAGAACACTCTCTTGCTGGTTTTAGAGAGAGGCACGGACTTAACAGTTACAGAACTGAACGAACTGAACTGAACATAAACAAAAAGAAAGAACATAACAAAAACAACAAACATGAGGTCTTGTTCCTTTGTTCGGATCTTTAACTTAAACTCTAGTCCAACCTCCAAGAAACTTCAGGCCAATGGGTAATGGCATGATCTCAGGAGGTGGATCTACTTCTTTACTTATCATAATTTATGCATGGTCTGTGAGCTGGTCTCCAGCACTTAGCAGAGGCAAAAGACCATAGTTTAAACCTTATGATTATTATAATCATAAAACAAAACCTTTTACGCAGATTTCAATCAAGCCATCTTTTGAATTAGGAGAATACGGTTCGTTTAAGAGCAAACGAGGCATTCACACTTCTAATGGTTGTATAACAATTACAAGAGTTAATAGTTAACAACAATTACATGGTTATTATGTGATCTAAGCATAATAACACATGAAGTGTAGGAACAACAACAATTATGATTGGTTATAGGTCCAAGAATTGTTCTGTGGTGAGTTTATATGATTTTATGTGTGAGATCTCCGATCTCAACAGTGAGGTCGTGGTAGGTTCAAGGAGTAGGGGGTAGAGGAAGGTGTTCTGTGTAACATCTCTGTCAGGAGATCAAAGGGGTCTTTGGTTGTGAGCCTCTCGTTCCACCATTTTGGAGTTGACCTGTCTCAGTAAAAACATTAACATATTGACACGTTTCTTCCTGTGGCATTCTGTTGCTATCTGCAGGACCATAAAAGTCTTCGGAGGGGGGTTTATTGTCCCCCAAAGCAAACTCTTGGTGCCGTTCTGTGACGTTCTGTTGTTTGTGTTATCCACTTCTAAATTGTTCTAGGTTTAGACCAATTTACCTTCCAAATTTTGATTCGAATGATGCAGGGAGTTCTCTGGCTAACATTCGTTCTAAGGTGACTTGCAAACGTCAGGCGTGGTGCGTCAATCCTTATATTGTAACCGGGACCCTTATGGGGTAAAAGGGATTTTACCTAATAAGAGAAGAAGGGAAGGAAGAGGTAAAACAAAACAAAGCAGTTGAGTGACTCCAGTATGGGTACTGTTGTGCAGTGACAGGTGTCAACATGTGATGAGAGGTGTTATATTTGTTGGGTGTATCGCTATATGTTTCCGGTGGAAAGGGTAGCTAATACAATGAAAAACATGTTTGTTGAATGTTTTCATGGTAGATGTGTTTAACTTGTGTATGTCAGTACAATGTAGTGTAGTGCATGTACTGTATGTATGCGGTATGTATGTCAGATCTGTCTCAGTCTGTTTTGCTCCCCCCTTTGCTTGATGGCTTAGCTTTGATGAGCTTGTCACATCTTTGCCTTGGAAAGGGATCTTCTGTGATCTGCTGGGGGTCAGTCCAGTAAGGCAGGAAGTTCTCTGGCAGACATTGGGAGGTGGTTTGGCACGGATGCGTGAAGCTGTAGTGCAAAACGTGGTCTCCTTGTTGCATTCCACTTGTGATGCCTTCTGGTTGTGACAGACAGTCTGACTTCTGTGCTTACTGGTGTTGCGGCAGCACACAGATGGTTCTTGAGTTTGGAGCTTGTGGTGTGATGGGTAACCAGGATGGTGTTTTCTGGTACCTCTGGGTGTTTGTCAGTGGTTGACTGTGAGAGGCCACTTTGTTCTGTGTTGTTGTAGAACAGGTGGACGTCTCAGGAAGGTGTGCAAGGTGATCACTGGTCTTCTGTGTTCAGCTTGTCTTTGAAGAACACTTGCAGTCGACTCAGTAGTCGCTCCATGTCCTCTGAGGGGAGACTGTCGTGTTCTTGGACACACTCCGTGTGGTGTGGAGGTGGGTTTCGTTGTCGCTTACCCACATAGAATGCTTTTGGATGCACTCGTTGATTCCAGTTGTTTCCTTCTGGTGGGTCCCATGACTTTTCCACGTGGTTGGAGTGGTAGCTGTCGTTAGCATGGGAGTAGCATTCTCTGTGCTCCTGATGAAGGACTGTGGCGTTGTCATGCCACTGGGTGTCTTCCAGTGCAAGGCTTGTGTCTTGGCTGCTGGAGTTTGACACTGTGGATGTTTTCAAACCTTTCTTTGAAGTCATCTTTTGTTTGATGTAGGCCTTGTGTGTCAGGTCACGTAGCTGTTGAAGCGTCATGGTGACTGGGCAGGCCATGATGCCGAGATGACGACTCAGTCCTGGGTGCAGGTTTCTCAGGAAGAGGGTTTTGAAGTTCAGATCCTCTTCAGATTCAGGTTTGCTATGTGCACCGAAGTAGGCTTGTCGGAAACGGTGATAATAGGCTTGGGGAGTCTCTTGACGACCTTGTTTGGTTTCCAAGGCGACTAACACACCGTGTTCTGACTCTGGACTTGTAAATTCTTTAATCAGGATCTCACGTAGCAGCTGGTAGTTTGACTTGACATGAGCAGGTTGTCGGTCTAGGACGCTTCGTACCTCTTGACTGGATGTGGATCTGAGGAGGTATAAAATGTCTCTGTCAGTCATATGTGGTCTCACCTCTAGGAGGAAGTCGATATCTTGGAGGTAGGCCTGGATGCAGTGGCCCTCCGTGGAGTTCGGGTCGAACTGGTTGATGTTCTTAGCCAGCTGGTTGAGATCTTTGAAGGTCATTCCAGTTGCAGCTTTAGAGTCTGGCTGGATGATCTCTCTTTGTTGGTTGGCAGGGAAGAGTTCTGTGGTGAAGGCCGGTGACGTTTTGGGGTGTGGCCATTCACTTCTTCCGTAGGATGACAGTTCTTGGATGGAGGACTCTGTTCTGCTCAGCAGTGATGATGCTGAGGGAGGTCTCTCCCTTCTTGGCTCTGGTTTCTGTGTAAAGACATGTTGGAGTTCATTTCTGACCGCGTAGAGCTCGTCGTTGGCGTCGTCTCGCTGTTGGGTCAGATGGTCAATTTCAACGCTGCACCTTCGCAGGTGGTCTTCCAGAGCAGTGAGTTTAGAGTTCTTACTTTCGATGTCAGCTTTGGCTTTCTCGAGCTGATGTTCAGCAGACTGGAGTTGGTTTTCCAGGTGCTTCTGGACAGTCTTTAACTCTTGTTTGTCACGTTCAGTGACTGCAAGGGCTTCTTGGAGCTTGTCAACTTGGGTCTTTGTTTCATGCTCCGCTTCGTCGGACGCTTTGAGCTGGTCTTTGCAGTGTTGAGTGTGGGTCAGCTCTCTCAGGAACTCGGTGGTCTTGAGGTCGTCCTGGACTTTCACTTCCAGCTTGTCTATGCGGCTTTGGGCACGTGTCAGCTCCTCCTGAAGGTGGGTGACGTGCTGGTGGCTTAGGTTTAGCTGGGCTGTGAAGGCATTGCTTAAGGAACAGGTTATTTTGGTTAGTTCCACATGGCTTTGGTTTTGGCTTGAATCATGTGTCAGGAATCTTCTCAGAATTATGATTATTATTAAAAATAATAACAGTTCAATTGTCTTTGGTGTGAGGCAGTCTGTAATGCCTCTGAGCCAGGCGTCCATGTCTTCCCGTTGGGCAGTGGGGTTTGTCGTCCACGACATGTTGGCACGCTCGGTGAAGAGACTGACACAGATCTGTGTGGTATAAGCCTATATGTGGTTGCACGGCTGAGTGTAGTTTCAGTAAGTGTGCACCAATAGTGAAGTGTCGTGATGACTAAATGTTGGTCTAAGTGTACACAGTGAGGCTAGGGATGTGAAGATCTCGTCACTCAACTGGGTAAAGGAAAGAAAAAGAGAGAGGTTAAAACAAATCTCAGATGGAAATAGCTTTTTTTTTCAATGGAAGAAAATATTTTTGTAAATATTTTCTATCACTGGAAAGCTGGTTTCAACTCGTGATGTGAGGACTTCGTCACTCAACTGAGTAAGAGAAGAAGAGAGAAAAGTTAACAACCAATTTCAAATGAGAAAGAAACGAAACAAAAAGGAAATTATTAACTAGGGAAAGTATTAATTTCTCATAAATGTTTCTATCAATGACAATCTGTTTCCAGAAAGGTAAACAATATTACTGTTTATGTTTGCAATGAAAAATAATACAATAATAATGCTGATACCTCTTTTCTGAGTTTGACAGGATTGACACACACACCTTCGGTTGGACCGCTTACAGCAGGGCTTACAGCAGGGATGCTTTGAAGGCGGAGTTTGCTCAACACTTGTCTCTGTTAATTAATCTTGGATAAGATGTCAAAGTTTAAATTGCGTTTACAAATGCAGGGAGAGTGAGAAGAACACAAGAGGGTTTGATTAAAAATCAAATACCTAATAATCTATTTGTTGGGAAAGATTATCTTTGTCTCTTTTTAGAGTTGGTTGATGGTTCTTCCAGGTTTGTTCCCTACAAATGTGCAAAATAAGATGGAATAAAGCAGGACAGAACAGGAAAGACGCGATGAGAGAGAAATGAAGCAAGGAGGTTGGATCCCGCTACCTTTAGATCTACTACGAGTAGTATAGAATTGGTAGTTGATGAACAACTAAACACACAAATAAACTTCGTAAAAGACAGTTGTCTCTGGTTTATTTGAAACTCGTATTGAGATGGTAATGTCTCCTATTGAAGCGTCACGCAAATGAATTATTCCAATATAGTGGTTAAGTTTATAACCAACAAGACGAAAGGATAAAACGCAATGACAATAATAAGCAAATCTGAGTCTAACACTATTTTTTGTAATAGTAATAATAACCTTCAAATTTTAACTTTCAGAGTTCTTAAGTTTCAAAAACTAATTCACCTAAAGTGATTAGATCTCAAAGAGAAATGTAAAAATTATGAAAATTATGCAATTAGAATTATTACAAAAATAAATCTAGAAATCATTAGAAATGATCTGTTTAGAAAGGTAGAATCTCAATTTTGCAATTTCTTGTTCTTTTAAAATCAAATTCGAAATTTGACAATTAATAATCATAAACCAGTATTTTCTTTTTCAAGTAAAATGCAGGTAAAACAATTAATAATGGTACACCAGTATTTTCCTTTCAGGAAAAATATGGTTAACTTTAAAGAAAAGTGTGATAAAGTTAAAAGAAGAAACAAGAAAAGATCGATAGGTGTCTAAATGGTTAAATCGCTTTAACGTTAACAGACACTATAGCTAACCGCTGGGGTTAGTATTGATAATAGTAACTGATGCTAAAGGCTTTAGCACAGGCCTCAATGCAAACAACCGCTCAGCTTTAGCTTAGCCTAGCTTAGCGTAGCGTTTGTTTGGTTTGTTTACAAAGTTCGAGGGGGTCAGAGTTCACCCGGAAGTGTTGGTTAAGACTTCCGTGTCACGATAGCAACTAAACCGATCAAGCGAACGCTAGTGGGCGAACCGTGAATTGCAGTTGGTAAGCAGTTTGTTAGAGTTCCATGCAATGTGAGCGCATTTCGATGTTCACAGAACATGTACAGTAACAAATCGATCATATTACGGGAAATGTCGGCGCATTTCAAACTGTTCAAATAAAATACACCACTCGTAGCTGGGTTTACGACATGGGGCTTCACTCAGTTTGTTGAGAGTGATAACTTTAAGCACGCGGCGGTGCGCTCTATAACGATGGTCTCGTCTCTGTCTTTGTGCAGGTTTAGTTTCACACAAAGTAACAGGGTCTAACTTGGTTCAGTTTCTAAACAAGCTTTACTTGGACAAAACTTAAAATAAGTCCTATTCAATTACACTCGGACACGCGCAGTGTTTACACGATAAATAATTGAATAGACATACACAGAAAAGCATTAACTTTAACGTTAACTGTTTATCACGGGGATCACGGATAGTGGGACACGCACTGGTGATCAAATAAAATAAACAGATAAGCATTAAGTGTTTATCACAATGGAACACGCACTGCGATCAAACAAATAAACAGATAAGCATTAAGTGTGTATCACGGAGATCACAATGGAACACGCACTGCGATCAAATAAAATAAACAGAAAGCATTAAGCATTTATCACGGAGAAGCAATGGAACACGCACTGCGATGAGATAAATAACTTTAAGGCTTTTATGAGTAGATTCGACAAGGAACACGCTTGACGCTCTGTCAGGAAAATATTGTAACTTACAGGGTTAGTTTTAATTACTGCAGTTTGATTTCGTTCGGCTTCTCTGACTTATATAAACACACACACTCAACGGTATAGCTCTTTGAAAGACTCTGGAACACGCAGATATCTCAGCTATAACGAGGCATTTCTGGAAATAAGGAACACGCTTAATTCCTACCTTATTTTAGTGTGAGGTCTTATATCTTAGTTAAAGATAAAAGAAAACAAAAAAGGCGACAGACTAGACTTCTCCGCTTTCTCTGGGAGTTTCACTCACAGATAACAGCAGCAGCAACATTCAACGTGCGCGCGGCGCATACGTCACACACAGACTCGCGGAGGTTCGGATCTCGCATCCGCAACCAAAAATGAAAAGATAATTTCTTGATATATGTTCACAATTTAGGTTGAACTGCCCGCATTCTCCACCAATTATGCAACATATAATAATATACATAAAATGTATTAAGGGGGCCGAAGGCCAATTTAGCTCAAAGGGAAATGATTCATTGATTTGCAATGAATCTATGGAACCGAATCACTGAACCGAGCAAATGACTCGCTTAGAATTCATTTGAACGGGCCGTAATTATAACCAAATCTATAGTGAAACACTATGTCTTCTTAGCAAGGTAACTTTAAATCGAACAGTACAAGACATTAAATGTGCAAACACGACACAAGAAGATTTATCTTTTCAAATATATGGACAAGACTTTATTAGCTATTCTAAGCACAAACTAAGGTCTAAACATAATCACGCACACGCACACACACATTCATACAGTCGCGAAAGGGAAAGAGTGAGTTGGAAAGAGTGAGAGAAAGTTTCAACTTTCTATATGCACGTAAGACATAACCTGAAAGGACCACCAAGCATTAATTTGAACCTTCGTTTCTTAGAGAGGTTATTCAATTAACATTAAAGCACCAGTTCAGTTAGAGCCTGGAGTACTTGCGCTTTGTAGTGGCTGAGGGAATTCCCTTTGTCTGCGTCGCGTCGAAGGGGGGGTTTCCCGGCCGGGTCCGTTGCGTGGTTTGTTGTCTTTGAAGTGCAGGGATGGAAGTTTCGCCGCTGGTCACGTGTGATTAGCAAGCGAATGAGAGTCTTTTCCAGTTCGAAGCGCGTTGCAAAGTTAACTTTGAAACGAAACTTTTACGAAAAAGGAAATAAAGGAAAGAAATGAAAGCAAGGCGAGTCGGATGGCTTGACTGAGCTGAATTGTAACCCTGATCTTGATGGGTTATTCGTCTGCTGGTCGAATTTGGTCTAGTCGATGTAGAAGCATGTGGACATGTTCTTTGTTTCAGAGATAAGCACGAACAGAACACTCTCTTGCTGGTTTTAGAGAGAGGCACGGACTTAACAGTTACAGAACTGAACGAACTGAACTGAACATAAACAAAAAGAAAGAACATAACAAAAACAACAAACATGAGGTCTTGTTCCTTTGTTCGGATCTTTAACTTAAACTCTAGTCCAACCTCCAAGAAACTTCAGGCCAATGGGTAATGGCATGATCTCAGGAGGTGGATCTACTTCTTTACTTATCATAATTTATGCATGGTCTGTGAGCTGGTCTCCAGCACTTAGCAGAGGCAAAAGACCATAGTTTAAACCTTATGATTATTATAATCATAAAACAAAACCTTTTACGCAGATTTCAATCAAGCCATCTTTTGAATTAGGAGAATACGGTTCGTTTAAGAGCAAACGAGGCATTCACACTTCTAATGGTTGTATAACAATTACAAGAGTTAATAGTTAACAACAATTACATGGTTATTATGTGATCTAAGCATAATAACACATGAAGTGTAGGAACAACAACAATTATGATTGGTTATAGGTCCAAGAATTGTTCTGTGGTGAGTTTATATGATTTTATGTGTGAGATCTCCGATCTCAACAGTGAGGTCGTGGTAGGTTCAAGGAGTAGGGGGTAGAGGAAGGTGTTCTGTGTAACATCTCTGTCAGGAGATCAAAGGGGTCTTTGGTTGTGAGCCTCTCGTTCCACCATTTTGGAGTTGACCTGTCTCAGTAAAAACATTAACATATTGACACGTTTCTTTGAGAGATTAGTTTGATTAAGTTGTGTTTGATTCGCCTTGATTCTCTACATCTCCATACTATGCAAATTGGCGTTCTAATAATTAAATACAGTGAATGACAATAGTCTGTGGTCTCAGTGGCTTACTTAACAAGCAGTTTAGTGTTAACCGATTCATTTACACTAAAACAAAGGATAACATGTATGCCAACTCCGAAAACATAATTTTTGTCTAACATTTCATAATGAATTCAGACAAGCTCACTACCCACTCGTTTTCCGTCTGTTTGTTATCGTTAATTGAAATGTGTGCAATGGATTGTGCAGGGTGATTTAAGGACACGATCGGACACACGCATCCTGCAAAACAAGCTGAGTAAGGGATGCAAAAGAAAGGCTGCTTTCAAGGATCCTTCAAATTGAGACGGCCTTCAGAGCCGCTTGATGACGAGGATCACATCCGTTTCGTTTGATAAACAGCTGATTCAGCCTTCATCCCGGAGTGCTGCTATTTTTAGGTTAACATCTAGTTGAATCTTTACTTCCATCTATCGATTGTAACCACATTGGAAATCGTTTAATATAGAGCGCATGTCAAATCAAACTCCACTCCTGGAGGTTTCTGGTTCAGGTGTGTTTAATTTTAGACAGTTGTCCTCCAGGAACCAAGTGACAACCCTGATTTAGGCGACAGGCCTGACACAATATAAATAAAAACATGCAAAGATAGTCTCAAGTAAACAGCACAAACCTTTATTTTTATAAGTTCAGTCATTTTCACAACATAGACAGTTGATTTGGTAAATTTCACCACTGGACACTTTAACACAAAACCCCTTATTGTAAGTACAGTACATTTACTACTGCATATTAGTGTTTTTTTCCTTGTACATCACACTCCAATTATCAGAAGAAAAAAAAGAAAAGAAAAAAAAAATCACAATGGAAAGCATGACTAAAAACAATTCTAGATAAAATGTAGGAAACGGAGAACAAACTCATATAACGATGATAAACTGATCTGAACGCGGAGCGACTACTTTATATGGTGAGCTGTGATGTTAATAAAGATTTAGTCATATCTTCTCACTTCTAATTTCCAGTGCCATGAAAGAGGCTCACTAAAGGTCCTCTATCTATTGTATCATCTGCTCATTAGTCATTAGGAGAGGGACCCACCTACAATCAATTTGTACTGGGCCCCATGGATTTTAGCAGTGCCTCTGCAGATATCTACAATAAACTTTTTTTTTCTTAACATGATTTGAGGTTTTAAATAATCAACAGCATTTGCCACAAATACAGTCAAGCTTTTGAATTTCAGCAAACCAGCTCCACGGTAGATCCGCCTGCTTTGGTTTACAACAAGTACGTTCCAACTAGGATTTTACCCACTTTATCACGTTTCCATCACATCCTACAAAAAAAAAAGGTCTGTTTATGTTAACGGTATGATAAATAATCTGCAACACATGAAAGGTATTTTCTTCAATATTGCTCTGTAATAAAGTGACATTCATTCACAAGCAGGCATACACAACAGCAGGTAAAGAACACCCTTTATATCCTCTTTTTGTATTTGTTTTCATCTTAATATCACCTAGATTTTTTTAAATCCTAGAATTGATACAACACAGTTCACACATAAAACCAAAGACCCAAATGTATGTACAATAAGTTTTCACTAAAAGGAAGGCAGAATAGCAAAGGAAAGATGCAGGAATAATCAGGGAGGGTCTTACACATGTAAACGTTAATACTCGTCATGGACTTTTCTTTTTTTGCAAACGGATTTTTCATTATAGTTGCAGGTGTGGTATTATACAGAGCCACGTACGATATTTCATAGGACACGCCAGTCTAGAAAGTCTTTTCCAGTCAAATCTGAGACATTTGCTAAATTTCATGAGCGTATACGAGTGTTATTGATAGGATGGTTGAGCTTATGGCTCTGCTGTTATACTGAAATTACAACATGGCTGCAAATCAGACTCTGTTTTTGACAAGAAATATACTTGACTAGACCTAATGAAGCATTTAGAATGGAATCCTACCACTATTTGCCTAAATGGCTTTATTTCCTTCCATGCGAATTTACATCAAGGAATGTTTGTGTATGATATCTGGCTTTCAGTCCCGGGACTGAAATTACATGAGGCAAGGCAGTAAACAAGATACAATGTCACAGATACAAATAAGCAAGGTTGGTGACTCGCACTGCAAAGAATTACCATGAAAACAGCATTTATTGACTTCTACAACTTTCTTTATATTTGACTGAATTGGTCATTTTCCAAAAAAAAAAAAAAAGAATAATAATAATAAAAAAAATAATAAAACATTTTAGATATGCATCTCTAACTTTATAATTTAAATACTGAACTGTATTCATTATGTACACTTTTGGAATAAATATACAGAAATCTCTCCCCATTCCTCTTTTTTTTTAATAATATTTGTTCATAAATAAGGTTATGGAAGAGTACAAGAAAAGAATATGAAGGCATCGAAAACGTAAAAGATTTTGTGTCCTAATAACACACCCCTAAAATTTGAACTTCATTAAGTCTTTAAAACATAACAGGCTTAATCAAGCCAAATCGAATTCGTAAAGGGTGCTATGGCTTTCCTTTTAAAATGTAATGGATTACAGGTTGAATAAAACCATGTCAAAGCTTGAGGTGTTAAAGTGAGACATCAGAGAGGAGAGGGTGTGGCCAGAGGAGGCAGGAAGGGGAACTGAAGATTTTATGTTTCTTGATCTTTTTAAATACCTAAGCTCTGTGTGTGTGTGTGTTGGTGCAAGGCAGTGCAGAAAGAGCCGTGGGGTTTTCAGCAGGCGCAGTCCTGGTGCGGGGCAGCGGGTTGCTCTGTGAGCTGCGGCCCCTGTTTGGCTCCCGTCACTGCAGGATCGGCAGCATCCAGGCTCTCTGACATCTTCTCGCAGATTATGTCTACCAGCCGCTCGAAGGTTTGTTTAACATTAATGTTGTCCTTGGCACTGGCCTCAAAATACTCAAAACCTGAGGATGATAGAAGAAACCAAGTCAAGACTGAGGCTCAATCAAAATTCGGCCCTTGCCCCTACCCCTTCGTTTTGCGCGTTCACGTCTAGGGGTAGGGTGTCCCGATTCTTGTTGAAATCGAGGGGTAGGGCGAAGGGGTAGGGCTACATAGCCCTCGAAACGGAGATTTTTCAGAGGCACACTCCAAACGGAGGGCTACGAGAAAGTTCACAGAATGCGTCGCAAATCACCGGTGAGATGGCTTCGCAAAGCCTTAAACATTGTAATTTAGCGCCAGATGATTCCACCACACACTTTATTTACTCTTATAATAATACTATACCCAGATAGCACAAGTCTATTTGATGTGATGTTTACATCTGGAAGACGTATTTTTAAGAGTGTATCCTCATCTGCAATACGTCTATAGGACGTTTCCTGTCAGATGTCAAATAGACGTTTAGAAGATGTCGGTTTAACATGCATTCTAAATCATTACATCTTAAAGACATCTTCTATTTGACATCTGACAGGAAACGTCCTATAGACGTATTGCAGATGAGCAAACACTCCTAAAAATACGTCTTCCAGATGTAAACATCAAATCAAATAGACTTGTGCTATCTGGATTAGTGCTGCATGATTAATCGAATCACAATCGTAATCGCGATGTCAAACCTATGCGTTATAAAACGCAAAATCGCACGATTTTATATGAAATAAACAAATTAGGGCTATTAACGCAGCATCTCTTCTTTTTGTCACCCTTTAATTAGTGTTACATGATCCCACTCTTATTCGTGTAAATGCCTTAACCATTTTGCACGACAAGAAGTCAAAAGAGGGCGCGCTGCCTGTGAATGTCCTGAATGTGACTCGCAGAAAGACGCGCGCCAGTATGCGCATACACAGGCCGCGTGCCAGAATGCACTTCTCTTTCGAGCTTAAATGAACAAGAACACACACAATTATGCCAAAATGTCGTTTTGTCGAGTATCTTCATAACATAAGAGCAGTCTTATGATGGACGAAAAGAGTTGTGCTTGTGAGAGAATGAGGCGGGTGTGAGATCCGCGCCTCGGCAACGGCTTCTCTTAAAGGGCCAGCGGCGAATAAAGCGTTCTGTCAGTAGAGTTAATCTAAGAACAAAGGGAACAGAGAAAATTAGCCTACTCACTGCTCGACTAAAGAATTTTTGTAGCTTTAATAAAGGTTAGTCTATATATAATTTATAGTTCATGCAGCGCAGACTGTTTGATAACTTTATTCAATTTCTGTATCGTACCAGTTAAGAGGATTGCTTGAAGTTCACTTAATTTGAAACCTGTTATATTTTTTTAAGCCTATAATTATTTTAAAAGTTGATTGCTTTCAATTGTAATGATGGAATCACTGCAATGTTGTATGGCTATAATTAACGTTTAAAATGTGGGGGGTGTCGTTATTTTTATACAGACATCAATGGTTTATTGATCACTATAGGTGTTATCAATCATTTTGTTGTTGTTGCTAGTTGGAGTTGAGAAATACAAATTAATACACAGAATGATCACTAATCTGTGTGTGCATTTTCATTTAGAACCAAGCAATGTGACTCATGAAACCATTTGTTTATTATATCGCAATCGCAATATTGACCTCAATAATCGCAATGTGACATTTTCCCCAAATCGTGCAGCCCTAATCTGGATATTCATTTAAATTAAGAAATGACATAATAAATTAGCTTTCCGATCAGAAAAGACATACATTTCGAGGAAGGAATGTTACAATCATCAAGTTAAGAGCAGCTGCGCTGATTGTCAGTCGTTGTCTGTAAAAACTCCGTAACGGCAGAGCCATCACCGACGAATGATGACGTATGACGTAGGGGAACGTTTCAATCCCTTGGCCCTTGTAACTCTGTTTTAAGGGCCAAGGGGTACATTTGAAAACAAGGAGTAAGCCCAAGGGGTAAATTGGGATTGAGCCTAAGGCCCTGTTCTAAAACCCAGTGAGCTGCCACTGACACAATTTTAATTTAAGCGCCATATTCAGCAGTTGTCAGTTGAAAGTCGATGTTTACAAGTTTTACAACATTGAGATGAGGAATCACGATGGTATCTTTGTAGAGCCGGTTTTGGAACAAAAGCCATGTCTATTGTAATTCGTTCTGTTGAAGCTCCAGAAACTTCCAGAAATAATAAAAAAGTGGACTATGTGTGCTTGTTAGAGTATTGCATCTTTAGCTTAGCGACATGCTAACGCTAAACTCTACTGAAATCAATTGTGATTTGTATGACGCACAAATGTTTTTTTTAGTTAGCATGCCTCTTTAGATAGTAGCTCCCTAAGTAGACAGCTTACTAGGTTTTGGAACCCAACCCAATACAGCTAATACAAATATCAAGCCATGAAAAAATAGATAATATGTAGCACCTCACTTGTCGCATCGGGTCAAAATTGCATTGATTAGAGAAAATAAAAAAAGTCACATTTTATTTTTACATTAGAACATAATGTAAAATACAATGAATAAAACAAAATGAGGAAACAGAAAAAAAGTATAAATTATAGTGCCAGTTATCATAAACAACATTTATTATCCACAAGTTTCCGAGGGGCGCTCCTGTAAAAAATAAAGTGGGTGAAACTTCCAGTGAGGCGGCGGAAGTAGCATTCCAATGGTATTTTGTGTGTTAGTTAGCGAAGAGGCTAGCTGTTTTTCGGAGAATTATTTTACTATTTAAAGACGCAAATCTTTATGAGAGATGTCGTTACGGAGCTCAGGGACAACATGTGCTGTTCGCGGTTGTACGTATAACCGGACTAAACTAATTCAGTGGCTTAAACGTGATTGTTTTGAACATAAGCTGAAAACGAAATCAGAGTGATCCTGCCAACGACGGTAGTTTCCATCACCTCCCAAAAGACAACGAATCTTCCTGTGTACATTTGTTTAAATTCTTAATATTCTATAAACTCTCTCAGCATGTGATTGGCTGTTCACTACTGATGTTACACCTAAACTCAGGATCAAAGCCTGTGTTGACAGAATACCAAATGTGCCAGTTAATGTATTCAAGTAGCATATTCATTTATAATTTTGAATAAAGTCCAAAGCAAAATGACTAAGTGTGTAGTTTTTATTTTAATTGTTTGAGCTCGCACAACTGTCTGTCACCATGCCTTGATGAGTATTGATTATTAATAATGTTATTATAATACTCCCAACCAACTACTGCGGACGGTGAAGGTACTGTTATTTCACCCTTTTGAATTTCGTTGAGGTTGTGTTCCCACATCGTTATCTAGTTTGGATCGCTATAACTTGAATGACTGTCAACTGTTGAATGAACGAGTGTCAAGCACGTCAATTCGCGCTTTGTTTACTTCGAACCGGAAGTCGCGCCCACTTTTGACGCAAGGCCTCATGGGGCATAGGAAACTTGTGGATAGACACCAAGTCTAAATCAATTTAACTAATGCGAAAGAAAAACTACCGACACGTGGGCAATTCGTTATAAAAATAAACTTGACGAAAAGATGATTTTAAAAGAAAAACATGTGTTCCGGAAAATATGATATATTTCAGCAACATTTCTCCCTGAAAGAAGATTTGAAATGACACAGCTGCGCCAAACACCAAACATGACTTACCGAGATGCTCGGATAGCTGTCGGCCCCTCTCAGAGGCCACCACCCTCTCATCCTCCATGTCACACTTGTTGCCCACTAGAAGCACCTGAGCGTTATCCCACGAGTATGTCTTAATCTGTGTGGACCTGCGTGAGACCAGTTACACATGGTTAAATCTTAGCTAGTTAAACACAGTTTCCTCTGTTATATTTGAGGCAGATTTGTTTTGCATGTTCCGTTAATTCACCAGTCTTGCACTGCGGCGAAAGACTCCTCGTTGGTTATGTCGTACATGAGGATGAAGCCCATGGCTCCGCGGTAGTAGGCAGTGGTGATGGTTCTGTAGCGTTCCTGTCCTGCTGTGTCCTGTAAAGGAATAGTCAGTAATTGAAGATTACTAAAGATGAAATGGGAACAAATGCATTTTTTACAAGAATAGGCACGGCAGGAATGGGCAACGTCGGTCCTGGAGGGCCACTGTCATACAGAGTTTAGCTCCAACCCTGTAATTTTATAGTAATCCTGAAGACCTTGATTCGCTTGTTCAGGTGTGTTTGATTAGGGTTGAAGTTAAACTCTGTCAGGACCACTATTGTCAAATACAATTGACCATTAGCATATAGTTAGGATTGGCAGACCGGGAATTTGTATCTGGCTCTTATGTACATAGTGGTTAAACATTAGGTAGAATTAATTTGGGGTATATCAAATGGGCAATCTTTGGTCTTATTAATCAATTACTTGTTCCAAAGCAAATCAACTGTACTCTACATAATACAACAAGCTTCAATGAAGTTTTACTAACTCTAAAGCAGCGGTTCTCAAACTGGGGGCCGTGGCCCCCTGAGGGGCCACTAGATGGCGCTAGGGGGGCCGCAAAGAAATTCTAGAATATGAAATTATTTAAAAAAATTATTTTACCTGTATGTAAGTTTGGATTGTCCTATGTGAAATCTGCATTGCATGATTTCTTTTATATTGTAAAACTTGTATAAAATTGTATGTCTTCTATATTGAAAAAGTATTTCTTTAAGTAGAGTAGAATTTTTTTTTTGTTTCTTGCTGAAAAAACAGATTGCTGTTCAAATTTGCAAACCAAACTTGAGCCACTGTCATTTACTACCTTAAAATGTAAGAACTTTAATGCACTTTTTTACAATCAGCAAATTAATTTTTCAGTGTTTATCTTTTACTATGAACATCACAAATGTTCAGTATTCAATACTTTTGTTGCACTTTTCAGACAATATTACTGTTAACTGTCAAAACCATTTTTTATAAAAAAAATTGTTATATTTAATGAAATGTACAATTTAAAAAATTTTGTATATTCAAAGACATAAAGCTAAAAACAGAACTGTTGTTCCAGCATTGTACAAATTCATTTGTTTTTGGTTCAATCTAAAATTTGTAAGTAAAATTGTACGTTTGAGGATGTTTTCGTTATGAGTTTTCTTTTGGGGGGCCACAAAGGGATTCACCCTACACAAGGGGGCCTCCTCCTGAAAAAGTTTGAGAACCACTGCTCAAAAGTGATGCTTTAGAATTAGTAACGTTGGCTAGGGCTCAACTGTTAAACTGCCAACTTTTTATAGACAGTGCATCATCAATTATCGGGGCCGAACGCAAAGAAGATAAGTCATGCCAACATGGCTTGGAGTGTCAGATCAACTTCAACAATGAGAAATAAATATATTTAAAGAAGATTTCAGGCAAAATGGCTGAAAATTCATAAACACAGTAACTAATAATATTATTTAACGGGTTATCACTTTGACCAATAAGTGGCGCAGTTACAAAATTGATATGGTGTGGTCAGAGTGAAGTGACAATGACGCATACAAAGTGGTGTCAACATGTTAAGGCACTGCCAAGGAACGAGTGTCGTTTAAAGTGTCGTTTTGGCATCATGCCTCAAATTTAATGCTCCGGTATATGTCAACGCTTTTGTCTATCGATGCGAAATCTTTTTGTAAGCAATGTCTGGAGATGATACGGTTCGATTTTGGTGAAAATCAGACAAACGGTCTAGGAGTTAGAAAAAGTTGGTTAATAAAGGAAATCAAAATGGTGGACAGGAAGTTGTCTAAGTTGTCCAAATATGTCTATTGTTTTTGGGATATATAACTGGCACAAAATCGTCTGACACTTCTCGCCGAGCAACCTCGCCCGAGACCAAGTATGCAATGTCCATGTGTGTTTCTCTGTATGGTTTCAGAGAAATGGCTCTTCTCATCAGGCACTGCGTTTTAATGTTTTAATTTTGCCTTAGAAAACCAGTAAAATTGACACTTTTTTCCATATTAATTTGTGAATATTTTAAATGTTTAATAAAGGGGCAAAAAGACAAACAAAAATGAAAATGTCAATATTTATTTTTTCTGCAACATTTAGTGTGTACATTTCATATAAATGTTAATGTTCAACATTGCATTTTAAAAATACAAAATCTGTTCATTTTCCGTTTTTTTTTTTGTTTTTTTTAATTACGCATTAAAAAAAGAAAAACCAATGGACGCAAGGCACAGACCGGAGAGATATTAGTGAAATGCTTATTTTAATTGGGATAAAATAAAATGATTGAAAAATCAAATGGATTTGCATTGAAAAAAGGGTCTGAAGCCATATCTAGGGACTAGAATGTCATTGAAACTTGAGTAATTAAATAACCAAGCAACCAGAAATCTGGTTCTTTATATTCTCTTGCCAGATTTGTGAAATACAATTATTGAAAAGGTTATTGGATTTTCTTCCACATTTTTGAAAAGCTGTAGTTGTTGTTATTCCCGAGACAAGCTTTTGTTTGGCCTCTATTGACTGAACTGAGTGAGTTTATAATTAACAGGCTCATTTCTCTGGTGCACTGATGCAGGGATCGGCTCCTTGGGCTACATGGTGAATGCTTTTTGTTATACCTCATCTCACATTTCTCGATAGGAGGAGCTGCATGTAAAAAAAAACAAAACCATGGCTAAATCCTGTATTCCTGGTTTATGTGGAAAAAAGTACAGAGGCTCATTGAAGGAATATTCAGAGATTAAGTACAACTTACAATCGACAGCATGCTGTTTATTACCACAAATAATTTCAGTTTGTCCATAAAAAAAATAATAATTATATACATCACTGATTCCTAAGATTAGGAACAAAACTAGTTTTAGAAGTTATTATTTAATAAAACATTCTTATAAACTGATATACTTGTAGACAAAGGTCTCAGCTAAAGAACCATGTAAGGGAACAGGGTTTTTTAGGTAATTGTTTTTCTAAAAATGTACATTTACTCAACTCCGTCAGACACATGAAAAAGCCCGCTATTTTAATTTGATACATCTAACAACAGTGTAAAGTCTTTAATTAAAAAAGTCTTTAATGGTGTGCAGTAAAGGAACTAAGTGAAAAAATACATTCTCTAAAAACTAATTTAGGGTTATTATTAGCAATCCAGTTCCTAAATTACTTAACTCTCTTTCCTCCTCATAATATTAAAAATACATAACCAATGTTAGGTAAATCAGACAGAGCATCATGTAGTTCCGTTGATGTTTTAGTATCTTAATAGAATTTAATAGAAGTTCTTTCAAAATGAACGCACACCTTCATCTGGCAGTTAAATACTGAGGGAGTTAAAGGTTCAGCTGAGATTACAACTTACAACCAATTGACAAGACAACAAATTAAGACAACTCTTTTTTAAGCATTTTACAACAATGCCATTGGTTTGTTTTTTTCTCCTTTTAGGGGTACGTCTTATTCTGGGTCTCCAATAGCTCACAGAATACAATAAACTTATGTTCGGTTGAGTGCAATGGTATGCAATATTATGTGCTGCCCTATACATTTTTACTTTTAACATTTATTCATTTAGCAGATGCTTTCATAGCGACTTACAAATGAGAACAATAGAAGCAGTTCAAGTTAGGACAACAATATGCAAGTGCAATGACCCTTCCTAGTTTAAACTAACGCAGTACATGTACTTTTTATAAGATAAATTGTCAGTATTAATGGATCAAGTGTTGCCGAAAATGGCTACGAACTCTGCATCATTCCTCCAGCAGGGAACAGACCAGGTAAAGGTCAGAGAAAGAGATTTTGTGCGTCTCTGAGAAGGAACCACAAGACGGCATTCACTTGCAGAGCGCATGTTTCTAGATGGCACAGAAGTCTGAACTAATACGTTTAGGTAAAAGGGAGCAGAGCCAGTGGTTGTTCTGTAGATTCTAGATTCTAGACACAGAAATGTTCCCAATGTGAATCCAAAGGAGCTGTAAACCGCATATATTACATTTTATTTGTGCCGACCTGCATGACTTAAGCAGTGGGGAACTTGCATGTTTGCTCTATATGAAGTCCATTACATCCAGGTTTGCTATTGCTGAGATCTCATGTGAGTAACAGGTTGTAAAAAAAAAAATTGTGCACAAATAAATTATTTAATAAGAACTGCAGTGTTCCATAAAAATAAGAATCATCAATTTCGAATTCATGGTGATGGAATAGATGTTATGTATCTATTACAATATAAGGCATGATAATCAGGTCAAATATATACTATGTAAATGAAAATGAAACAACATTAGAACAATTCTTTATATGCAAAAAAATAAATACACCTATACATACATACACATACACACAAACATGTGTGTGTTTATATATCTTTATATGTATATATAAACACACACACACACACACACATATATATATATATATATATATATATATATATATATACACATACACTATTTTAAGGTGACGTAGTTACATTGTACTTAAATATGTTCTGATCAATATGAATTAACTACATGTACTATAGAGTTGTGGTTAGGGTTTGGTTTAGGGTTAGTTACCTGTAATTATGCCCAATTTAATGTTATTACTAGAGTAAGTAACCTACATGTAGTAAAGTGTAACTTTCCCACCCTTAATATAGGCCCATATTTAAATAAAGAGATATCTTCCACCAGCATGGAACAGTCAAGTGTGTGTGTGTGTGTGTGTGTACACACACACACACACTACTTACAAGTATTTTTGGAATGTGATCTAATTACAGATACTTAATTTTTGGAATCTGATTCCGTTGTTTTTAAAATGAACTAAAGTCTTATGGGTTTGGCACAACAGGTTGGTAAATGATCAACTCCAGTTGATTCAACAATCAAAGACCTTCTAAGAAAAACATTAAACTGTGTTTTGAGAAAACGTTGACTTAGCCTGAAAATTTGAACAAGCACAACTTATAGGTTACACCCCCTTGCTCTCTGCTGTGCTCCCCCCACAGCTCCTTTTTGATTTTTGACACCGAGTCAATGGGCCCTGTCTAATTCTTTCCTTTTCGCTTGTTTATCGCCATCTGTGTTTTTCCTTTTACCCGTCTTTGTTTTATGAGCAGGTGCCATTCGAGAAATCTGCAGTTTATGTTTTCTAGAAGAGAAGAGGAGGAGGAGGATAGAACTAGTGGACATCAGCCTAGTTATCAAATCAATAGACTAATGGGCTTTATGCACAGCTGCACTACTTCCTGAACTTAAGCCAGCTCCTTGTTTCCTGTCTGCCATTATTGGCCAAATTGATTATTTCAGGTGTGTCTGATTATTGTTGCCGTGACTACTGTGGTCAGGCACACCTGAATTAATCAATTTGGCCAATAATGGCAGACAGGAAACAAGGAGCTGGCTTAAGTTCAGGAAGTAGTGCAGCTGTGCATAAAGCCCATTGTCACCGACAATGTAATCTATCATTCCTATAGAGACTTCACAAGGTCAAAATGGAGTCTACTGAACATCACTGATGGACCTATTAATATACCAAAATATCTGTGAGACCAAAAGCCTATTTTTGGCACTTGACTCTTATGCCACAGTCATACATCAGCATCTTTTCAACTATATGCTGCAATCCAGCAAGTGTTTCTGTTTTCTTTTACACTGACCCTGAACCATTTTCAAATAATACAGTACAGAACATCTGGGCAAACACGCACTGTTAAGCAAAAACCAAATAGTATGCGGACTACAAAAGAGCACACAGCATGGTGTATAATGCACTTAAATAGACTTTGTGACGAATAAACTGGAAGCATTAAAAACTGCATGTCTTGGGACATAACTTGATCAGACATTCTTACACAAAACAAAATTAAATGAAAAATAACCCCCTATATTTCCAAGGTGACAACTGGGCGCCACTCTATGAGTCATGCTTGAGGTCATGTGACAATGTGGCATAGTGCTATCTGAAATGTTTATCGGTGCATAATACTTTGAATAAATGAAGAAGGTTGAGCATATACAGTACTTTTTGTGCAGTATTCAATAAATAGCAAGCGACTATTCAATTCTGAATCAGCCAAACATGTCTTTTTAGACCATATACTGTATGCCACACAACACTATATATATATGATCCATGGTAAGATGGCGAGAGCAAGCTTTTCTCTAGTGTGTGTGTGAATCTGGTCAGGTCTTTGCTGCGGTCTGTGAGGTGGGGGAGGGTCGTCTTCACCAGAGGGAAATTTGAGGCGTTGGGGGAGGGGTCCTGATACATCACAAGCGATTCTGATTGGTTACCCATCAGCAAACCTCCCCAACCATACTAGCTACTGACCATTTCTCTCTCTGTGTGTTGTTCTGTAGAACACAACATTTCTTTAAACCACAAAGGGCTTAATTGACACCATTGTTTGATTCTACATATTTAGGTTTATGGCATTACTATCACAATTGTATTTATTTTTTTGAATTTTGCATCCTGTTAAATGCCTGTTTTTTTTTCTTTTTTGCATATTAAACCACAGCTCTGTTCCAGAGATTTAAATAAGATTTATGGGTGTGAAATAAAACAATCAATCAATAAACAGTGACTTTAATAATGTATCACCTACTATAGACTTTCCAGTAAGAAAATAGCTAAAATGCAAAAATTGATTCATTATTCGGTTTTGAAAAATAATAATAAACATCAATCTCTTTTTCTACCACAACTGGCACAGATATGTTCCATTTATCTACATCAGGACCTAATCAAAGCTCTCCGTGCTGATGGGAAACAATATCTCACCCAGATCTGCAGCTTTATCCTCTTGTCATTCCTGTAGATGGTCTTCACCTTGAAGTCGATGCCCACCGTGCTTACAAATGCTGGGGTGAAGGAGTCATCAGCATAACGAAACAGAAAGCTTGTCTTCCCAACGCTGCTGTTCCCGATGATCAGGATTTTGAACATGTAATCAAAGTTCTGGTCGGAAGACTCCTTTTGTCCATAACGATTATCTGTAGCTGAAGCCATCTATAGGATGTAGATAAGAAAATATTTATACATTTGCGTAACCATTATTTTAAGTTCCAAAAAATTGCAAATAGTTAGCATGTAACATTGTAAATCACAAACATGCCTTCTACGATTCCTCCGTCTGGATTCTGTTTAATCATAAACCAGCAAAGCTTGTATCCAGGGGCCAAAACAATTTTTGCCACATCAACAATGGCCAGTGACTTGAGAAAATGTCTTGCCCATGAAACTTGATTTGCTTTATTTCATTACTGGCTGAATGATGGGAAACCAATCTAGATGTGATTTTTCTAGTTAAAATAGTGATTGCAAATTATAATGCATTTTTTAAAAGCACTCCAGGATCGTTGTGCTTGTGAGTGGGTCAAGCATAGTTTAACCAGTTACCATAGTAGTAATACTATTGTTCTGTAAAAAAAGTGTCTACAAATTTAGTATTTAATACATTTTAAAATGCACGTATTATAAGCGACCCAAAATCTCAGCACTTGTGTGAGCAGAATTTAATGCGTACCGAGCCGTTCTGAGATGCTGAAAAAACCCCAAAGATCATGAGTTGCTCAGTTGTAAAAGAACACACCCTTTCACTCTGAAACACACAGATCATCAGACTAAATATTATATAACCTAATCGCTGCCTTTGCGATTTGATAATTCAATTAAAATTCATAAAAGTTACAAACCAACTAGTGACACAACTTCATACACTCACCAACTGCAGTTTCTACAAACATTTGGCGATTGGTAATTGTTCAATTTAGGCCCTATTTGAATGCTTTGCAGAAATGGCAATCCCAGAATGCAATGCTACTTCCGCCGCCTTACCGGAAGTTTCACCCACTTTATTTTTTACAGGAGCGCCCCCTGGAAACTTGTGGATAATTGATAGATTGACCAATGCTTCACGGTAAAAAGCAACAACTGATTTGTGCATAGCATACACTGCCATTTTCTTACGAGGCATTCACTTACCCACTGCGGCACTGCCCCCCACCTTCGCTTTGATATTTTGTAGTAAAAAATCCATTTAGTTCAATTAGAGAACAGACACTACAATTAAAAACTGAACACATCAGCTCAATTCAGGGTAAGCCAACGAGAGTTGCAGCACAGTTCAGAAGCAAGAGTCCGATTTCATTTATCAGCATGGTGTACGCCGTCTATCGTTTTGTTAATAAAGCCGTCTTATTTATTTTGTTAACAATTTGTTCCATGTTTAATTTAAGTGAGTTAAATTACTGTGTACTGAGTTCAAAATAATAATGAACCCACCTTTCAAGTAAATGCAGCCCCCGAATTGCAGCTAAAACGGGCATTCATAAGCAATTTAAAAGCAAGGTGGAAAAGAGGAAATAACATCACTGGAAACTGTCTGTTTTTATTTATCCACACTCTAGGGCTCTATTAACATGAAATCACGATTAAAACGATTTGTCTTGTGGTTATGAAATCGCAAAGGTTGCGATTATTTTTTATGCGCAGCTTGTCAGTGGCTCAATAGTAAACTCTGCTCCATCTGAAAGCACTACGAGATTCAGTCCCTAATAATGTGCATTTGATAAAGCAACACACATAAAACATCTTGCCAAACTTGAGAAGCATGTTCAGATGCAGCATTTACTACTGAGTGAGCACAGAGCCGTGCTTCACTGACAAGCTGCGCATAAAACAAATCGCGTGTGGTTTAATTTTGATTAATCGTGCAGCCCTAGTACACTCAAAGTAAAAACAAAACATTGTGCTTTTGTAAAATAAAGAAAACAAACTGGATGCCATCTCAGTTTCCTTTCTATGAAGTTGTGAAGCATGTCACAAAAATTTATCGAAACTCAACATATAGGCTACTACATAGACTGGGCGATATAAGGAAAAAAAAATAGATTTTTTTCAGAACAATTGAGAACAATTCAGAACAATCTCATGAAGTAGCATGTGTATGACACGCCAATTCGTATTTCCATTTTTGGCGTGCTATCAACACGCATAATCGTTTTTCAGCGTGTTTATGCACGCCGTTGACTTAACGTTATTACTGTATATATAAATATATGTCTTACCTAAAACTACAATTTGGTTCAAGTAAAGTTCTCTTTATTAACCAACTGGTTAAAAAAAAGTTATATTCAAAGTGAACCACACCTGAAGTGATCAACAAGGTGTAAAGGTTAATGTTAAATGTCTTTGCAGATTATATGAAGGCAAATATTGAACAAACTTATCTAAAAGGGATACTCCACTTTTTTTGGAAATAGGCTCTAATCCATTCAGCCGGGTTTTATTTAGAATAATATCCGAAACCAGACAGTTTCTGGTCTCATTGACTTCCATAGGAAAAAATATATACTATGGAAGTCAATGAGACCAGAAACTGTCTGGTTACTGATATTCTTCTAAATATCAGAAAACCGGCTGAATGGATTCGAAAACAGTAAAACTCAACTGTTTAACTCTGAGGGAGTTGTAAAATGAGCCTATTTCCAAAAAAGTAGAGTATCCCTTTAAACTTTCTATATACTCAGAAATAATATTAAAAAACTTAAAATATAACTAAATATATTTTGGCCAAAAAGTATTAGCAATAAATAACACCAGTTATATAACCGGCTATTATTAACAGTAAATGCTTAGTAAAAACAGAAAATAACAGCACATTTCAGCCTGTCACCATCATGCAAACATGATATATCAAACCAGAGTGATCTCATGAAGTAGCGTGTGTATGACGCGCCAATTCGTATTTCCATTTTTGGTGTGCTATCAACATGCATAATCACTTTTCAGCATGTTTATGAACGCCACTTAACATTATTACTATATATAAATATATGTCTTACCTCAACCCCGTCCCTAAACCCAACCGTCACTGGGGTTAATGGCATTTATGACACGCGGAATCACTCGGACATTAATGGCGTAGACATATACGCATACACGCGGATAGCTCAAAATGCGTAGAGATAACACGCCACTTGACTCGAAAGTGGCGTGTTGATCAAACATAGTTCTTTACAGGTTTTTGCCTTTCCTTGCACTGCTTTTCTTGTTTGGCTGTTGCACTCGTGTCTCACGTCTTTTGCAGCATCCAACCCATGAAACAGCATTTTAAAATGTAGCGCTCAAGTTAAAAAAAGTTCAACTCAGGTCTAATAACAATGCTTTTTTCCCCCATTCCACTTCCCGCATGTCTTTTTTTTTTTTCAAAGAAATAGAGTGGTGCAGGTATGACGTTACTTTTGTAGGCCAACCAGCAGTTAGCATCACACTGGTTCCCTCTACAAGTTATTATCTAAAAACATTTATCCAGAACTTTTGAGTTAGAATAGTTTGTACAAGCACAATTATAATCATAAAGATGCTATAAAAGCGGACTGAGTTTACAGGTTTGGCGTGATGACGTTAAATCTCCTCAACATCCTCTGCAGTCCCAAATCAGAAAAATTATCCAGCCCTGCTACTATTTGTCACACAGTTTTTTGTTTGTTTTGTAAATTTGTTATAAGTGAAATATATTTTGTATTATATATTTTTTATTGTTTTTCTTCATTCACAGAAGCACTGTAGATATGTAATGTGACGATTTATGAATCCTCATGTTCTGTTGTTTATGCTGCTATTTGTGCTTGAGCTTGGTTCATTTAGGAGCTTGCTGAAGATAGTAGAACACGCAAAAGCTCAAGTTCGGAATGACTTTATTTGGATTCACTATGGCTGAGTGAATCGTTGTCCTATCCACTATCTGACACTTATCCCTTGAGACCTGTGACCAAACAGCAGCGGTAGAGTCACCAGCTACTGAAAATCAGTCAGGCAAGAATCCCAGGACAAAAGGAAATGTCTGAGCGGCTGCCATGTCAGATCAATGGCACAGGACCTTCTGAATATAAAACAGTCTTTTCAACACCTCCATCAGAATGTGACAAAGGCGACTCAATCTACTGTCCATCTGAAGTTTACATGAGCTGCTGTAATGATGATGATCATTATAATCTGTGATTGTATAACCTTATGGCTGTAAATTGCTTAAATATATATAAGGGTAAATCATTATAATGTCTTAATGAGAAAACTTTAACATTAGAATAAGAAAATAAGATAATGATAGTAAGTTTAATAAAAAGGTTTTATATATATATATATATATATATATATATATATACACACATATTTATACACTGTATACAAACACACACACGTTAAATGCACTTACTATAGTAATTTAGTCAGAATTACAAGCAACTAACCCTAAACCAACCTCTAACTTTAACCCTATAGTAAGTACTATGTAGTTTATTAATATTACTCTGTACTTTTTTGTTTCATTTCACTGTAACGTCACCTTAAAATAAACTGTAATGGCATTAAGAAAGTTAAAAAGTGCAAATGTAACATGAACTTACTTTACATATCGCAATGAATCAACGGTTGGAAGATCAGATTGGGATCAAGTGAAAAGCAATAATCAGATCTTATGGGTGTCTGACAGCCACATAAAATGAAGAAAAAGCTGAAAATCTGAAACTGTTTTTGCATTCTGCAAACGGATGCGAGCACCATTGGGCAGGGTGCAGTGCTTTATCAAGAGACTCCAAGCTTCCGCAAGCCGAGGACTTTCATCAAGTGAAAGTCGTTATCCGGCTCATAAACTTAAGTTTTTAGCATTAAAGTGGAGTGTGACAGAAAAATTTCTAGGTTATCTGTACAGTGCCGACAGTCTTCCTCTTGCTTACATCTTGACATAAGCCAAGCTGGATGCAACGAGCCATTGGTGGTTGGCTGCACTCTCCACGTTTTCTTTCAAGTTTCAATAGTTGACCACAGGAATCCTCGCCCTGCGGCGAATCCGATCAAGAACTCCTCAATCAGTGCACCAGACAACATCTTCCCGATTCTGGCGACCCCTCAATTCCATCTAAGGGTTGTCAATGCCATTTGCAAGAGTTGCCTCATCAGAGTGGAAGCAGCAAGTCCCTGTCCATGGCAGACATTCTTCCTGAGAGCTATGCAGAAGATCCTGGGCTGCCTGTGGTTCTGACTGTCCCATTTTGAGCTCTGGGACAAACAGAGAGTTGACCCAAATCTCCGGGAAATCATACAACAGATGGAGACAGGTGAGAAAGTTCCTCCTAATGCCAGGGAGAGGCTGCCTGAGATCTCCTTGCTGCTGAGGGAGTTCAACAAGCTTAAACTGGTCGAAGGCATTCTTTATAGAACACGACAGGACAATGAACAGACTTCATATCAACTCATTATGCCTGAACAACTTTGTTCCCCTGTTGCAGAGTCTCCATGATGATATGGGTCATATGGGGGTAGAGCGCACGTTAGATCTTGCTCGCACTCGCTTCTATTGGCCCCAGGTTTTGTCTGCTGACGTAGAGCACAAGATAAAGACTTGTGGACGTTGTGTATGTCGCAAAGCTCTTCCTGAGAGAGCCGCTCCTCTCATCAGTATTCACAATTCCAGACCACTTGAACTCATCTGCATGGATTTTCTTGTGTTAACAGACCACTTCACCAAATTCGCCTTAGCTTTTCCAACTCCAAATCAGGAGGGCAGGACAGTGGCCAAATGTTTGTGGGACAACTTTATAGTCTGTTATGGGATACCAGAACCACTACATAAAGACCAAGGGCGGGACTTTGAGTCCAAACTGATCAAGGAATTATGTGAAGTGGCTGGAATTAAGAAGTGTCAGACTACACCATACCATCCGTGAGGAAATCCGGTAGAAAAATTCAACCGCACTCTGCTCATCATGTTGGGGATGCAAACCAGAAAACGAAATGGGAAGACTTCGTCAAACCCTTGGTACATGCTTACAATTGTACAAGGAATAAGACTAGAGGATATTCACCATACGAATTGATGATTGGACGTTCTCCTCTTCTTCCGGTCAACCTGGCTTTTGGTTTACCACTGAGTGGGAAAAAAACACCAACCTCATTCACAGTTTGTCCAAAATCTGATAAGTGGGAGCAGGGCATCTACGTTGTAGTGGATCAAGCTGGAGACCTCCCAGTCTATACAGTGAAGCCAGAGTGTTGTGATGGTCCTAAACGTACTCTTCATAGAGATCTTTTATTACCGTGTGGTTTTCTCCCTGCTGTTGAAGAGACGTACATTGAGGCCAGTCCAGTCTCAAGGCCAACAACACGGCAGCAGTGTGAGATTCCTCCTGACTCTGAGGACTTCACCTGAACCAACAGTTCTTGGTCTGGACCCAAATCCAATGAAGTTCACTATGGAGAAGTTTTACAAAAGAGCTTCACCCCCAAGTCTTGCCAATGACTATTGTTCTCCATCCATGACATCTGTGAGTGAACAAGCCGTTGTTGATACAGGGTCAGAGAGTGAGCACTTACTTGAAGAGACGTTACCTGTAACCTCTGACCACTTACCTGAAGCTGAAGAATCTGTAGCACCTATCGAAACTGACTTACCTGAACATCTACCTGAGTGTAAACTCGAGGAAGAAGAGTCTATCGAGCTACCTGTGGAAATAAACTTATCTTACTACTCACCTAATAGACCCCTTTTGCGCTGACGTCACAGTTACGTCACGGCGTTAGCTGGAGGCAAAACAAAGTGAAAACTGGACGCGGCCAATACAAAAACAGCATAGATTCGGCTACATAATAAGGAGCTTAAATTACTGTTACTATTATTAAATGTCATCTTGTTGTGTTGTTTGGTGCAAGAATTGATGAAAAATGAATATGCTGGATCTGGAACTTTATTTTCTAGAAAATATTCACATCATTAAAATCACACTGTAATGTCACTCTTTACATTGTGGTCGTCTCGGCGCTGGCTCGGCAGAACTGCAGATCATACACACAAGTCTTGTACAGGACCATACAGGCATCTAAAGATTTATATGCCCTCAGTTTCTCTTTATGATCGGTTTCTCTATCAGGTAGGTGTAGAAGTCAGGCCACTCAACCGAGGTAATGTAACTTACGATAATCCAGTCAGATTGTCCCATGCATTGAGTGAGTGTGTAGGCGGCTACAGGTCGGCCAATCTGGTTTCGTCTGTTAAAGATAACTTTTGGAAATAACAACCGCGGCCCTGGACACTGAGTGACCTCACACGTTAAGATAATCGGATTTTCTCCAGTCATTGTTAAAAAAACAAGCTAACAATCCTTGCTAACTAGCGTTAGTTAAGCGGCCAGAGGGATCGTTCTGCCTCCACCTAAGCTCCGCCCACAAAAAAAAACATCACCATGTTTACCAACTGAAAAAGGGTCTATTTTGTCAGTCCCGAATGTCACAATTCCACTCACTGAAGACGCTAAAGAGTCTGTCGATCCTGAGACGTCAGTCTCTAATGCAGGTGTTCCCAACCCTGCTCCTGCCAAATCGACTGTCCTGCACAGTTTATCTCCAACCATAATCAAACACACCTAAAGCAACCAATTAAGGTTTTCAGGAACAATTGAAAATTAAAGGCAGGTGTGTTTGATTAGAGTTGGAGATGAACTGTGCAGGACAGTCGATTGGCAGGAGCAGGGTTGGACACCCCTGTTCTAGTGTCTCTGAGCCCTTAAACCTTGATTTAACCCTTGATTCGGTAGAACCAGAACCCGGTCCAAGACGTTCTGTGCGTCAACGATTACCGCCTAAAAGGTTGCAGTACAGTACACTTGGCAATTCCCTGATATCTGTGGTTCAAACTCTTTTACACAGTATATCGGATGCTTTAAATCATGCGTCTACCATCAGTTCAGTTATACACGTGGTTTGGGTTTAAGGGGGGAGGGTGCAACCCAGTTTAAAATCTGTCAAAACATATTAAATGTTTGTGTATTGGTTCTGCCATCCCCTTTGATGTATCTGCATGGAGTACATGCCCTGCAACCTCATGTAACCTCAGTCATGTGAATGTGCTTAGCCAATAGCGCCTTGGAGCACGAGTGTTTAACCAGGCCGCGGCGTCTTCCTCATTCAGAGGTGTAGGAAAGCCGATCGACAAAAAAAGAAAAAAAAACTGTCACAGCGATGTTTTGGTTTCTTCAAGACCAACGCGACAACCCACAAGTTCAAGATAAATCATTACTGCTGGAGCTGCCAGTTTGCAAAATTTCAAATGATTATTAGCAAGCAAAAACTATGTAAAAACGGCAGCCCTTCCAGAATTCACTCACTTGTTTTCATTTACTCCTTTAAGTGAACTATTTTAGTGGACTAATGTAGGGTATAGTGAATGATGGTAAAGGGGATGATTTCGAACACAGCCTATGTCCATTACTGTATCCCACAATGCAAAGCCCTTGACCTTATATCTTTTCCTATAGTGAAACAGAATTCAACAAGTCCTCAGATATTATTTCAACAAGCCACTTTTGGGGAAAAGTTGTTTACCCAAAAATAGAGGTTGTTTTTTTTTTTTTTACTCACTTTCATGTCATCATCTGTGAAACACAAAAGGAAAAGTTTTAAAGACTTCAGGTTGCTCATTTCTATGCAATTACAATGAAACAGGAGAGGCTCAATGGAAAAATGTACCAGGCTTGGAACAACATGAGGATGAGTAAATTGTTATTTACTTTTTCACAACATTTTTTTAAAAGGCATTACTGGATGCTACTAAATGCCACATAAGTGTATATTTTATTTATATATTTTATTTTATTTTATTTTATTTATATACATATTCTGTGCAGTACTCAGTAACCAGTAATTCACTCTGAACAGAGACATTTGAAATACTGTGGCAAAAAGCTCATTGGGATTGGAGATTGGCATCGTATTCCTCTTCAGGGCAACATGATCTTTATAGATAGAGAACTCAAGGGTGGTTAAAGAGAAAACAATGTTCCTATTCTATTTCTGACCTGTCAAAAACACCATAAAAAAACTCTAATACAAGTTTAATTACTTTAATATACAAGTTTAACCAAGATATACTGTATGTATGTTCATCTCAATCAAAATAATTTTCCACCAGACACAGCACTAACTCAACAACAAGGCTTCTCCTCCAGAAAACCAGGAAGCTGATCTATGATTCAGCACTCCACGTCTGGTGTGTCGGGAAAATTCGCAGAACACCAAAGCATCCTATCAGCATCTCTCCTGATAACAGAGGGCTTGAACAAGCTAAAAATAGAGGCTAACTTTTAGATCTCAGTTGCTCTTTCAGCCCAACAAAAGCAAATGCCAGACGGCCAGCTCAACAACCATATATTGTTGGGAAGAAAATTGTTTTCAACGCCAAATTACACTACAGGAAATGCTTTTCTCTTCCTTTAGACTCAAATCCTCAATAATGCAAAAGAAATTGAGACTGACAGCACTAGTGGACAATGTGTGGTTAGAGCAGTTCTGTCCAAGAACCATCAAACTGATCTGCTTCAAAATCATCCTTTAAAATAGTAGTCAACACTGCTGAAGAACAGGAAGATCTTAAACCAGCCTAAAATGGTTTGGTGTTGACCAGCGGGAAAGCGCTGAAAAACACCTCTGAACCAGCCAAAAGACCAGATTGGGAGACCATCAGCTAGTTCCAGCTGGTTTAAAACCTTATTATTATTATTATTATTATTATTTTAGCAAATAAAAGGGCTAAACAAAGCAACCTATTGACTGCCAAATGTGAGATATGTCCAAAACAAGGACAGAACCACTAATAACTTGGTTATGCTGAATTATGGCGGTAAATATTCTATAGAGCCACAAAACACATGTGCATTTTCTTGAATGGTTCTATGAGACAAGCCAGAATTTTATCAATAGTCCAATGTTATACTAGAATATTACATAAAACAGTAGTATAGCCTTTTATAAAAGGAAATTAATTACTAACTAAAAAAAATCTGAGCATCCTTACATAATAGGAAACAGCACATGAACATGCAACACTGCTGCTGCGGAGGATATGTTCACCTGATTCACCATCTTCTGGGAGGATGCTAAAGAACACAACGATCATGGATTCATTATTGTCGTTTAGATACAAAACGAAAAGGCGAGCAATCATTCGAATCCGTGGCATGTAATGCCAACGCTTCAAAGGCTATGTGGCAGATCGGTCTTTCATGGGGAGTATAAATAGAAGCATAGGATGCGCGATGTTCATGTCAAATGAAGGTTATTCTCCTTGCAACCAGCACATTTTCCGCATTTTCCCAGTGACAAACACACACATAAACAAATATTACGGTATATTTAGCGTAAAATATTTAAAACGCACATTACTGCGTCCTCTTACCGTAAAAGCCGTTTTAAGCGTCACTTACGCCAATACTGCGCCTTTTCCAACACCTGCAGACAATTTGACGTCACTTGAAAGACGTGTGACGCCAGGAGGGGGCGGGGTCAGAGCTTTTGATTGACGTCCCCGAGAGCTAATAATAACAATGCAATCCCACCCACAGGACGTAAAATATTCAAGACTCTTTAAAACCTGCATCATTCATTATTTAGGAAGCTGGCTTTGGCCTTTCCATAATTAATCAATTAAAATGGTCGTAGAAAACGAGCAGCTGACACAGGGATTGTTTACATTAGCAGTGCAGGTCAGTGTCCTTTTCAGCACACTAATATGTAACCAATGTTTGACTCTCATGTTGTAGTAACAATAACTGTGGTAACTATTCTATTTTGACCATAACAGTGGTTAGCATGGTGATTTTCAACGCAATCATTTCTTGAAAAAAGCATTATAATAATATTATTTCCTCATGATAATATATGTAGGGCCTATTATATTATAATAATAACATAACATAACTATGATAATAATATGCCTAGTAGTGTTGTATTTATTAAATCATTTAGCGTTATTTTAGCGCCACCCAGTGTTCAAATTCATGTGTACTACAATTATGAGAAGTCATTATGGAGCATTAATGAGATTTGTGTCATACCAGTTCGAGTATAATGTTGACGTTTATATGAAGTATACATATATACGTTTTATTAATATTTTAAAATGTAAAATGTTTTCTGCATTCTTAATTTTCCACAAAACAGAGCAAAAATACTAGTGAGTCATATCAAGGACACATGCATTATATTATATTATATTATATTATGTAGTCGATATAGTCGAAGCTAGTCGAATTGTACCTGCTCTGGGCTTTACATGTTCTTGGCATTTTATTTATAATGTATTGCACACAGAACCACACAACAGAATGTTGTATTTGTTTTTTTTTTATTGGCAATTCAGAACAATCTTAATTAAAAATGAAGTATTTTTTGGCTCTGACAGTGCACACACTGTGATCACCTTTATCTGAAGCATATGTGACCTGTAAACAAACTGAACAAATATGTTTTTTTTTTACAATGTCAGTAATACTAACAAACAGAGGACACATATAAACATACCACATTTTTTACAGAGAAGAGGACACAGTTTAGTTAATATCATACAACAAAATTAATTTTCGACACTATAAATGTTTCACAGTCACTGTTGTAATGGCACTGAAGCTAAAGGGATGTGCTTTAAGGCTGTATGTTTGCATTTATATACTGGCTTTTTCTGATCTCTGAGAATGAGTGTGTCCAAGGCTTCTTGGTGGCACTTTTAGCATTTAGTATCAGTCTGGCAACAGCTTCTACCAGCATTGCTGACTACTTTTTTTAATTGCACTAAATCCTCATGTATCATGGTTTCATATTCTTAACAAACTAAAGGTGAAATGTGTAATTCCTGGGCTACTATAAATAATAATAAAAAAATCATTTTACAACAGGTTTCCTAAGCAGACCCCCATCTCTGATTGTTTAGAAGAAGAGAGAGTTATACCCCAATAAATAAAATATTATCTGGAAAATGTTCAATTATAATCTATAGATTAAAGATAGACTATAGATTATAATAAAATTGTTTTGCTTCTCAAACGATAGTCTTGTAATTTCTGAGCGGTATTTAGAATGAAGCATGTTAGATTTGTTACATGTTAAAGGAGTAGTTCACTTAAAAAAAAAAAAAAATTGCTGATAATTTACTCACCCCCATGTCATCCAAGATATCCATGTCATTCTTTCTTCAGTCGAAAAGAAATGAAGGATTTTGATGAAAAAATTCCAGGATTTTTCTCCATAGAATGGTCTTCAATGGGAACCAAACAGTTCAAGGTCCAAAAGACACGTTCAGTGCAAACTGTTCAAAGGGCTTTAAACGATTCCAGATGATGAATAAGGGTCTTATCAAGCAAAACGATCGCTCATTTAAAAAAAAAGTTTTAGTTTTATAAGCTCAAATGGTCGTCTTGCTCTGTTCTGTGATGCGCGTTCATGACTCTCCTGTTCGAACTCGTTTATCAAAATCAACAAATCTTTTTTCGTGTCATTTGGTTCATTCAATGAACTAAATGAACAAGTTAAAAAGATTTGTTCATTTTTATGAACGAGTTCGAACAGGAGAGACACAAACACACATCACAGAACAGAGCAAGGCGACCATTACATTTTTTAAATTATTATAATTTTTTTAATGACCGATCTTTTCGCTTGATAAGACCCTTATTTGTGGTCTGGAATTGTTTAAAGCCCTTTGAACAGTTTGCAGTTAGCACTGAAACTCTCATTTGGACCTTGAACCGTTCGGTTCCCATTGAAGTCCATTATATGGAGAAAAACGCTAGAATGTTTTAATCAAAAACCTTAAATTCTTTTTGACTGAAGAAAGAATGAAATGGACATCTTGGATGATATGGGGGTGAGTAAATTATCAGCATTTTTTTTTTTTTTTAAGTGAACTACTCCTTTAATGTATTCAATGTTTTTATTTATTGATTTCACTCAATTTGACTCAATTTTCTCTGATCCTAGTTTGGTTATCCCTTTTCAGGGATATCAACATGCAAATGACTTACTTTTAGTTGCCTGTACTGGAAAACGAGGAAACTATATTTGAATTGCACACTTCACCTTCAAAATTCCTCTGTAATTTCATAGCATGTTTCTGATTGTATATAACCTGATATTTTGAGGCAAAAAGCTCTGGAAAAGAGTGAGAGCAGGATCTTAAGGATCATTTTGTCAAAGCCTGCCTTTTTATGTGAGGTGGACATGCGTTTGGCTAAGAGTAAGGGTTGTGTGCGCTGGTCTGGGATCAGAACTTACTGTTTAAATCCACCTGTAACCATGCAACCACAAAAAAAATATCAGATCCACTTCAGCGTTCACTGCAGCTAGAGGTCATTTTCAATTTGACAATGTCTAACATGGGCACAGGCCAGATTCACTCGTGAGGGTCAAGTTTAGGTGAGTTTAGATTTGCAAACATGAGAAGATCTGTCATCATTCGAATTCATTCATAAATCAGATAAAACATCAACCCTGTTTCTATTTATATAATCATTATGTCTACATAGTGCTAATGTTTAAGAGGTATAAAGGTATTTCAGTACAAAGACACATGTAAAGGGATTCTCCATATGGTGGCCTTGAGCCCATACATTTGGCTTTTAGTTTAAATGTTTCTTTTCTTCTTATTTGTTCAAAACAAGATTATAAACAGATTGTTTAGTGACTGCACATTGGGGTCTTGCTACATTTAAATGAAATCAATATTATCCTGAGGTTGTTAGCAATCACAATCTTATCACTGACCTGTTAAGGCAAGACACCACAAGCAAAACTTCCTTCCATTCGCCTGATTAATACAGCTTTTTTTTTTTTTTTCCTGGCTACTGACAACATTCTTTGGATTGATAAAAAGATATCCAAAACTCCCTCTGTAAAAACCTTTATCTCTAATATTTTAACAAAATAAAATATTTTGAACCAATGTACAGATTTCTGTTCTGAAAATGAAGGCAAATTAGTGTATATTAAATTTGATAATGCCTAATTTGAATATTGAAACAACATTTCAGAAAATTTGTAAAAAAAAAAAATGAGCTTATCTTTATTTAGTAACACTTTATATTCGTGTCCTTGTTACACGTCACATGTAGTTACTATAGTAATTACTATAAATTGTGCATCATTACTTACCTAATTCCAACTAACCCAAATTCTAACAACCCTGACCCTATGGTAAATTCTTGTTAGGGCCCCTTTGCAATTGCTCGCTTTATTATTCTTCTCCGAAATGAATCGCATTTTTGACGGCAGAAACGTACGGAGGCGTATTGCATTCACTTGAAGAAAAAAAATCTACTCTGTTTTTCTGAATTAATGAGTTAATTTTTCATGAGAAATTTTTTTTTTTTGCTCTGTTTTTCTGAATTAACGAGTTAATTTTTCATGAGAATTTTTTTTGCTCTGTTTTTCTGAGTTAATGAGTTAATTTTTCATGAGAAAAAAGTTTTTCTCTGTTTTTCTGAATTAATGAGTTAATTTTTCATGAGAAACATTTTTTTTGCTCTGTTTTTCTGAATTAATGAGTTAATTTTTCGTGAGAAAAATTTTTTTGCTCTGTTTTTTCTGAACTAACAGAATTCGTTTTTTTTGAATTCGTTAATTCAGAAAAACAGAGCAAAAAAAAAATCCATGAAAAATTAACTCGTTAATTCAGAAAAACAGAGCAAAAAAAAAAAAAAATCCATGAAAAATTAACTCATTAATTCAGAAAAACAGAGTAAAATATTTTTTTTCTCATGAAAAATTAACTCATTAATTCAGAAAAACAGAGCAAAAAAAAAATTCCATGAACAATTAACTCGTTAATTCAGAAAAACAGAGCAAAAAAAAAAAAAAAATCCATGACAATTTAACTCATTAATTCAGAAAAACAGAGCAAAATATTTTTTTTCTCATGAAAAATTAACTCATTAATTCAGAAAAACAGAGCAAAAAAAAAATTCCATGAAAAATTAACTCGTTAATTCAGAAAAACAGAGCAAAAACTTTTTTTCTCATGAAAAATTAACGCATTAATTCAGAAAAACAGAGCAATTTTTTTTTCTCATGAAAAATTAACTTGTTAATTCAGAAAAACAGAGTAGATTTTTTTTCTTCAAGTGAATGCAATACGCCTCCGTAGAAACGCACTAAAACTCGAAAAAGTTGCAATCTCGTCAGAACTGGCGAAAATTTACATCTGATATGCGTTTCAGAATTGGGCGGGGTAAAATGGCTAGATAGCGCCACCTATAAAGGTTCAACAGAGTGCGCTACATTCGGTACATATGTGTAATGGCCCAATACCTAGAAAAAAGTCTCTTAGAGCGTATCCCTAAACACCACAGGAAGTCAGCCATTTTGATCTTCCTCTCTGATTTTTGTGCAGTTTTTGCCATTTTCAGGCCTCATATTTTAACCAACTCACTCCTCCTATAGTTTTAATCTGATTATCTTCAAATTTGGTGAGTGTAATCTTAAGGCCTTTGCGACGTTAAATTGCGAAGATCTTGAGTTTTCGTCGAAGGGCGTGTCCTCGGCGGCCTGACAAATTTCGAAGTTTCGCTGTGAAAGAGGAATTTACTGTAACTCAAGCAAACAGTGTCCAATCTGCCCCAAACTCCACACGTTTGATAAGAGTTCTGTTCTGAACACATGTCCATGCTTATATTCAGTTACAGTCATAGCGCCACCTACTGACAACAGGAAGTGACATGTTTAACACTGTTGTGAACTCCTGATAACGTATAAAAAAGTGGCAGCAAGTGCTAAACAACATACTAGAAACATGCTAAAATATGTTAGCAAACACTTGCTAAAGCATGCTATTACTAAAATTAAATAGGAATTTTCTGTAACTCAGGCATGGAATGTCAAATCTGCCCCAAACTTCACGTTTGATAAGATTCCTGTCCTGCAACATATTAAATATGCCATTGTGTAATAAACATGCTAGGTTAAAACATGCTAGCAATTCTTAGCTAAGTGCTAAAGCATCCTAATGCACTGAAACAGGAAGTTGTTGTTAGGCAAAGTCCAATATGCCCCACACTTCACACGTTTGATAAGAGTCCTGGCCTGAACAACTCTACATAACAATTTTCAGTTAAAGTAATAACGCCACCTATTGGCAACAGGGAGTGACATATTTAACAGTATGATGCAATACTACCAACATATTAAATATGCCATTGAAATATGCCAACACTTATCTGACTGAAAACGCATGCTATTATCCCCATACAGGGGACATTTCTGTAACTGACTTTGACATACTCCCCCTATATTTACCTACTTAAATGCACACTTCCCACTATGCTCTGTCTTCCTAAAGCCACCGGGTGGCAATGGCAGGGGTGCGAGGGCCCTTTCATCACTGCTTGCAGCTTTAATAGTTCATTATTATTGCTCAGCACTTAAACTGCACTGTAACACGGACACTTTAAAATAAAGGGTTACATTGTCCGTGTTACGGTGTAAATATACATTTAAATGCTGAGCAATAATAAGGATTTGGTTTAAGGTCTGTTGCTTGTAATTCTGCATAATTTGCTGCTGTTATTATAGAAAGTACGTAACGTGTAACAGACAGTTTAAAATAAAGTGTTTCAAAAGTGGTCTTAATGTACTGTGTTTAATCAACTGGAGAATTATAGTGATATATTAGTTCGATTCACCTGTGATGTCTTGCCTTAAATATTTCTTGCAACTGTCCCGTTTCATTTCAGTGGCAAAAACAAAAAAAAACATTAATTTATCCATTATTAAAAATGTTCAGGATATTAAATATACTACAGTCCAGTGAAAAAGTTCACATAATGAGTAAATCAGCTTTCCTCTGCAATTGGCATGGACAGTCACTCAAGGGAAGACTCATGTTTCTCCATACGACATGAGACCACAAAAACATTCATCTACAACTTCGGCCTCAGTCCTTTTGGAAAAGTTTGTGTCTGGGACACATATAGCTTTAAAATACAGGTTTTTTGGTCAGATAAACCTTGGGTCTAATGTCTTTTTTTTTAGTTTTTAGTGAATGGTTGAAATCCCAAACTAATAAGTGCAACTTAGAAACACAAATGAACAGTGCTACGGTTGGTATACTGGGTCATGTTAAGTTTCCAACTGCAGGATGGATGCGCTGGTCATTTCTTGGTCCAGTTCTCTTTCACTACTGTCTAAAATGGGAGTGACTCGAAGGGGGGACATTTGTGGATGCCTGGTGTCCGTCATAGTCCCTGATCTTTCTGAATCCATGTGCTCCTCTTCAGCCTCTAACTCTCCATCCTCTTCCTCCAGAGTCAGCTCGAACTGGAACTTCTCCCCGGCTGAGCCCACCGTGGGCCGTGAGTCCTGCTCTTGGGGGGTGGGCGACGGGCTGCGTGGGATCATGCTCTGGTACCATTCTCGATTGTCCTCTAATGTATCTAGAATGTCCTGAGCATCTGGATGGACCAGATCAGCCCATGTCTCCCATAGAGGGTGGACAATGTAATCAATGAATCCCACCTTAAGAAACAATATTCAAACACAGTAATCATTAGTACAGTATAGGACCGGGTTGTTCTAACTTGTTAATCCCCACATTTTGAAAATTTTTACAAGGTACCCTGTTCCTAAAATATATACATTTTTAAGCATAAAAATGAATTCATACAATATGTCATAAAAAAGTCATTTTATAAAGACTTAAAAAATTAGCTTTATATACTATTTACAATCAGTTAAAAATGTTGATATTAAAGGTTCATGAAAACCCCCTCTTTCAGCTCAAGTCTAGCTCAAAATCTTTTTTGAAAAATGCAACTTTAATGGGCGTGGACGGCTGTGTGAAGAAGGGAGGGGAGTGGGTGTGGCACGGCAGGGGAGAGGGGAGGGCGGGATAACTGCAATTGGCCAGTGGCCCATGCCAAAGTCATTTTAGGCAAGTCATGCCATCTTGGCAACGCCTCCGGGCAGCTACAGTATTTCGGACTAACAAGACCAGGCTCCTATCTAGATGAATGGGCAGAGACTCAGAACTGCAGTTTCACTGTTCACCGGGACATAAAAACTGCTTGTATAGAAACAGTAATAAAATATGATAAAAATCGCTGAAAAAGTTTGATGACTTAGCCCCAAAATAAGGTTTAAAACGTACACTTTTCCCCATAGATTATACTTTTAGTGTGCATGCGCAAGGGTTCTCTTACTCTCTGTCGTGCGCGCACTACTGCTCGCTCGCTCTAGATTCCAGGAGATTTGAACTAATTTGCGGGATCAGGGAGCGGCTATCAATCTGCGGGAGACTCCCGGAACTTCTGGGAGACTTGGGATGTCCGATATTTACACAAAACCTCGTCGGTGGAACCAGACGATAGGCTTAAATTTTTCCCGGCTTGACTGTTAAAAGCAGACGACTGACTTTCCAGCGGGAGGGGCGGGGCATGTGCATATTGCTTTTCCCAATATAGTTGTATTGAGGATTGAGGAAGTGGCATGTCTCTATATAAATAGTCTCTGCCCATGCATATCAACTGTCACTAAAAATCAGTGGTAAAACACAAGGCTAGATTTTTATAGCTGGCATAGTTAAAGGGATACTCCACTGTTTTTTTCATATTAAACTATGTTAGATTTCATATTAAACATGATCTGTTCCCTTAACTAAGATGAGTTGATACACAAATCAGCTCCGATGCGGCTGTGAAACGACCGGAAGTCATTCATTTCCTATGGAGATTCGCAGACCGCATGCGAATGGGTCCGAAACGGGTCCGACCGAGTGCGGTGCGAAGAAAATCGTGTCCGTTGGTCATCCGGATGCGTTCAAAAATTTGAACTCTTGCGAAAAGCTACGGACGGTTCCTATCCGACAATTCCAGCGGAAGTTGAGCGTTGCTATGGTACTGATAAACAAACCTGAATTATTAACTTTTAATAAAATAAATAATGATTTTATAACGATAAGTTGTCATGTCATTTTTTATTTTCATGACTTTCTAACGTTTATAAGGGCAATTAGAAGGTAGACATTGAACTATTGACCACTATATCACATTTTTTAGCCGACCTGACATGTCAACGTCCTGAGCAACTTTCCTCACGCAGCATAACCCTAATCAGAGAGATCATACAGAACTGACAGAATCAAACTTTAATCTCTCCGCCATTTTTGTTCTACCCACGTCCGACGCTTTTCACTGTGTAGTACGACGTCCGTTGGGAACGTATTGCGTATTACGGAGCTGATTTAAACTGCCAGTGTGAAGGCAGCGTAATATCCAACGCATTCTCATCCTTTAACGTCATATAGAACGATATATGCAAAAACGCCGCTATACTACGCACATGGCACCCGTTATCGTTAATATAACACGCGCTGTGAGGGCTAAGTTTAGGTGTGGGGTAGGGTCTGCGTGTCATATTCACGCTAAAGGATTTATGACGTCTTGGGTTCACGTGTTATATTAACGATAAAGGGTGCCATGTGCGTAGTATAGTGGCGTTTTTGCATATTGCGTTCTATATGACGTTAAAGGATAAGAACGGGCTGTAATATCATCACTCCAGAGAGGATTTTTCACGAGTGATGATATTACTGCGATGAGTCCATAGAGATACATTCACTGGAAGGATTATTAGGAACACCTGTTCAATTTCTCATTAATGCAATTATCTAAACAACCAATCACATGGCAGTTGCTTCCACCATTCCAGTCCACCATTCTCCAGTTCTCTAAGCTCTCTCGCTACAAAAATTCTTGCTACACACATACATCATTTAGATGTGTCCGTGGTTGATGTGTCCGGCCAACCACCTGCAGCCTGCAGTCTAGCCCTGGCAGCATCGCGGGGAAAGATATGCACTGGAACTTTTGCTCATCTACTGCGCGGTATAGTTTGACATGTCAGTCATTGGAAAGATCCACGTGGTGTCATGAATAATTCAGAGTCAGTGTCTTCTCATAGGATGAGAAAACTCAGGCTCATGAATAATTATGAGACACCAATGAGTCAGCAAAGCACTCACAGTATAGACGAATCCGACGAGCGTTCTGTGTAGGCTGCCATCTTGTGGCGACGCCATTACTGAGCTGTTACACCGGCATAGACATATGCACCGGTATGTAAACAAACCTCGCCGGTGATAACGCGAAAGCACCCTCGATGACAGCTACAGCCAGGCAGAATGACTTGTTGGGTTGATGATGTTAGACAGTGGCCTCCAGTCACAGATGAAGGTACAAACGATCTTACAGATTATTTATGAAAATAGCTTGGCAAGCTAGCTAGGCTAACGTTTGCTAACGAGGAAACTATAAAAAAGATCTGTCCATTTGGCAACAATAAATAAATGAATGAAATCAAATAAACAAATTCATGTTTTTCCTTTGTGTCCATTATTTATGTCATTTTCACATTGCAACGGACAAGGGTAAGGTAACGTTAGAGCTAGAAATTAAACATAATATCGACCAATTAGTGTTTTTAAACCATGGAAAGAGTCATATAACAGCGGGAGAACAATTATGTCACATAACTTTACATTTAGCTCAGGAAAGCCATTTAATGACCATAGCATGTTAATTCAATAGAAAAAATAGCAAGAGAGGAGATTTTGCTGATCACTATATCACATATTTATTATATTTTTTACTTATGTCATTAAATAATTGTTATTATACGTGAATGTTCGCGTCTTGTACTCGCCCAGGAAATCTGTGTAAACCGTACGGCACCAGACAGGGGCAGTCGACCCGGGGTATTCACAATGTTTTCTCTTCAAAATTGAAATTTTACTGCCACCATTGAAACAATTTATAACGGAAACTGTTTACCCACTCGACATTATACAAGGGGTAACGTTGTAACGTTAGTGACAGTCGTAAATCGCGGGCTGTTTATTCCAGTGGACGCAAGTTGAAACTAAAACAATAGGAGGCAATGGCGCAACGCTACCCAGCAACAGCTCAGTAATGGCGCCCGCTTACTTCCGGTAGTTTCGCCGGATTCGTCTATACGGCATGTGACGTGGACACGATGAAGATTTTAAACCCGGAAGACAAAAATAGCGGAAAAAAACAAACATTTAACCATTTCCCCCCTACTATTAAAACTAACAGATGCTAACATTGTCTTCATTGGTGTTCAACACACATACCTCTGTTAAAATCTCAGAAAAAAAAATTGCGTTTAGGAATTCATGACCCTTTAATAGGATAAAAAATTAATAATTTATCTCATGAATTCATTTATCAAATAAAGTTAATGTTAAAATCATTATAGCCTACTAAACACAATTGATTAATATCTCAAGAGCACAAAAGAACTTTGACAGCCCTAAAAATAAATATTGTAATAAAAAATAAAAAAACCCTCTCTCTTTCACTCTCTTTTTTATGAACCCACTACTGTTTTGAACCCCCCTAAAATAGGAGACATAATCATATTTTTACAGGATACCTGAGTTTTTTCCACCGAAGCTGTGAGTTTGTCACACATGGGGCTGATTTCTATGCCCTTGTCACGCTCGTGGTCACCCTGACTGAAGAGCTCCACCATGATGCGATCTGTCCACAGTCGATAGAGCTCCAAGGGTTTTGTGGGGTTGCTGAGGTCAGCACAATGCACCATGTTCTGGAGCACCTTTAGAAGGCAACAATTAAGAAGTTTTACATCTGACTGGCCATTTAGCTGTGCAAATAGCACTAAAAGCCAGTAATTGCTAGGGGTGGATGAGGATGGTTGACTAGTAGTCAACCGAAAAAAGACGTACTCTCTATGAATATTTGTGTGTGTGTGTGGTGCTTTAAATGGGCTGAATTTAGTGATGCTATCAGGGGCCCCAAATTATACTGGACCTCACATCCCTAATACTGTAATTGTGCTTTGTATTTGGTAGAGTAAGACCAGCAATACCTGTATACGATCTGAGTAGTTGTCCAGCAGTAAGACCCCTAGACTGGTCACTTTTTTAGTTTCCACCATTGTCTTCAGGTCAGCCAGGAAATTCATGTGTTTGGACATATCAGTGGCTAATACCTGAAAAGACGTCAGGAATTCGGTATTAGACCCATGAGTATTAAAAAACTTGTTTGAAATGTGACATCTTAAAAAGGTTTGTCTTCATCATGTTTCATTAGGGTTGGAAATTGTGTAGTTTTTTATGTTATTCAGTTTAATCATATGTCTGGATGAAATACATGTTGTAAAATAACAAACAATCAGTAGTAGTAGTCTGATTCACAAATTAATGATTCATTTGAACTGGTTCCTTTTTTTAAATTTGAGTCATTTGAGTCACTGGCAAACTCGTTGGTCTAAATCACTCATTACCTCTCTGAATCATTTGGAACAATTACTAAATCTGACTCAATCACTGAAACATCATTAGTATCAGACAGATCTGGTTACGATATTTCACTGTTATGTTTTCCATAAGGGCCATAAAAGGTAAATGAGTGCCATTTCGAATCGGTGTAGTTTTTTTTTGTAATAATAGTACTTCAAACAATGTGACCGAAATAGCATCATGGTATCATTCATGATAAGTATTTTTGTTTATAAAATAATTAAATAAAATATCAATAATAGTATATGATAATGAAGGACCAGATATTTGGAGTTTGGTCAAAAGTAGTAAAAGTCATTAAATTGAATCAAAATCATTACTGAATCATTACTATAACCATTAGTAGTCTGTATATATCTGTATTTATACACAATTATATAGTATTAAGGCCCCAATATACTTTAAGCGAAATCGAAGAACAAACTGCTGTAATGTAATTTCGAACAAAATTAGGCCAAAGCGAAGTTCGTTTGGAATCCGTTCTGGGAGTTCGAAACATCTTGCCTCAGCAAACTCTCTGGAAAAGTTTCCTATGGCTGGTAAACATCTTTGTACTACAATTGGTTCATGGCGAAGAATAAAAAAGAACTTCGCTGTGAGTATATCGGGGCATTTTCGCTAACATTTAATCACGATATTCACAAATAAATCACAAAGAATCACCATATCTATAGTCAACTGTCGCAGGGACTGTTTTTGTTTCTTGCTGAGATTACAAAAGATATCACAGTTTTCCTCCTGTAGAAGCTTGAAGCCGACAGCCAAGTGATGATTTTCCAACACTGAGGCGTCATTATACATGAGGGCCAGCTCAGAGTCTGAAAGAGTGAAGAGAGAAACAACATACCAAGGTTCAGTTAGGTTTTTAGATAGTCTTCCATGTATTTGTGTTGGGGAGAGAGCCTAAGTGAATGAATCTTGGAGTCATTTTAATGGTTTGTCAGAGTCATACTTGTGTTAATGAGGAACTGGTTGGACACTCCTGGATGATCCACATCATGAATAGCACTGGCAAATAAAGCAGCCATGATCTCAAGATCGGTGAACACATCCTGAAAGTAAAAATAAAACATAAAATAAAAGTTATATATATATATATATATATACACACACACACTCACCTAAAGGATTATTAGGAACACCTGTTTAATTTCTCATTAATGCAATTATCTAATCAACCAATCACATGGCAGTTGCTTCAATGCATTTAGGGGTGTTGTCCTGGTCAACACAATCTCCTGAACTCCGAACTAAATGTCAGAATGGGAAAGAAAGGTGATTTAAGCAATTTTGAGCGTGGCATGGTTGTTGGTGCCAGACGGGCCGGTCTGAGTATTTCACTCTGCTCAGTTACTGGGATTTTCTAGGGTTTACAAAGAATGGTGTGAAAAGGGAAAAACATCCAGTATGCGGCAGTCCTGTGGGGGAAAATGCCTTGTTGATTCTAGAGGTCAGAGGAGAATGGGCCGACCTATTCAAGCTGATAGAAGAGCAACTTTGACTGAAATAACCACTCGTTACAACCGAGGTATGCAGCAAAGCATTTGTGAAGCCACAACACACACAACCTTGAGGCGGATGGGCTACAACAGCAGAAGAACCCACCGGGTACCACTCATCTCCACTACAAATAGAAAAAGCGGCTACAACTTGTAAGAGCTCACCAAAATTGGACAGTTGAATACTGGAAAAATGTTGCCTTATCTGATGAGTGTCGATTTCTGTTGAGACATTCAGATGGTAGAGTCAGAATTTGGCATAAACAGAATCCATCATGCCTTGTTACCACTGTATAGGCTGCTGGTGGTGGTGTAATGGTGTGGGTGATGTTTTCTTGGCACACTTTAGGCCCCTTAGTTGTAATTGGGCATCGTTTAAATGCCACGGCCTACCTGAGCTTTGTTTCTGACTATGTCCATTCCCTTTATGGCCACCATGTACCCATCCTCTGATGGCTACTTCCATCAGGATAAGGCACCATGTCACAGAGCTCGAATCCTTTCAAATTGGTTTTTTGAACATAACAATGAGTTCACTGTACTAAAATGGCCCCCACAGTCACCAGATCTCAACCCAATAGAGCATCTTTGGGATGTGGTGGAACGGGAGCTCCGTGTCCTGGATGTGCATCCCACAAATCTCCATCAAATGCAAGATGCTGTCCTATCAATATGGGCCAACATTTCTAAAGAATGCTTTCAGCACCTTGTTGAATCAATGCCATGTAGAATTAAGGCAGTTCTCAAGGTGAAACGGGGTCAAACACAGTATTAGTATGGCGTTCCTAATAATCCTTTAGGTGGGTGTATGTTGTCAATACCAGTATATGTCTGTTTTTTAGAATAATTCCCATGAGGAATGTGTATGTGTGTACAAATTCATGCAGACCTCTAGGGCAGGTGTGGAGAGTAGAACGTGTGTAGACTGTACAACGTCTGCTGCATGGATGTTGTTATGGTAGGCCACGTCTGCATGGTAGTGGTCTTCCAAAGTCATCAAAAAAGTTAAGAAGGTGTCCGATGGGATTTTAAAGGTTTTGAGTAAATCTCGCTCCTGAGAATTACAGAGTACATAAAGGGTCAAATCTGCAGGTAAAATATACATAGAAAAAACAAAAACAAAGGAAAGCTATTTCCAGTTAATGCTTCACACCAATTATCAAACTATGAGCCAACAATGGCTTTATCTACTGTATTTTTAGTTTTTTAAATCAAGGCTATGGAATACAACAGCAAAGCAGGAAAACATTCAAAAACCTTACCTGGAAAATGGTATACATTATGACTGTCAGTGGCCGATTCCCAGAATACTCTGCTATCTTAAACATATCTATACCCCATTGGTCAATGTCCTCAAGCCCCTGGAGTAAAAAATATGAATTTATTTGATCTCCAATGAATAGCACTAATAATAATATTAACAATAATACAAATAAAATTAAATGAATGGATACCTTGGCCAGGAGGCTCTCATGTTGTGTGTTGACACCAAATCGTGGGATGCATGTTGGTGGGAGACTCGGGCTGGGGCTCAGTTTTCTCACTCCACTTATCTGAGACATTGGACGCCGTTTTTTCTCCTCCTTACAAGCAGCTGACAAAATCTCCACATCATGCTGTTTTTCTGCAACACAAACACAAAAAGTATGTGAAAAGCCCTGAGCTACAGTCAAGGAAGACAGTTTAAAAATCCGAATTAAATCTTTCCCCGCCAGGGGGGCAATTGAAACGTTTTAGGTTTCACGTTTAAGGACTTGTGCGGCACACTTGGGCTGCGTCCGAAATCACATACTCTCTTGAGTTGGTACTTATTTTGAATTTTAGTAATTACTTCAGGGCTGTTTTATATAGTGTCATAAAGATTCTGTGTTTGGCGGGGAAAGAGTTAATAGTAAACACATCACGTTATTATAAATCCTGTCTCAAAATTGCATTTAAATTAATTAGTCACTCACGTAAAATTGCGCTTGCTATGAATTCCGACACCTGGTTTCCTGACCGGCTGGTCTCAGATAGTTGAGTTAGCTCCCTGTTGAGCATTCTTTTAAACTAAAAATAATACAACAAATAAAAGTGAAACATTATATTCTAATCACAAAACTTAATTTATTGCATTTCAGTGCAATACCGACAGCAAATGATACAATAAATGTAACTGTGAACAGTAGATGATATTTCACAGTCTTTCAAAGGGAACTCGAGCTGCGTCAAACGCTGTGGGAATGCCCCTGCGTATGTGCGTCATGAAGCACACATGGAATCGGTTCAATGGAGAGGCGGATCCATTGGCGGATGACGTCATCGACCAGGAAACTATAAAAGCACCCCAAAACACAAGTGCAACAGCTTCTGTGCCTTCAGTAAGCACTATATGTGAATCTGTCTGAGTGTGAACACTGTGTCTTTCATTAGTATTTGCTAGGCAGGAGTTTTTACAATTTACACCACACAAACAATTTATATATGTATAATGGCGAGCGAACAATAGTTTAAGAAGTGTGTTCATCCCTGTATGCGCTATTTAACGGGTGGGGATACACACATTCTTTGCGTTGTTTGTTTGGCAGTGCAGCATGCTCAGTCAACCCGGTCTCATCCCAAGACGTCATATAACTGACGTTTTGGGACGTCTTTTGACCATACGTCAATATTCGCCTTTTTAGGGCCCCCTTAAACGTCGGTAGATGAGGTTATGGGATCCTAACTCTACCCCAGACCTAAACCTAACCCTAAACCTAACCCGTCACCTACCTGACGTTAAAGGTAAAGCGTCAGTTGTATGACGGCCCGGGATCGCCATCTAGCGACGTTTAAGGGGGCCCTAAAAAGGCGGATATTGACGTATGGTCAAAATACGTCCCAAAACGTCAGTTATATGACTTTTTGGGATGAGACTGTGTTAGCTCAGTCAGCTCTGGAAGGGACTGACTGCGAGTGTTTGCCATTGAGAACGCTCCACTCCCGCCGGGCACTCTTCGAGGAGAGTCGACACGCTCCCCACACGGTTCATGGTATGGTACAGCCGTGGCCGAGGTCACAAAAGCCTTTCCCCCGATTGCTCTGCTCCCAGGAGTTCTCGAGAGGGTTCGCCGGGACAAGGTCAGCCTACTATTAGTAGCCCCGTACTGGCCGGAAAATGTTCACTTCTTGGTGTGGTGAGCACCAGCAAGACCCAGTTAACTGCCCAGTGGGTGCAGTGCTGGAATTCCTGCAGGAACGTTTCTCCACAGGGTTATCCCCCTCCACACTAAAGGTGTATGTGGCAGCACTTGCTGCTGCTGCTTGCTCCCTTTCAGTGGAGTTCCTCTTGGGAGACACCCGATTATAACACGTTTCCTTCGTGGCACTTTGAGGCTGAGGCTTGAGGAGGCAGTTCGTATGAGGGCGCCAACCTGCGATCTGGCCATTGTATTAGAAGGTCTTTCCCTGGCTCCTTTCGAACTTATCTAAGAAGTTCCTGAGAAGTTTGTCACTTTTAAAACTATCTTTCTTCTTTCTATCTCCTCGATTAAAAGAAACAGAGATTTGTAAGGTCTCTCGGTTGCACCCACGTGTTTGAAATTTTTACCTAGTAAGGCCTTTCTACACCCTAGACCAGGTTATGTTCCTAAGGTTCCCACTAATGTTGTTAGACCTAAAGTTCTGCAGGATTTCTGTCCTCTTCCATTTCAGTCGTCAGACCAGAAGAAACTTAATCTGCTCTGCCCGTTTAGATGCTTATGTCCACAGAGCAGCCCTGTGCAGGAAATCAGAACAGCTATTTGTGTGTCTTGGGCCACCCAGGAAAGGGTGTCCGCTGTCTAAACAGAGAATGAGCAAGTGAGTGGTCGAGGCTATCTCACTTGCTTACGTGTAGGCTGGTCAGCCTTCACCTTTGGCCATACGAGCCCACTCCACTAGGAGTATGGCTGGTTCTAAAGCTTTGTTGTCAGGAGTATCTCTAAATGACGTTTGTGATGCAGCTGGATGGTCTTCACAGCATACTTTTATTAAGTTTTATGACTTGGAATTTAGCTCCACTCCTGGGGTGCAGGTGCTCTTGTCCTCTGTGTGCTCAGATTCCACATGACGGTCACTTGCTCCTATGGCGACCTGGGTATTAGCGTTCCCACAGCCTTTGACGCAGCTCGCGTTCCCTTGAAAGAGAACGTCTTGGTTACGTATGTAACACTAGTTCCCTGATAGAAAACGAGACGCTGTGTCATTCTGCCATACTCCCAGCATACCCGAAGCTGTTGCACTTGTGTTTTGGGGTGCTTTTATAGTTTCCTGGTCGATAACGTCACACACCTATGATGTTCCGTCTCTCCATTGGACTGATTCCATATGTGCTTCATGACGGAAACACGCAAGGGCGTTCCCACAGCGTTCGACACAGCGTCTTGTTCTGGGGTTACATACGTAACCAAGACGTTATAAAAATTGCCAATGATCAGCCATCAAAGCCGTAGAGCACAATATTCAACATGTTAGTTACTATGGTAACTAGTCCATACTAAAAGGCCAGTCACACTCATTTAGACTCTACAGTCTATGGTGGGGTTATGTAACACATAATAATAAAGTGAATATGATGCATTGCAATAAAAGACCGAAATAGTTTTTAATAAAATTATTTCTAATAGGATAGAAATTAGTTAGAAAAACTAATTTCAAGCACTGAAGCATGAGCCTTTTGATATAGTACATGACAGTACAGTCAAATATACAGTGCGTCTCATTTAATGTAATGACACTCTGACAAAATTGCTTGCCTTGCATCTAAGTTTCTTTTATTTTAAATTTCTTTTATTCTTAAATTTTATGTATTTTTGTTTTAGCAATTTGAGTGCTTCAATTAAAATGTATTTTGTTTCAGTTAGTTGCCAAGGCAACATCATTTTAATTCAGCTTTATTTCAAAACTATTAAAAATATTTATTTTGTAAAAATACTTCCTTTTCGCAATTCTTTAAAATGGATATTTTGTATGGCTGCAGAAGTACAGTATTCTAATATAGTGTAAATCTGTGCTGTATGGCCAGCTTTATGATCTTTTTTCATGTTTTAGAGGTTTAAAAAAGATTTAAAAAAATAGATTTTTATTTTATTTTTATTTTTGTGGATGAAATATTGGTTTAAATACCTTATTGGAGGCCATTTCACTGACAGAGTGACGTGTTTGCAGGGTCTCCAGCTGGTCCAAACACCAGTCCAGCTCTTCAAGAGTCTCGACCGCGAGTTTTTGATATGATTCATCTAGAAAAACAAACCCTTAGATGTCAAAACAGTCCGTCTATTATTATTATAATTATTATTATTATTTATAGTTAGAATAAGCCTCAAATACATCGGTGACTACTCAGATGTTCAAACTTTACGTCTAAATCTGCCTGAGGTTTACAGCAAGAAAAAAATCTTAATCTTTGGCTAGACCAGCTCATGTTCTTCCACTCACCAGTCTGGTTTGTTATAGAGGCAGATTGAGGGTTAGTGCCTGACGGTCTTCTGATATTTATATGTAAAAAAGCAAGATTAGAGAGACCTCATGTGACAACTGTTATAAATATTTTTCTCATTAATCATTCCAATCATTCCTGACTATCTGAAGATGTTTTGACTACAGACTCACTTGTTGCTTCTATCTTGCATGTGGGTTAAAGCTGCAACGTTACCCCTCACTGTACGCAGACTGGCAAGAACCTATAGTACACACACACACACACACACACACACACAAATATATATACTTTATCGATTCATTGACATGTTGTAGATTTGACACACAGCCACAGTGAAGAGCTACAGCTGTTACACTACTTGTAAGACACATGTGTGTTACACATTCATCTGCACGATAGAATGCACATAGTGCCTTGTACAATTATTTGGAACCTTTGTAAAATAAAAAAATAAAAAATAAATATATATATATATATATATATATATATATTACATTTACCAAATGTGCACCCAACTGACCTGCGCAAAAGGCGTTACAATCATGTCCTCCCCATGACTGCAAAAGAGAAGTCAACAGTCATGATCAGATTAATTTGTTTAATTAATATTTAACAAAAAATCAATATTGACCAAATTTACTTTCTTAAAGCACTTGTCTGGTCTTATTGTAAATGATTGACCAGTGCACATGTAATAATTCGCTCCAACTCAACAACATTGCAATGCCATTGATGTCAAAAATCTCCTTTAACCAATTTCCCTCCAATCAACAATAGCATAATTTCCCGATGGATAGATTTATGTAGGATTGTGAGAGCCATATTAATAAACACCCTTTTCATTAAAAGCATCAATAAATAAATAAATCACAACATGTGTCAGTAAATAAATATACAGTATGTCATTTCTTAATAAACAAATTTCATGATTTAGTATGGTTTTAATTTATGTGTAGTGTCAATAATAAAATAAAAATAAATAAATAATGTAAATTATTTTGATGTATGTAATGATATATCAATGCTCATCAGGGACAGCATTTATACTTTTCTCAAACACTCACACACTTTGTCAGGTCTCGTTGCTGTTTACAAAAGACTGCTGCCACTCTTGTGTTGATCTTACCTGTTGGATATACTTATCTGGATTTCTCCATCGCCTCTGTTCTCCATCGTTCTCTATTATCTGTCTACTCCTTCCTTGATCCGCTGTGATTACTCCCTCTATCTTGTCTCCTTGTGTGCTCATCTCATCTGACTAGAAAGTAGTGTTACTCTCAAGTTAAGTTCTGGTGTTGTTTTATCTATCATCAATATACTTACCACCATTGTCATCCCAAAACACATTAAAAAAAAATATTCCATGAAAGAAGACCAAACCAAACACACTGAACTTTCATCACTCATGGATTCCGCCTTATTAGCCTCACTCAGGACCAGGGCCTGAAATTAACACCCGACCACCTGCCAAATGCGGGTGAATTTTGCTATTGGCGGGTAACACTGTCAATCTACCTGCCACATTGGCAGGTAGCCAATGAGAATTGTGAGTGATTCATTACGATTTTTACATTTCAACAAAGTCCGCTATTGCGTTGGACTTTAGCTAAAATGTGGCGGCACATTACTGGGGTAAAGAGGCCAGCTGAAACAAACAGCCAATAAAAAGATGAGGATGAGGAAAAGAAAAGTAAAGAAGACATTTTAATACAAAGTGAACAATCGGCGGCAATGGCAAGGTTCGTGAGCGGCTGATTTATGACAGCGACTGTTGTTTCGCAACGTTCATGCGATCAGAAAGAAGATGAGACCCTTTTTCTGACTACGTTTGGATGTGCGAGTAGCCTATTAAACTGTTGGTGAGATGGGATGAGATAATGTAACGCTGACGTATGTTACAGTACAATGACAGTTGCACAGACGTGTGCGTGTGCAACTGTGCATATTAGGAGTTGGGAACCGGTGAGAAAATGTCCGGTACCCGGTAATTTTACCAGTAATATCAGTATTAATTTAGTTAATATTTAACGGTTCCTGAACGCTATAACTAAAAGCTGTTATGAGTAAGACCTGTCTACGTGAATAAATCCGCCATCAACACAGCCGCGTGTGATTTGTTTACGAGCTGCGGTAGGTCTATCTGTTGAGTATATATTATAGCTAGCCTGTTGTGTTTGTGTCTGTCAAAATCAATGAATAAAAAGATTTTTTTTTTAAATGTATGTTGTTAGAGTTATTATTACTTGACAGCACTTTAAAGAAGTTAAAGAAGTTAAGCAAGTTAAAGAACAATATAGTGAAATTCCCGGTTTTTACGTTTATGAGGCAAAAAAAAAAAAAAATGGCTGGTAAAAAGTCTCTGTGGCAGGTGAATTTTTAAATCCACCTGCCACAGTGGCCGGTGGCCGAAAAAGTTAACTTCAGGCCCTGCTCAGGACCCTCGAGGAATTATGAGGATGATACTCACACGTTTCTTCAGATCCAGCATTAACAAACCCCACAGATCACTGCTGCCTGCCAATAATCCTTGAGGGATGCACTGCCAACTTTTGGATCTGGCCCTTTAACCAGATGGATCCCCCTTTAACCGTGGAATAAGTGGATGAGGACCCTTAGTTGCTCCAATCAAGTTTCTCCAGGGCCTATTCAGTCCACTGTAGTCATCTTAGAACTTCCAGATTCCACTTAAGATTTCCCTCCCACTGACCCCTCTAACCCTCCATTCTCCAGTCCGGGGCACCCCATTGGAGGAAGAAATCTGTCTTTGAACACTCTGGAGAGCTCCCAAGTCTAAAGACCCAAAGCTCTCTGGTCAAGTGGCCCTGAGTCCAGTAGTCAAAGTGGTTCCAAGTCCAGTGTTTCCAAGTCAGGTCATCTAGGTGGTCCCAAGTTGGGTGGTAAGGTTGTCCCAAGTCAGATATTCTGGTTGGTCTTAAGTCCAGTGATCGCAGTCACTGCCACTCTCCGCTCGCTTGTCTCAGCCACGGAGGCCATTGTCTTCCCCCTCATCTCGACCACTCCCTCATCTTCATCATCCAAAAAACTGTGTCCCTCTCCTTCGTCATGGACATGGTAACCATCCTCTGGTTTCATCTGCTCTACCCTAGTCATCACATAAAGATAATCCATCTCTGCTAACTCCACCATGGTCCCTTTCTCGGCCAGCTTGCCTAAGGCCTTCCTCATCCCAGAGTTCCCAGCATCCCTGAGGTCTCCCACTTAGCCAACCTCCCTCAGGTCTTTTCCTCCGTCTTGGTAGATCCCGGAGCTTCCTGCTCCGCCTTGGTCCCCTACTCCACCTTGGGCCATGGCTACACCAAGCTTTCCCTCACTATCCTCAGTAAGAAGTGCACTCTGCTTAATCTCACCTGCATTCTAATTGCGCAAGCACCTGGTCACCATTTACCTGCTCATCAACGACTGCATTTATAGTCTGCTAACATGTACACGTATGCTGCGTCCCAATTCGCTTACTTATACTACGCCCTAAAAGTATGTACTCTTTTTGTGAGGAAAAAGTACATACTTTTGAGTGTGTAGCAAAAGAGTAGGCAAGCTTTGGGACATACTATCACGTCATCTTTAGCTCTGTCGCGTGCTCCGTGCATCCTGTCACCGTAAACTGCCCTGTCAATCATCTTGTCACAGTTAAAATCCTCCATTCTATCTAATTTTATTCACTACCGTTTCGGAGAGCACGTTCATCTGCCAGTTGTGGGTCTTTCATGCTCTCCTCATGTGTTTGCAATTTGAATATAATGATGCATTTAAAACGTAATGGCTAAAACGTGTCTTTACAAAAGTTCACAGTGCTGCTGCAAATGCAATATAATGTGGACAACATTGAATAAATTCATTTTCGTCAGTTTAGATACTGATGATTAATCACTCGTAGCTCTTTATCTAAACCTCTCTACACAACCGCGGGGACTCGCGCGTCCTCCGTATCGACTACGTGCTGTAGTTTTTTAACACTTTTTTACTCGTGTTTGTAGTTCTAACCGAATCCTTGTCCAACGCGCAATGGTTTGTGGGCAATATCAGCCGTTAGAGTGTGAATCGATCTACACTTCGGATTCTGACCGGAAAAAGTAGACCATCCGGGTATCTTTGAAACACTCATTTCAACATACTACGATTTGGGACGTACTAATTCTATTTTCGAATACTATTTAGGACGGATAGTATGCGAATTGGGACGCAGGGATACTTTTTTTGGTTTTGTCAATGTTTACCAAAGACTATTCAGACACTTGTGTCACAGGTGTTGATCTTACCTGTTGGATATACTTACCTGGATTTCTCCATCATCTGTTCTCCATAGTCTGTCGGCTACTCCGTTGCTCCACTGTTTACTTCATCTGTCTGGTCTCCACATGTGCTCCTCTCACCTGCCTAGAAAGTGCTGATAATCCCAAGTTTTGTCCTTGTTTCATATATATTATCACTACACACATACACACACACACTTTATTGATTGACATTTTTAATGAAAGGCTTATTTCTTAATTCTGCACTCCCAATCCCATCTTACATTTTCCTTTTTTTAAGCGTTTCTTGGTTGTGAATGGTTTTTCACACTGTCGTTATATTTACACTATTACAACATCTATCCCACACTTGCTTCTAGAGCTACTCTTAGGAGCTACATGCCAAAAGATGAAGTAATAATTAAGCAAGAAATCACTCTGAACAGAAATTGAGTTGAGCCAGTTCAATGACAGAATACTATGACATATTTTGCTTTAGTATGTGGTAAAAGCTCACAGTTCGCTGGTAGTCGAGGAGTTTCTGGACATCGTCTTGGGCGAGATGTCGAAATCCGAATCCGAGCGGTAAAGGAAAGATTCTCGCCTCTGGCTGTTTGCTTGGAGGACCAGACCAGAACTTGGACTGGGGTCCAGTGGACTGCGCCCGATCGACAACCCATTTTCCACATCGAAACTGTAACAGACATAGGTGATAGGAAATTAGTTATCTGACTAAAACATTTTGGCAACTAAAAAGAAGAAAATGCCAAACATTTGATCAAAGGAATACTGAGAATTGCAACATAGATGCAATTATATTTTGTTTCTGAATAGACACTGGTATTCTAGAAACTCAGTTAAAACAAGTTTAATTTGATATGTTATGTCTGTGATGAAGACAAAAGACACAAGTTTATGTTCTGAATGAAACCGTTTCATTCAAAAATTCTAGTGAATGAAGACATCTGGCCCACAAGCTCAAAAAGAGAAGTAACAGGCCTCGCTAGACTGTCTGTAGGTCTGAATTCAAGGACTCTCTGCTCTGATTCAGACGGACTTGAAGAGAAAGTGAGCCAGGGCTTCTGGTTTATTTATATCTGTGGTAAAGGTTCAGTGGCTGAGGGTCTATTTTTAGTTTCTAAGGTAAAATATTGCCTCTCTCCATTCAGAAATATGAACACATTCTCATGAAAACAAAAAAATCCTCTGTAACTCAGCACCCTGTATGACAAGTATTGGTGTTTACTGGTGTTTCAAGTTATTAGCAGTATTACTAATAATTGTTCGTTAGTTTGAGGGTTTGTTCAAATTTCCAATCTTAAGTAAAAAACTTAGCACACACTGTACAATAACATCACTTGTAAAATATGAATGGCACCTCAATTCATGCTATTATTTTTCTAGGTAATCAAACTCGAATCAAAATAAATCCCATAAACTTACAGTGAAAGAGGTACCTGAGCCATATCTAGAATCCAAAATAGAGACTTGGTGGTGGGCTTTTGTGACTTGGGCCAGAATGTCAACCCCCCCTCCCCCAGAAACCAACCAAATCACCTTATCAGCACCTAGTAATACCCTAGAAGACAAGTCACGTCACCTTTAATTTCTAAAATAATTTAAAATGCTTGAATTTTATTTTTACGCACAAGCTCAACCAAGACCAAAACATTGTATTTTTGACTGCCAAATTTACAAATGCTTTAACACTGTATGTCAGAACAGATAACATCATGATCTAAACCTAACTTATAGGTTAAAGTCAAACTGAACAGCTGTTCATATTGTGAACTGAAACATATCTCCTGTATTTTATTCCATTGCTACTGAGAAACAGCTGATTGAAGTTGCAAATATTGGACAATGTGGCATTCCACCATTCCCAGTCACAGCCTGGTTTGAAACCCATCAGAGGATGATGTCCCTTTACCCTCCCCCTTACTCCCATTTCCTCAACCCCATTGAGGAGTTTTCTCAGCTTGGAGATGGAAGGTTTTTGACCATTGTCCACAGGACCAAATTTCCCTCCTGGATGCAATAGATGCTGCATGCCAAGACATCACAGCTGAACACAGGGGTGGATAAGGCAATGACAAAAGATTCTTCCCACAATGTCTTGCCAGAGAAGATATCAGTTGTGATGTAGATGATAACATGTGGCCATGGCCAAATGCAGAAGACGAGGCAGATTAGAAGATGGCTTTTTCTGTTTGTATATTTTGTATTTTCAAATACAGTAATACTGTAAATGGCAGCCATTTTGCATATTTTTTATCTTGCAGAAATGTCCTGTTACAAATAAAGCATTTACTGCAGCAATTCTGTCTCTGTCTTCTTCTTTTTTTTTCATAAACTGTACATTCCATAAAGCCACTCTGAGAAGGGTCTTTCATTTTTTGTAGTGAATTTCTGCTGCAAAAAAAAAAAAAAAAACACAAACAAACAACAACACGTCTCAGGTTACGTATGTAACCCTGGACGCTGCGTTTGAGACACGGTGGTAAGAACGCAGCGTCGAGTTCCCTTGAAAGGGAACTCCTATTTACTAAACCCAAACAAAACAAAAATGTAGAGAGTTTAAAAGAAACTGCAGTGCAAAACATTATCTATGATCAATACAATAAACTGTCTATTGTATAAGGGCAGACCTGACACAGGTTTTTCAAGCCTTTACAGAATTGCACATTATCTTTTACATTTGAGTCAGAAAGATTTCAAGATTATTCTAAGGAAAACATGAGTTTATCTTTTCAAGCCGGCCTACACAAAGGCATTTATGAGAACCCCAGAATGGTGGTTTGGCACTGAGACACAGATGTTATCATTAAAGATTACTGTCCCTGGAACAACTGAGAACTTCACTGAAAATAAAGGCCAAACATGACCCCATTCTTTCTTTTATGTAGAGTGAAAAACAGGTTGCATACATTTGTCCTGGTGAGTCTCGTAGCCTGACCATGGCACTTTAGAGACGAGGGCCCAGATGAAAAACATGTGCCACAGGAAAAAATAATATTAATAATAAAGTGTTATAAAGTGTTGGTTTGGGTGGCCCTTTAGAAAAAAAAAATACATTCTCTATAAACAGATTTTTTTTTATGTATAAATAGTTATTAGTATGTGTTATTTGTGCTAAAATGGGTGGACTGTTTTTTCAGTTACAGGAAAGTTCATTGAAAATATGTAATGGGAATGATAAAGGAAATAAAAAGCTTTTAAAAAGCTGATTTACGCTGTTTGTCTGCTAAATTAATCATTCTCATGTCTAATAATAATAATAATTTTAAGTGGTGATGCAAATTCTGCATCGGAATTGATTCTGGATTTATTTATTTACTTATTTAACACCATTGATGCTAAAGTGAGGTTTAAACCCCACTATTTAAATAATCTCACATGAAATCATTTTCACATATTCAAGTCTTAATTTTTATCGGCAGCAAAATCATTGCAAATGTTTAATAAGATAATTAAATCAATCAGCTTTTTTACGCTTTTACATTAAAATCATTACAGTATTACTTGCAGATTTTAGACTTTATTAACAAATAAAGTTAAGATGTCTGGAAATAATCTAGTATTAATTATTATGTACAAACATCTACTGAAGATCTTATCAAAATGTTTGTTTATATTTGATTTGATTCACATACATTCTAAATGATCAATGTCCCAACAAAATCTGCTGTTTAAAACACATACTATAGGTGACACAATGCTCTAAAATGACATTTCCCAGACTAAAACACACAGATTTTTAAATATTTGTCTTGTCAACAGGCAGAGAAACCAGAGAACCAGTGTCATGACAACAGGTGCAATAATGTGGATTTGGGTGCAAAAAATACTGACCACAATGTATATGACATGTCATAATATAGTACAATTACAGCCTACCGAATATGTTTTTTCTTTCTTTCTCAGAATTCATACGGTGTAACAAACTCCAAATATTTCAACAGAGAAGAAAAAGAGCAAAGTACAAATTACGACTTCTGACGAGCAGTCTGACAAAACACCTCAGTTTATATAATGTGGCAAATGTCAACAGTAACTTACCACAGTACGTGCTTTTCAGCAGATCTTGGTCTTGTCTGCAAGCAGATTGCCATTCTAACTCAAGTCTTTTAGTAAACGAACCTTGGAGACAAATCCGAATGCCAATCTTACCATACAACATATTTCTTACTAAATAAAGAGATGCATTTCTTACATTTGATTTACTAATTTGATTTGATGTTCATTTTAGATATCTTACTTAAATCCAGAGATCAAAATCTGTAAACCTTTTATCTAAATACAGTGTTTTACCATAAATACATCCAGTCCTTTCCCTTTCTCTTGTATTCTGACCACACGCACACACATGCACACACACACACACACAAGTAACTTCTCTTTGCCAACACACAAGTCGCAACACGCCAGCAGAGCTGACAGATTTGTAGAATACCACAATAACCCACGTCAGACAGCTTCAGGATCAGACACGCTTTAGAGAGAGAAAAAAAGAAATTGTACTTTGTACACAGAAAATAAAGCTGATTTTTATGATTTTTTTTTAATTATTATACTTTTGTTACAATTAAAGACACATTTTCCACAAAATTACCCCAAATAGCTCCTCCTCACTATAAAATACACACACACACACACACACACATATACTGTATATATGAAGAGTTCAGATGCAAAAGCCTCTAAGTGCCATTTGAAATTTTCTTCTAGAATGATCATTTTTATCAAGCTTGTATATTTAAGTTAAATGGCAATGATAATTACCTATTAATTGTTATTTAAGTGAAATTACTGAACTTAAATATACAAGTTTGATAAAAATCATCATTAAAGAAGAAAATTTCAAATGGCATTTAGAGGCTTTTGCATCTGAACTCTTCATATATATATATATATTTATATATATATATCCATGAAAATCATTCTCACGTTTATTATTTAAAGTTATATATAACAGATTCAGATCTCGGTAAATGCAAAATTATTTAGTTTTATTCTTATTTGTTTTGGTTTGAAAGTAAAGGCAGATTCACAGGTCATAAATTATGAGTATCTATCAGTAAAGAGCAAAATTAGTGAGAACGATTTCTGTCACAAGTAGAATGTTTGCACACGTTGTTTACTCAAGGCATAAAATAAACTGCTTGTACAAATATTGTACGTGGAAGTCAAATTAAGCAATATGTAGTGTCGATTCTCAGTTATCCAGATGGTCATGTTTCACAATTCAATACTCATAGCGGATGTAATTAGTTGGTAATATTAATGCAAGCAACAAACTGATTTTTATTAGATTACATTCTTGTGCACAAATTTAATTACAGTTCAATTACTGAATTAGTAACTCGTGGCCACAAGATAGTAACTCGTGGCCTCAAGATAGTAACTCGTGGCCACAAGATAGTATCTTGAGGCCACGAGTTACTATCTTGAGGCGACGAGTTAGTATCTTGAGGCCACGAGTTACTATCTTGAGGCCACGAGTTAGTATCTTGAGGCCACGAGTTACTATCTTGTGGCCACGAGTTAGTATCTTGTGGCACGAGTTACTATCTTGTGGCCACGAGTTAGTATCTTGAGGCCACGAGTTACTATCTTGTGGCCACGAGTTACTATCTTGTGGCCACGAGTTACTATCTTGAGGCCACGAGTTACTATCTTGTGGCCACGAGTTACTATCTTGAGGCCACGAGTTACTATCTTGTGGCCACGAGTTACTATCTTGAGGCCACGAGTTAGTATCTTGAGGCCACGAGTTACTATCTTGTGGCCACGAGTTACTATCTTGAGGCCACGAGTTACTATCTTGTGGCCACGAGTTAGTATCTTGAGGCCACGAGTTACTATCTTGTGGCACGAGTTAGTATCTTGAGGCCACGAGTTACTATCTTGTGGCCACGAGTTAGTATCTTGTGCCACGAGTTACTATCTTGAGGCCACGAGTTACTATCTTGTGGCCACGAGTTAGTATCTTGAGGCCACGAGTTACTATCTTGAGGCCACGAGTTAGTATCTTGTGGCCACGAGTTACTATCTTGAGGCCACGAGTTACTATCTTGTGGCCACGAGTTACTATCTTGAGGCCACGAGTTACTATCTTGAGGCCACGAGTTACTATCTTGAGGCCACGAGTTAGTATCTTGTGGCCACGAGTTACTATCTTGAGGCCACGAGTTACTATCTTGTGGCCACGAGTTAGTATCTTGTGGCCACGAGTTACTATCTTGAGGCCACGAGTTACTATCTTGTGGCCACGAGTTACTATCTTGAGGCCACGAGTTACTATCTTGAGGCCACGAGTTACTATCTTGAGGCCACGAGTTAGTATCTTGTGGCCACGAGTTACTATCTTGAGGCCACGAGTTACTATCTTGAGGCCACGAGTTACTATCTTGAGGCCACGAGTTACTATCTTGTGGCCACGAGTTACTATCTTGTGGCCACGAGTTACTATCTTGTGGCCACGAGTTACTATCTTGTGGCCACGAGTTACTATCTTGTGGCCACGAGTTAGTATCTTGAGGCCACGAGTTACTATCTTGAGGCCACGAGTTAGTATCTTGTGTCCACGAGTTACTATCTTGTGGCCACGAGTTACTATCTTGTGGCCACGAGTTACTATCTTGTGGCCACGAGTTACTATCTTGTGGCCACGAGTTAGTATCTTGAGGCCACGAGTTACTATCTTGAGGCCACGAGTTAGTATCTTGTGTCCACGAGTTACTATCTTGAGGCCACGAGTTACTATCTTGTGGCCACGAGTTACTATCTTGTGGCCACGAGTTACTATCTTGAGGCCACGAGTTCTATCTTGAGCCACGAGTTACTATCTTGTGGCCACGAGTTACTATCTTGTGGCCACGAGTTACTATCTTGTGGCCACAAGTTTGTATCTTGAGGCCACAAGATAGTTATAATTAATTTTTTTTACCAAAGTGGGACTAGAGGGGCTCCGTAGAAGTGAGATAGCAGAGAAGATATTTATATATTTGATCAAATTATTTTTAAATTATGACTTTCTATTTTAATATACTTTCATATATACTTTATTTTTGTGATGCACAGCTGAATTTTCATCAGCCGTTACTCCAGTCTTCAGTGTCACATGATCCTTCAGAAATCATTCTAATATGCTGATTTATTATTAATGTTGGAAACAGTTAATTTTTTTTTTATTCTGGAGAAATGGCTGTTGGCGATGATCCCCCCACCCCAGGAACACGATTTAACCCCCCCACACACACACACACACACAAAGACGTGTCAAGCGTCGGGACTGCATCGGTGTGACATTATTAGTATATTTTAATTAGAGAAATATTCAATTCACTTTTAATTAGAGATCTGTTTACAGTAATTCATAATTTTGCCCAACCCTTACAAAAGTACATTGTAAACTCCACTAAAAACGTAGTAACTTAGAATGAACTAAACTGCACCAGTTGTGACACTCATCATTGTTCTGTTGTTCTGTTCATGGATGACCCTGGTGGCTCTGAACAGGCAAACATGACAGATTTGACCAATCCGTCCAGGTGCTCATATTATGAGCGGGGATCTGGAATGGTGCGATCAATAAGCTCTTGGTGTGAAGAGCACGATGAGAGGAGTGCAGTAATAGAGGACAGATCTTCTCCCACAATGCACTAGTGCCCTTGTTCACATGCACACCAGCTGTACTCCAGAGCTCCAAATCTAGTCTCTCTGCTGGGTCCGATTAGGAATCGGTCTTAATTTGGAACATTGCTTCGATCGTGATACGACAGGACACGTCAGTTAGTGAGCAGAGGCAATTAAAGTGCACAGTGGCCAGTCATATAAAGACTCAATGCATGATGGGCAAGAACAACTTTGCAGAGAGGGATGGACCTTGATTAGAGGTGCAGATGTGGCTTAAATCAAAATGTTTCAATAAATAAGTAATTCAAGCATGGCTGATGCCACTTCCTGCTCAAATTGGGTAATAATATCCCACCCCCCTCCAAAAAAAAAAAAAAAAAAAAAAAAAATCCAGTCAGTTGTCCTGCCTGTTTATCTTACTTGACTGTATTTATCTTATCATGTTTTTGGTTATTGTTGGGTTTATAGATAGATAGTTACATCCGGTCAGGAACGGAACGGAGAGTGAATCCAATCGCAAGCTTTTATTAATGACGCTAACAGATAATCCAGGGAACTCCGAACAGGACAGATAAATATGCAGGAACCAAGTAACATTTAAACAACAACCGACAGGCAACAACTGAAACACAGGGGTTTAAATACACAGACAAACAAGCTAATCAAGATAACAAGGGGGCGTGGTTGATAAGAAACACCTGTGGACACTGAGCAATAACATAACAAAAGACAAGACACATGGCAGGATCACATGACAAACAAGGAATCATGTGATATACAAAACACAACAAAACCCACACGTGACATAGATAGATAGATAGATAGATAGATAGATAGATAGATAGATAGATAGATAGATAGATAGATAGATAGATAGATAGATAGATAGATAGATAGATAGATAGATAGATAGATAGATAGATAGATAGATAGATAGATAGCAGAGGTGGAAGTAACGAATTACAACTACTCAGATTACTGTAATTAAGTACTTTTTTGTGTACTTGTACTTTTATGAGTACATTTTTTAGTCTGTAATTTTCCTTGTACTTGAGTACAAATTAAGTTAAGTAATGTACTTCACTACTTTAAAAATCCCATTAATTACAAAGTACTTGTACAATTTGAATTCAACAATTATTCAAATCTTTGACCAGCATTTGGGTATCCAATGGAAATAACTGATCTTGGGCGGGCCAATAAAAACCCTTGTATTTGGATCGGGAAAAAAGCCCGGTTCCTGGAGAGCTATATTCGTCCTCACACGTCCTTCAGTTTGTATTTTAGTGTTATCAAAGAACTTTGCCGTAATGGACATGGACATTCGAGACACTGAATTCATTGAAAATTCCGAAGAAATACCAGATGACGAGTGCCCATGACCCCACATGGAGGAGTTGTTCTTATACAGAGGAAGGAAAGGAGACGTTTTATAGAAACTTTGTTTCTGCAGTGATATGTGATAGTTCAGTTGTTTTTGTTTTTAAAGTTGGGTAGACCTCACGATAATTTGACTAAAAACATCACTTGAAACATAAGCTTCAGCGTTACTCAGGTGACAAGCACATATACCGTAATAAAGATTTAGCATTGTAAACTTAGATTAAAAAGTTATATTGTATGTCATTGTCAACACATTGTTTTATTAATATTGAATCCGTGTTTTAAGCTTACAATGAAGAGTTTAATAATGACTCTTTCATAAAAACAGTGTCTTGCCGGCCATGACCCACTGGCATAACAGTGTAACTGCACTGATTGTCAGTCTGTCTAGATGGCACATTTGTGTCAGTGCTAAATGCTGATAACTTTTGAAACTTTTGAAATATTAGTAGGGTACGTTTGGAAATCTTTATTGTAAAAAAAGAAAAAAAAGTTTATAAATAAAATAACCCAATAAGCTTATTTATTTTGCATTATAATTCATTAATAATAATTATTATATTAGACCATTTTTATAACTTGGTTTCCATAAAAGTAAATAAATATCACAGGCTAAAAGTAATTAGTAGGGGTGGCACGGTTCACAAAACCCACGGTTCGGTTTGTATCACGGTTTTAGGGTCACGGTTTTCGGTTCTGTACGGTTCTTGTTATTTTTTCTTTTAATCTTTAACACTCCAGAAATGTACTTCAGCATGTGATATATAGCTTAATTATCCACACTTTAGGATACAGTATTAAAAATATATATATTATATTCATGCAATCATGCACAAACTGAATTTGACTCTTTGACTTTAAGCACATTTTGGGACTATCTCAGAGGAAAGCTAGGTGAGATTTAGATACAGCAAGAGAGAAGACATGCTTTTTGTTTATTTGGCAAAAAAAAAGGAGAATGTGTATCACTATCTCTACAAGAACTTGTACATTTTTATCACATAAATCTTATTTACACAAAGAAATTAACTTTCATGTATCAACTGCTAACTTTTGTAGCTCTTACCAAAATTCTATCTTTTAAAAGAAAAAGAGAGCAACTCTTAAAACACTGTCTTTTAAATGTCAATATACATGAAACCTCATTGCCTATAGATAATAAAGCTATTGCAATAGCAAAGGCCATAAACATAAAGTGAAATTTAAGTTCAACCTCAACACAAAAACAGTATCAACAATGCTTCTATTCCCAAAATGTGAGGGTACTTTTTTCCACTTAAAATTAAAGTCCAGGGTTTGGAAACGTATGACTGAAGCTCTTATCTATACATAAAGTGCCACTGTAGTTAAATTAAAATATCATAACATGAAATCCAAAATGTTCCCACACACCGGACTTATACCATAGACTTATACGACGCTGGCGCGTCCTCCAACTCCCTCATCTCTCCCACTTGCCATTTCTCCGCGTGCCGTGACCTGCAGCGCTCCATACTCCACTTTTACTGGCTTGTTTATTAACTTGAACCGGCGCTGCACAGAACGATCGGTAATAACATCAAATACCGCGAAAGTGATGAATGCATACGGAGCCGACTCGCGCTAGATTGATGTTATTCACCGATCGCTCTGTGCAGCGCCGGTCCAAGTCGAACAAGTTTATGTCGCGCGAAAAGAAAACACATGTCACATACGGGCACGAGGTTACATTGCGCATGCGTCGAACCGTGAGACGCACACGCGCTCCGAACCGAGACAAGCGAACCGAACGGTTCGGGTGTTTTTTCATGTACCGTGCCACCCCTAGTAATTAGTAATTTGTACTTGAGTAGTTTTTGAGAGGGGTACTTTGTACTTTTACTGTACGCCCGTGACCTTTTGAACGTAATTACGTATTACGTGACGTTACAAACGCGCCTCAGAGAATATAGCAAGGCTAGCATTTGTCCTTAAAAAAGTTACATTTTTGGAATAAGCTTTGAAATAACCGATCGTTTCGCATGATGAGACCCTTATTCGTCGTCTGGTGTCGTTTAAAGACATTTGAAGCTGCATCTGAAACTGTTATTAACACTATCTTTTGGACCTTGAACCATCCGGTTCCCATTGAAGTCCATTATATGGAGAAAAATCCTGGAATGTTTTCATCAAAAACCTAAATTTCTTTTCGACTGAGGAAAGAAAGACATGGACATCTTGGATGACATGGGGGTGAGTAAATTATCAGCAAAAGTTTTTTTTAAAGTGAACTAATCCTTTAAGCTTCTCTCTTGTTATTTCCAGTTTTCAGGGTAAAGCAGTAAACAGTGACATTGTGGCCCTTCAAACCTGGCCCTGGAACATCATAAATCATATATATCATCGTACTAAATGATTATCAAATTAACACTTTTCCCGCCAGTGTTTTTTAAAAGAAGTTCTCAACCAGACAGTATATAACATTTGAGATAAAGTGCACCTGTTATGCTTTTTCAGGTATTAAGTTTCATTAGTGTTTGTGAATCTAAAAAGTCTGCAAAGTTTCAATAGGAGTTATAGTCTCCCTAAAGAAAGAACCAATTCTGGTTTGGAACAAATTTGCCTAACGGCAGCCGTTTTCATGAACGTCTGCTTTCCCTCAAACACTGTAGCTGTAGCTGAGGTCTGGAAGAGTTTGGCTCATGTTGAGAAAACAAATTAATTTTGCATGCATTTCCAAAAGACGAGGACTCGGGCTTGAATTGAAGTGGTAAACCTGACCCCATCATTACTGTTCAATTACTGATAAGCACTGTGCTGAGGAAGCCTGCGGATCAGAAATTCAGATATGGTAATGGACGTGTTTTTTTTTTTTTTGACACACTCTGTTAGCGGTAGACCAGTCACAACAATGTGCCATCTGACCAATCAGAGAAGAGTAGGCTCTCAGAAAGGACAGGTTTAGAGAGAATGCATCCTTTTTCATACCGTTTTAGACACTGTGAGAAAATAGGTGATGCTGCAATGTATATGATGAGTGTTTTTTTTACCTTGGATGCATTTTCTTTATACGTGTTATGATCTGATTTTGGAGTGAAATATGACCTGGACTTGTTTTTGTGAAATTCACTCCATCACTGTCATGAGAGAACTCTCACTGGGACTACTAATGACAAAAACAAACTTCCTGAATCAACATCAGTGAAAGTTTATTTTTGTAACGTTTTCAGCATGTGTGGTTCAAAAATATACCGTTTATACCCATTTGAGTCACAAAAATCGCTACACGGAAACTGACACCTACAAACAAGTGTCCAAAAACAATCTCAAAGCAATTCTGACCTAAATTTGCAGCTAATTCATATAAAATTCGTATGATCTCATTTGTATCTTAAAGTACAATCTGTTTATGCCCCACTGATGTTTAGGGTTAATGATGGACCTTACTTTTTCTTGTAAAATAGTAGTTATGTTTTCGAATTATTCAGTGTTGGATGTTTCTTACGGTTATTTTCAGCAGACAGCTTTTTTATTGTTCTGTATCCATTTCTGAATTAAATGCATAAAGGATCAACATTTCTGTCCCAAAATGTAGTCCTAACCTAATGTAGTCAACAAAGATGTTGATCCAGGAACATGTGGTACTTGGTGAAATCGCATTCACTATAGGAATATGACGCCTATCACTATGCAAGCTCCTTCAGTATCAGCAGCTATCACGTTTCTCAGGAGCGAATTACCCTCCTCCATCCCCAGCTCCTCTCGTCCAGTCAGTATTTGGCCTTCTGAGAGCCCATTGAATCAGAATAAATTCTCGAATTATGTTGTACTAAAAATCTTGAATGAATGATATCTGCAATACATTCCTGTTGGTTCTGTTCTGTGAGCCCAGTCTCATCCAATGCTTTTGACAATGCGTCTACATCTGACGTACATGACACCCTTTAGCGTCAATATGAGTCGCAGATATACAGTGGGGCCAAACAGTATTAAGTCAGCCACTGATTGTGCAAGTTCTCCTACTTAGAATAATGAGAGAGGTCTGTAATTTTCATCATTTCAACTATGAGAGACAAAATGAGAAAAAAAAAAAATCAGGAAATCCCATTACAGGATTTTTAAAGAATTTATTTGTAAATGATGGTGGAAAATAAGTATCTGTGACCTGATCCAGCAAAATGAGTGACAGTGACCCAAATTTAAAAATTGAGATTTTGGTATTAATGGAAAGAGGACACCATAAGATTTCAGATGATATCTTGGTCAAAGTCATATCTTGAATGTTTGTAAAGATATACACATTTGAATTCTGGTCGTCTGCCCTTTTTTTTCCAATTGAAAACCTGAGAAAATCGCTTTTTTTGAAAAAAGTTTTTTTGCCCGTTTTTTTGTTGATATCTTTCAAAATCCATTGCATTTTAAAAGATAAACTATTTATTTTATAGCTTAATTTGACCAAATACATATATATATATATATATATATATATATATATATATATATATATATATGAATGCGATTCAACCAGGCTGAAGCTCAAATTATTTATTAATAATTAATATTAATATATTACGTTTTTTGGAATAAATAATTAAAAAGGCACTTTTACAAAAATGTTCTAACATCAGAAAGATTGAACAGAGGAGCAAGAGAGAAATTGACTTTTCATACGGATTAGCCCACATAAGCAGAGAGCAGTCTCTTTTCTTTTGTTTTGAATGGTTTTGTTTAAAAGTTTAAAAGACATTTCAATATATATATTTCTCAAGTCTGTGAGGCTAAGATACCTTATACGCTGACTTTCGGTTCATGAGACGAGCTTCAGTTCACGTGCTGCCGCCTCCGTGTCGTGATTAGGCCTAGCCTATCCTTTGTCTGCAATTTATTTCTTATTATTAAATCCTGGTAATTGGTTGATGAAACATTGATTTCAATAAAGATAAACTTATTTCAAAACGAAATTCACTTTAAAGAAAGGCTTTGTGCTTGCTTTCTGTTTAGGCTCTGTGAAAGTTTTAGTGCTGCTTCCAGAGAACGGTCACGTCCGTATCATTGTTTTTTCCTCATAAATGCGAACACGGAAAATAAAATAAAAGATTTTATGTTCTGGGGAGAGTCAACCCTTCTTCATCCGGTGGGTATTACTTTTGGTTTGTGCAGTGTGGTTCACATAGGCCTATTTATTAAAAGATTTAATTATCTGGGAATTATGGATCGTTACAGCCTTACATGTATTCTTCTTGCAGATAAATATACTCACAAAGCTTAGGTTAGAAGCCTCCAGTGAGTTCAACACTTTGAGTTCAACGTTTCAGCGGATAGGCTACCCGGGAAATGCTCAGAGGTGACGAGGGGAGTTAATGTTTATTTCAGCGAATTTAAAGCATTGACAAATTTAATCGTCATTTAACCCTCAGATGCTCTTCGGTCATTTCTGACCGAAAAATTTTCTGTTTTGAAATTTTAAAAATCACAGCTTCATCGGAATGTTACGAAACTTGGTGACTTTTATGGCATTGGGTATGTGAACACACAAAAAAATTGAGGTCATGATCCGAGCAGGCTAAGTGGTCGTAAAAAAAATAGTCACACTTGTGCTCTTTGGTCAAAAATGACCGACCATAGGAAATGAATGGGAAATTGACAAAAATAAATTGTGTAAAATCTACAATTCGGCCACGATGCAGAAAAAAAGTGCTCAGCATTGAAGGGGTGACACTCTAAAATATCAAAAGTGCAAAACAGACATACCCACCCCTACACACACACACACACACACACACACCTTTATACACAAAACACCAATAAATTGTGATTAAAGAAATCTGTTTTGAATATTTAAAAATCACAGCTTCTTCAGAAAATTACGAATGTTACGAAACTTGGTGACTTTTATGGCATTGGGTATGTGAACACACAAAAAAATTGAGGTCATGATCCGAGCAGGCTAAGTGGTCGTAAAAATGGATGTTACGGAATGTTACGAAACTTGGTGACTTTTATGGTATTGGGTATGTGAACACACACACACACACAAAAAATTGAGGTCATGTTTCGAGCAATTTAAGTGGTCGTAAAAAATGAGTCACACTTTTGCTCTTCTGTCAAAAATGACCGACCCAAATTTTTTTTTAAAAAATTCTCTGAATTTTTGTATATACAATCGACAAATCAGCCACCATTCTAAAAAAAAAAAGTACACCGCAGGGAAGGGGTGACACTCTACAACATCTAGAGTGCAAAACAGACACACCCACCAACACACACACACATACAAACACACTTTTATACACATACACACCAATAAATTTTGATTACAAAAAGTATGTTTTGAATTTTTAAAAAAATCACAGCTTCATCGCAATGTTACGAAACTTCGTGACTTTTATGTCATTATGTATGTGAACACACAAAAAAATTGAGATCATGATCTGAGCATGCTAAGTGGTTTTAAAAAAATAGTCACACTTGTGGTCTTTGGTCAAAAATGACCCCCATAGGAAATGAATGGGAAATTGTAAAAAAATGAAACAAAAAATTGTGAATTTTTGTTTTTTGTAAAAAATTTTTTATAAGAAATAGTTTTTGAGATTGTTTCAACTATATATTCAAATCCACCACCACCACCACCAACAACAACAACAACAAAAGTGTTCATAAACAGCTGGGGAATTCACATGCCTCCCCATAGAGAGCTGTCCATGCCATCTAGTGGTTACACCATGATTCTATGCTTTTTCTCTATACTGTAACTAGATGGTGCTGATTTTCTTCAAAAAATATTTTTTTTTTCTGAAGGCCTAGACTCTGAAGGCCTATATTGAACTAAAATACTGCATTAATATTTTTTTGAAAAAAATAATATATATATATAGAAATATATATATATATATTTCCATGGCAAAAATAAACAATAAATATTGCATACATATGAATAAATTTAATTATATTGTCTCAAAATACTAAATTAAAAAGAATAAATATTATAGAACAAAAATAAATTGCATTGGTTTTACTGCGGAGAAAGTTTTGACCGGCAAGATAACAAGTGTGAGTATAAAAATACCTTTACTCAATTATCTGGACTACAAAACTTTGGGAGATTATTTGTGAATGTCTGTTCTTTGAAATTAGCTAATTTTATTTCATTTCTTTTGTTATTTCATTGTTTTTCCACATAATCCGCCCATATCTTAAAATGGAACGTTGGCACTTCCGACTCATTTTGCCAGAGCGGGTCACATTTGGTCACCCACAAACCAGAAAGATTTCTGTCTCTCACAGACCTGTAACTACTTCTTTAAGAAGCTCTTCTGTCCTTCACTCATTACCTGTATTATTGGCACCTGTTTAAACCTGTATAAAAGACACCTGTCCACAGCTTCAAACCGTCACACTCCAAACTCAGCCATGGCCAAGACCAAAGAGCTGTCGAAGTACACCAGGAAGAAAATTGTAAAGGAAGACAGGTCTGCACCAGGCTGGGAAGAGTGAATCTACAACAGGCACACAGCTTGGTGTGAAAAAAAATCAACTGTGGGAGAAATTGTAATCTCCCTCGATCTGGGGCTCCACGCAAGATCTCATCTCGTGGGGTCAAAATGATCATGAGAACGGTGAGCAAAAATCCCAGAACTACACGGAGGGACCTGATGAATGACCTGCAGAGAGCTGGGACCAACGTAACAAAGACTAACATAAGTAACACACTACACCGAGAGGGACTCAAATCCTGCAGTGCCAGGCTAACACAGTCTCATCCCAAAAAGTCATATAACTGACGTTTTGGGACGTATTTTGACCATACGTCAATATCCGCCTTTTTAGGGCCCCCTTAAACGTCGGTAGATGGCGATCCCGGGCCGTCATACAACTGACGTTTTACCTTTAACGTCAGTTAGGTGACGGGTTAGGTTTAGGGTTAGGTATGGGGTCAGTTATATGACGTCTTGGGATGAGACCGGGTTGGCCAGGCGTGTCCCCCTGCTTAAGCCAGTACATGTCCAGGCCCATCTGAAGTTTGCCACAGATCATATCGATGATCCAGAAGAGGATTAGAAGAATATCATGTGGTCAGATGAAACTAGGGTTGTGCCGATAGACGATAGTATCGTGTATCGACGATAGTCTGAGATATAGCTGATGGTAGATGCCTTTGACGGTATCAATACGATAATTGCCTCGTTTTACCATAATGTATTAAATTATTATTATTAGGCCTATTATTATTATTATTATAAAGCTAGTATTGTTATTAAATTAATATTAGGAACTACAGTTAATTTGCCTTGCCTAAATTTACAACGACATCACCACGTAACAATTGCAACAACACCGTCACGCACTAATGAGGACTCCTCTTAGAATGTTTTTAAAACAGACTAAAAAACTACATCCCACATCAAAATTGAATTGCAAGGTTATCCATTCACAAATTATCAAGAGTGCTCGTTTTAACAGACGCATAATTCTTATACAGATCCAAGATGAAGACGGCATCGTTGTTCGTCAGTATTTTGTTTCCGTAACACATTAACAAAACGTTTAATGACACTAACACTAAAAACAATACAATTACTAAATATTATAATTATTATTAATAATAATATCACTAAAATAGTATTATAGCTGCCGTTATCATCGTCGTCTCTGAGAGAACGCGGCGTTAATGCAGATGCCGAAAGCAGTCCATTTTTACTCTCACTTTCAGGGAATGAGCGCGTTTACATGCGACGACGTTCTTATAAACGGGTTGACTTACGGGAAATAACCTGATCCTATTAATAAACTCCACCTTTGCAAGCAAAATAGAAAAAAAAGATTCTCGTATATAAAACGAAGTAGGCTAATAAAACAAGCAAATTAATGAGTAAATAATCAAGTTAATAATCAAATAAGTAAGCCCCGCCTCCTCACGATAGTATCACAGGATGATGATAGGACGATATGAAAATGGAGCTAATCGCCCAACACTAGATGAAACCAAAATAGAACTTTTTGGTAAAAACTCAACTTGTCGTGTACAGACCACTCTAATCATTCTAAGTAGGAGAACTTGCACAATCAGTGGCTGACTAAATACTTTTTGGCCCTACTGTATATGGGCCAGAAGGCGCCTCCTAGTGGTCTAACACTAACCCTACCCCAGACCTAAACCTACCCATAACGGAAGCGTGTTAAACTGACACTAAACGGTCAACACATTCTCATCCCAAAAAGTCATATAACTGACGTCTTGGGACGTATTTTGACCATACGTCAATATCCTCCTTTTTAGGGCCCCCTTAAACGTCGGTAGATGGCGATCCCGGGCCGTCATACAACTGACGCTTTACCGTTAACGTCAGTTAGGTGACGGGTTAGGTTTAGGTCTGGGGTAGAGTTAGGATCCCATAACCTCATCTACCGACGTTTAAGGGGGCCCTAAAAAGGCGAATATTGACGTATGGTCAAAAGACGTCCCAAAACGTCAGTTATATGACTTTTTGGGATGAGACTGCGTTGAAAGGGTGCCATGTGCGTCGCATTGTCAAACTGACGCCCAAGGATGAGAATGTGTTGGTTCTGTTTATCCTAAGGGGGTTATTGTGCTCTTCCTGCTCTCATCCATGCTATGGATATACATTACACAGGGAGTTCTTGCCCAGAACAAAACCATACTGCCAAACTGTATGCTAATGGTCAATCGAATTTGACGATAGAGGTGCCAATTGAAATGCAAATATAAATAAACTGTTCTAAATCAGACATTTCTACTTAACCTGTCTGACCTTCAAAAACAATAAATGGTTTCAAACTGGTTTTCCCAAACACTCCTGCCACTTCTGCCATCTTCTATTGGTCAAGCAAACAAGTAGCCCCACCTCAAACATATGCTATTGGTTGAACCATAAGTTGACAAGATGGACTGCTCAAACAAATATTTGATAGCACCACAGAGCCTCAGTGTTTCCCTTTTTGTGGAAATCCAACTGGCTTACAGTTAATGTCCTGTTAAACTGGGGGGAAAGTATTTTAACATCGGGAAAACAACTTTTTAGAGGAGCCAAAGCTATTTTGCATGCATAACTGATTCTAGACACAACAGAAGCAAAAGAATATGAAATTCAATTACCGCCTGCGTTTCTGCACAATGTCAATTGGACAGTTGACAGCGCACGGAGAGCCACAAAGACTGATGTTTCGGACTTTGAAAGTGCGGTCAGTGGGTGGAAGAAAGACACAGCCATTTGGCAAACTCATATTTCCCTCCGTGTCTCTCGCTGGTTCTTTTCGCTGTTTCCCTCCAGAAATCAGCTCTTCCTTTTATGTAGTTTGAAACACATGCTTCCCACCGCTGAGTTACTGTCGTAGAAGAGTGATGAACACATGGAGCCACGCTGACATGACAGAGTTCACCCAGACATCTTGTATTAGCCTAGTTGTCATCCTTCAGTTTAAAGTCACTTTGACTCCTTGTAATCCTCAAAAAAAAAAAAAAAAATTATAGTCTTGATAATACACAAACAAGCAAACTTCCAGAGTCACCAAGCACCAAAGTAAACTCTCTCTCTCTCCCTGCAGGTCAGACAGCTGAACTCTGATATACATGAGTTTACACCAGCATGCTGGCCTCATATGGCGGTGTGTGTGTGCATTTGTGTTTATGTGTGTTTGTGGGACTGGCAGCTGAACAGTGAGTCACAGCCTATGGAGAGGGCGGAACCACCAGATGACTGTCTCAACATTAACCCTTTACTGGAGACTCCCCATAAAGCGAGCAATAACGAAAGTGCATTAGTATGACCCTGTACAATTATCTCATTCTTTAAAAATGTCACTACATTCAAACATCAAACCAAGTGCCATGTTTTAAACAAAACATTACTTGTGATAAAGAAGTACACTTTAGCATACTTTTAAAAAAAATACTTATTATTGAAAATATGCGATATAGTTATAGATACATTTTATATTAAATGCAATTAGCTGTACTTTAGAGTCCTTTTTGAGCCACTTAAGTAGGACTTAAAGGATTAGTTCACTTCACAATGAAAATTTTCTGATAATTTAGTTTTATTTTTACTCTATGCCCTACTGTGTAGCGTTATAAACTAATCTGTGGTTGGAGCTAAAACTGGGTACATTCGATTATCATGAAAACACATCCAGAGAAAGGTCGACTTGGTATCCATGTGTTATTAACTCCTAGGTTCAGTCTACGATGGAATTGTCCATTAATTAGGGGTTTATTAGGCAAAAGTTATAGTTAATAGTTAGTTAATTGGACCCCAAACTAAAGTGTGATCATTTTGTTCCGAACTCGAATCGAACCGTGACCTCAAAACCGAGATACGTACTGAACCGTGACTTTTGAGTACTGTTACACCCCTACTTTTACACTTTACACATTTAACACTATTTGCACTCAGTGCACAGCTAATATATATATATATATATATTTGCCATTAATAAAGTATAAAAAGCGAAATGAAGTGAAATGAAGCGTTTGTGTGAGAAAAAATATCCATATTTAAAACTTTATCAACTAAAACAACTAACTTCCGGCAGATGGACGTACGCATTGATTTACGGCGAAAGAGTAACCCTTGACGTAGCGCATGACGCATTGATGAACGCGGAGGCGCAGAGGATAGAGCAAAACAAAACACCAGTCACACCATGAAGTCTAAGACAATAATTTTTAAATATGGATATTTTTCACAAAATATCTTACACAAACGCATCGCTTTGCTTCAGAAGGCCTTTATTAAACCCCAGAACCGTGTGGATTAATGGCCATTCACAGCCATTATAAAGACATTTTTCGTCTGAAAGAGGAATTATCATGGGGTATTGCTTTTATTTTTGGTTGAACTATCCCTTTAAGGCCAGTTCATACCAAGGACAATAATTATGATGATAATGATAAGTACAAAGTTTTAATAATCATGCTAATTTTATGAGAATAGAGTCCATACTAAAACTATGACAACAACACAGATCCTGTTTCCATCCTGTTTCAAAGAGCTCGAGCATTTAAAGCAGCAGATGACAGTACGTGTTCATAATAGACAGAACGTTATCATGCATATTTGTGGATGATAATATATAGTTGTCAGGAAGGTTATCTTTATTGCTATTGTTGTGAATATACACAATGATTACTTATACACACAATTTATTGCTTTTTTAAATTAAAACTATTTGACAATTTATTGCCATGATAAAATACCAAGTAAGTGGTGTCTGTCAGGAGTTAGTAAGCAGCAATAAAGCATAAAGCACACAAGACAGGACTCAGGAGGAGCAAACTTCATCCATCTTGTTTAGCCACTCATTCAACTCAAATCTCACACATAATAAGGAGGTTCATTACACTTCTGGTCACAACAAATTCCATTTATTTATATATATATAAAAAAGCTCACCTCTCCTCCCCTGATTTCAGATATTCAAGTCCAGAGCACAATCGGTTATTCTTCTGAGGTTATTTTTCTCAAATTAAACAAAACTCTCTTTTGAGGAAGCTCAAATAAACCTCTGGCGATACTACTGATCCTATTCAGTAGGCTATCTCTCTCTCTCTCTCTCCCTCTCTCTCTCACACACAGACCTGCAAAAGGTTATCTTTCAACATGCAATAAATTCTCAAAACAAATCATCAAGTCCTGGCAGTTCACACAAAACAAAAATTCACCTTTCAGCCAGATGGGGGCAGCCACAAACTGAAAACTGCTACTTCCACCAGTTCACCAAAGAAACCTAACCTACACACAGAGCATAATCAGGAAAGATATATTCGCTGTTTTGTTAGCAACAGCACAAAAAGGTTTGTGACAAGTGAATCGGGATGAAAAGAACAACAAGAGGAGTCTTTTGAATATCATTCATAAAATATCCCTACTTCAACACCAATACCACAGTAATAAGTGTCCTGAGAAGTTACACCTCTTTCTGTGACAATAGCCTAGTTTGAGCTAACCGTTAGCATTCCCATTCATCTCGATGGCATGTGCTCAGCTGACACACTTGATTTAAAGTTTGCCATCTTTGCTGATGGTCAATCATACTATTTTCTTTTCTTTTCTTGACCCCAAGGATAGAGTAGTAGCCCTATTTTTTTTTCCAACTTAGGCCAATGACTAAATTTATACCAAGAAATAAGCATTACAGTCTCTAAATATTTGTTTGGTTATCTCTAAAGCAAGCTTACCTGAATTTGTTAGTTCCTTATATATAACAATATGACCTAAGCTGCAGTCTGGCGTTTTTCCTCTTTGTCGCCATCACTGTTCGAAATCTGCAATTGCAGCCAATCGCAGAATTATCATCTTTACGTGAGTTGTAGTTCAACACCCTCAACACGGCTTATTCATACTTCATACTTATTGGTCCAAAAAACTACCCACAAAACCTCTTACAATAAAACTTTAATTTAGAAGGATGCCCTGTTACTTTATCCACTACAGTAAAAGACCTGTCTGTCGAACATCATATTGCATGTTACAAGAACAGCCTTTTTCCACCTTAGAAACATTGCTAAGCTACGTAACATGCTATCTGTTTATGATGCAGAAATGTTAGTTCATGCATTCATGACCTCGAGACTAAATTACTGTAATGCTTTATTAGCTGGTTGTCCCATATCCTCAATAAACAAGCTACAGCTAGTACAAAATGCAGCTGCTAGAGTTCTACGTCAAGAAAATATGATCATATACCCCAGATAGCAAACTGACATTGAATCAACGTGGAAATATGACATCGAAACAACGTTGATCTGACATTGTTTTGCTCATCGAATTAACGTTGAACCAACGTCAGACGCGTCATTCTTTCAAAACTAACGGAAAATCAACTTGAAATTAACGCGTTGTTTCAACGTTATGAAAGCAAACCAATTTTCGATTTTCATTTAGCTTTGAAGAATGCCGCGTCTGACGTTGGTTCAACGTTAATTCGATGAGCAAAATCAACGTTGTTTCAATGTCATGAGAGACGTCGTTTCCACGTTGATTCAATGTCAGTTTGCTATCTGGGACAGTAACACCAATTTTATCATCTCTACACTGGTTACCTATTAAGTACCGTATCGATTACAAAGTACTACTATTGACCTATAAATCCCTAAATGGTTTAGCTCAAGTGTATCTACAGACAGTCCATCAAGTTCTTTAAGATCACTAAATTTGAGGCTTCTAGGATATCAAAGTCCACTAAAGAGGGAGGGCGTTCTCGCATTTAGCTCCTAAACTCTGGAAAAGCCTTCCTGATATTGTTCGAGGCTCAGATTCGCTGTCCCAGATTAAAGACACATCTCTTTATCCAAGCATACACATAATGCTTACTTTTTATTCCTCTGTTGAATCAGATCGAATGCATTAGCATTATGAACAGCAGCTATGCTAATTATTTCTCATTTGCTTTTCTGCTGTTATCTCAGGACGCGGCGTTCGTCAGCTCCAGTTTGTATCCAGCCTCTCATGGAGACTTCCCATGCCCCAACACTAGCAATGAGACGCCTAAACGCCTGTGAAGAGACGACTCAATGCGGGCGATATGTTATGCCCTAAATTAATACATGATTAACTAAATGTATTTTTCCATGTACATTTCTGAAATGCACTTTCTGTAAACCTGCTTGAAACAATATTGTGAAAAGCGCTATACAAATAAATTTGAATTGAATTGAATGTGTACAGATGTGACGTAATGACTCAATATGCAACATGGCATCATGACTTTTGCATAAACATACATGCCACGTTGAAGTCAAGTGTTATCTTTACACATTTTGAGCTATCCACGTGTATGTCTACACCGTTAAATGTCCGAGTGATTCCACGTGTCTGTACACGCCGCCAAATGTCCGAGCAAAACGAAGCAAAATGTAGATCTACATCTGGGGAGCGAACTTTTTTTCCTAGGATGGTTGGGGAACACTCATAGACACCGACTCCCGTATAATGGAAATCATTATGAACATCAGCTATGCTAATTATTTCCCATCTGCCTTTCTGCTGTTATCTCGGGACGCTTGTCCCGAGAAAAATGGCGTTCGTCAGGTCCAGTTTTGTATCCAGCCTCTAACGGGGATTTCGGATGCCCCAACGCCTGTGAAGAGACGACTCAATGCCTGCGATATGTTATGGCGCCGTTTTATACATAAACAATATTATATTTAATATTTATATATAAACAATATGAATGTAAGCCAGAGGAGAACTGGCCCCCGACTGAGCCTGGGTTCTCCCAAGGTTTTTTCTCCATTCAATCTGATGGAGTTTTGGTTCCTTGCCACTGTCGCCTAGCTTTTGGCTTGCTTTTGGCTTGCTCAGTTAGGGTTATTTAGTGTTTAGCAATGTTGTTGATCTGTGTTGTACTACTTTCATGTTATCACTGTGAAGCTGCTTTGATACAATCTGTATTGTAAAAAGCGCTATATAAATAAATGTGACTTGACTTGACTTGACTCATAGTGCCATTAACCCCAGTGACGGTTAGGTTTAGGGACGGGGTTGAGGTAAGTCATATATTTATATATACAGTAATAACGTTAAATCAACGGTGTTCATAAACACGCTGAAAAGCGATTATGCGTGTTGATAGCACGCCAAAAATGGAAATACGAATTGGCGTGTCATACACACGCTACTTCATGAGATCAGTCTGTCCTGAACACACATCATTTTCAGACCACCAGAGCGCACAAATGGGCGCAAATGCACTTGCTATTTAAAAAATGTGACGTAGGACGTGAAAATGATAACTGCGTCTGGCTGAAACTAGCAAAAACTGCTTGCATCGTGCCTGGCGCTGCATTGCAGCAGGTGTATGATAAGGCCATATATGTTGCACAGTGTGGTGCAGTTCTAAAGTTGAGGATTAATTGTGCATGGTTGTCGTGCTTTCACCAACACAACTGAAAAAAACAAACAGAAAACATGTAATGGAGTTGTATGCGAACACAATCCACATAAATCCTGGAGTGACAAAAGTGTGGTCGGATAGAGACAGCACGTGGTCAGATAATGATGACAGCACTTTCAACCACACAAAATATGTTGCTTTGTTTGTATGGTTACAAACTTTGGTTTGGACACAGTTTCACTTATGTCTTTAGGATGTTTGAGAATATGATACGAAAACGTTATTAACGACATGACGTCCTCAAACACAGGCACGTGCATTCTGACGTTTGCACATCTGGAAGAAATTTAAGTTCACATAGTTTAGAATCACTCCACCTAAAAATAGATTAGCGATTTGCTGTACTTTTTTGCAATAACAGGCCAAAGTCACACAATATCTTAAAGTGTTTAGTGCATTACAAATGTGAGTAGTCAGATGTAAAGGGTGTTAATGTGATGAGTATAGACTGACAAATATTAATGCTGTAAATGTTAATTCCTTTGTTTACATGTTTCCAGCACACGTGGACCACAAAGCACAAATTTGCATTTGTTTTGCATTGCATGCGAGCCATTCCACCGAAAGGGTGATATTTCTGTCCCCGCGCAGGACATTTTATGTATAAAATTGTTTGAAAAATAACTTTAAAATACATTTTATTTTTAAGCAAAGTGTCATGCACATTAAGCTAACTACAAATTTAAAACGTATAATTAAAAACATTAATACAAACGACAGAAGACTAAAAAATAGCATTTTCTGCATGTCTCTAAACTTTACCATGAAATATTATGATTAAAATCTTTCAGAAATCTGATTTTTCTTGCATTTTTGTGTGACTTTATATACAAACTGCTTTAAAATGAAAAAAGAAAAACATTTGCTCTAATATTTTAGATAAAATACACATTTTAGTCATGTCCCCGGGTTTTCACTCAGTCCTGTTAGACTATTACATTCCCCCACTGAAAAACGTAGAACATTCCACAAGACACAATTTCAACAGTACATTGCATCATCTGGATCTTCTGAAGGCAATGGGGCAACTACAGTATAAGTCACTCCTCTCATTTTCATTTCTGTATATTTGATGAAATTGTAACTATGAATGAAAAGGTCAATCTCAACATACAGTCCTGTTCACCTAAACGTTTTCTTGGATTTAATTTTAAAATATTAACTTTTGGTAAGGCACTAGAAATGGCTCTGTGTCCTCACGCTATTAGCATCAATGCTATGTGGCCATATGCCATATATTTGATAACTTTTTGCCTAAAAACTCAATTCTGTTACTTTCAGTCCTGTTACTATTTGTTCTTTTTCTAAAAAAAATAAAATTAAACCACTATTTTTATCAGTTTTGTTTGGCCCATCATTTATACAATTATTTAATGAATTAATTCTAAAAAAAAAAAAAGCTTCAGGCTTCAGTCGCCTTTAAAATGAAAAAATGCCTTTTTTATCAAAATAAACCTTGCTTTAATAGTGATTTTATTGCACAAATATAATTTTTTTGAATATATATAACCAACAATGTCTTTAAAATAATCACTTTCTTGTGGGGAAAACAAAGGAATTAATTGACATGCTTCTAAACTTGCTTTAGAAAACGTGTCCATATTCTGCTTAAAACTTGAAAAAAAATAAATAAAATAAAGTGCCTAAGATTGACCAATACACATTTCGAATAGTTAAATATGTGTAGTATTAGATTCAATGTTGAAAAAGATCAAAAATAAAGTTTATTTTTGAAGAGTTACAACAAGCAAATGTCACCCATTCGGTGGAATGGCCCATGAACAAACCGTAAAATAAAGACAAATATTTATAGAGATATATGATACTCACATATATGCAAATAATATCAAGTAGTCTAACCAATTTTGGGGAGTAACTAGTGTAGCTAAAAGCAGCTACTAACTAAACTGAAAGTGGCTCAGTAGCTTCAAAATAGCAGAGCCTTTCCAGAAATATTTCAATATAATTCATATTTTTGTCATATTATATTGCACATACAGGATTAAAACCAAGTAGGTAATAATCGAATGCCTCCGTGGTAGTCCCATACATTTTAGTTAATCAGTTCATTCGGATATTATATTATTAAATATATATCCTCATTGATAATGTGCCTAATAATTGATTAATATTATGTATACATTTTAGCTGATTTTTATTAGTAGCTTAACAGTAATTGAACTACTTTAAACTTTGAAACGTTAACATTTTAAACATGTTTCTCCGAAATGACATGAGACATCCAAGGCGGAAAGTCCATACAGCTGTTGAGACTTTCCATCTCCTGTGAAGTGTGCCAAAGTAATAAATCTGAACTGCACTTAATGGAAAAACTCTGAAAACTTTTTTCAGCCCAGCAGGGGCAAACGACTCTTAGTTATTCCATTCATACTGCAGTTGACCTGCCTGATCTGACATCAGCAATCAAAATAAACTTTGACAAAGCAAATCCTAGGTAACTGACGTACAGTTAACGTCCAAACATACCCAATGCAAGAGTGTCGCCTCCGAGTTGAGCCACAGTTAAAGAGTGAAGTCCTCCTGGGGATTCGAGGATCCCTGTGTGTCATTTCAAAAAGCTTTGGAAACAACTTTAAGTCTTGGTCTTTTACCAGCACTTCGTAAAAAGAAACATCCTTAGAGTTTCAGTCTCTTCAAGCTCAGCCAAATGAGCAAACAGGTAAAACCATGTTCAGAAAAATAAAGATCGAAAGAGCCAAAGCAAAAATCGAACACCTTAGTCCAGGACGTCTTGTCTTCATCAAAAGAACCTCATCCTCAAGGTCTGCTGAACAAGAATGTGATGACTAGCTCATGTAGATCATCATCCAAAGCTGATAAATATCTTCTGAAACATGCCAAATAAGGCTAATCTACTTTCAAAAACGTGCTTTCATAATTCAATCATTAAACTCTTTATTTAACTTAAAGGACTCCTTAGGGACACACTTTAGAGGTTCAAGGTCCCTCTAAGTTTCCATATGAGTGTTTCTTTGGCTAAAAGTTAGATGGGCGGGAAGAAGCAAGAGAAGAGAAAAGAGAGATAGAGGGGGAGGTGCAGTACACTGAGCCTGGAGGCTGGTGTGCGGTCACAAGCTGCAGCATTTCATATACATGTGTATTGTGAATTATCTGCGATGGGTGACTCTTGTTTGGCCGCCAACATCATCAGAGTATAAGACGCGAACACACACACAGCATGAAGTGATAACAACACACTCTTGCAGTGGGTGCTGTTCTGACATGCCTTTGCTAATTGTCTGCATACTTCATTTTCATTGCACACTCATTTCTTCCATTTAGCGAGAGAATGACCTGATCTAAACTTTGGGAACTTCAGACTTGCAAAGCGTCCAATCGGAACTTAAGTGTGGTAGGTCCAAACAGGACTTCGTTCATTTTACTACAATGTTTGTCCGGTGCCATATCCGATCAGAAGTCAGTTCAAAACTGTGTCCGATCACAAATGTGTTCGATCAAAACTACAGTCCAGAACCGCATTCCCATAGTAGTCAGCAGTGGTGGAGGAAAAGTACAAATACCCAGATAAATATTTACTTTAGTAAAAGTAGAAGTAACACAATGACAACCATACTTAAGTAAAAAGTAAAAAGTACTTTATTTTAAATGTACTTTAAGTATTAAAAGTAAAAGTACTTGCATAACAATTTATTATCTTAATGTCTATTTTCTAATGATTAATAAAACATTTAATTCTAACTCATTCAACCTAATAATGATGTTCAATAATGATGGAAAAAAATGTCACCATTTCTGAAACAAGCTTGCAATTAGGCAATATACACATCATGCTTATCCTTACTATATAATAACTATGTTTGGCTGTAAACGAGATTAATTCATGGTGTACTTATGAACCTCTTGGCTTGCCATAATCCTAACCAAACCAAACATATATTACACACGGTGTGTTTCCTATGCACGTAAAAACAAATTTTCGCGTATGAGTTGCACGATAAACACACTGCGTGTGAGACGCATTTAGTGTGACCGGGTTGATATACTGTATCTATGGCAACCAAACGTCACTGGTGAGACAAACGTGCAACGAACGGACGGTCAGATTACGTTTTGGCAGAGGAAAAACTGATCAGAAAATGTAACGAAAATGTAACAGAAGTTGTAGAAATGTAGTGGAGTAGAAAGTAGAATAATTGCTGCAAAATGTAACGAAGTAAAAGTAAAAAGTAGGCACAATTTATTGTACTTAAGTAAAGTAAAGATACGTGAAAAATGTACTTAAGTAAAGTAACGAAGTATTTGTACTTCGTTACATCTCCATTTGGAACTTTTTTGGCATTGTGTCCAACTGTAGTATGCTGTAGTCCAATCAGAATCTATTTTGACACTGTGTTCGACTTTAGTTTAGTGTTCAAGTGACCATCAGAACTTCAATCACTACTTGAGTTTGGTTCAATATCCTGTCCAATCATTTCCATATATGTCTGATCTGGCAATCAGTTTTATTGTCGCCACAGTTATGTGTCATCAAGTATGCAGTGATTCCTGTAGGAACATGACTCCGCTGCCTGGATTAGTGCCATGTAAGAGGCAGGCCTAAATCTGCCCACTTTTCTGATCTGGAATTCATTGAGTCTGGAATGGAGTACAGATTATTTTGGGTTTGCAATGAAGTATTAAAAAGCTAAATGATAACAGCATTTATTTTATCATATGATGAACCATCTATTCATCCATCCATGCATCCATCCATTCATTTTTCAAGCGGTTTTGTTTGTCACAGGAACGCTGGAGCCAATAGCGTCTCGGGCTGTAGGCGGGGGAAACAGCTTCGAAACAGTCATTCAAATTAGTTCAGTTTTAAGAAATGAACACATTCCTACTAACGACAGTTAAGCATAAACAACAAAAAAATGCAAAGTAGAATAATAGACAATCAGAATTCTGCACTCTGTTTCGGCAGATTGGGGCAATGGAACTGTTTAAGCCTAGTTCACACTACATGATTTTAAAATGTCGGGCTGAACTGTGCAGTTTACACTACATGACTTGCTCTCAGTGAAATCATGAGTGTTCAAGTTGTTTAGCTGTTCACACCACACAACACAGCGTGATTGATCCACAACAGGAGGTAACTCACTACACGAGTTAACAACGCACTACATAGAGATACAACCACGATCACATGATAAGAGCATATCATTTGTGACTCAATGAGAGCTGTTTCAGTACTATAGTACGGTCTAAATCCTGAAAATAATCAAACAAATACGAGTTGACAACAACACGATTCTATCTGGTCTAGAAACCATGTTTTGTCACGAAAAACCACGCAATAAAACGAACCAGAAATGACGCGAAACTGCAGAGAAGAACACAACACGCGAATATGGACGTCAGACAGAAACTAGTGCTGCACACTGTTTGCTCAACGATCTGCTCTGAGAAAAAAAAATGCATAAAAGAAAAAGTAAGATTTACCTGGTGTCCTCAACCCATGCGTTGCTATGATTGGCTGTACTCATGACATCACTGAGATTGAGTCGCGCGACTGCTCGAGATATCTAGCATGCTAGATATTTTTCTGAGCTCGGTGACCTGTCTGCGAGCTGTCTGCGAGCTGTCTTTGATGCGTTGTTGGCTCTTTCACACTATCGGATTGGCGAGCGTTAATCGTCCGCTAATCGCCCGCGATTTGCACGCGATAACACCCTGACTTGTCGGCGACTCAACGATTTGCAAATCGGGCTTAAATCGGGCTTAAAATCACGTAGTGTGAACTAGGCTTTACATGAAAGTCAGAGTCACCAATGTTTGCTCAAAGCTCACTCCTTCCAACAGTTGTACTGTGTCTGATGGCTGACTGTTTCCATACATGTATTGCTTGATGCAATTAATCTTTTTTTTTTTAGATGATGTCTCAAATATGGATCCCAGTAAAAGAGGATAAAAACAAAGAATGAAACAGAACAAACAAACCCTAGAAGAAAGAGATAGTTATGTTGTCTTTCAAAAAAGTCTCAGAGAAACGCCCTGGCCAGGAGTAATAGGGTGCAAGACACAGCACCGGAGGCAGAGAAGATCTAAACCTGAAACCAACAAAAGCCTCCTTTCAAAGCCTACATGTGGCTGCTCTCTTCAAAACTGTTATGCCAGTTCTGGCATATTTTATCATCTAAACCCTGGTTAACCTGAAGTAAATGTCCAACTCTTTAGTCTGGAGCACTCCGCGTGATCTCCTGAGGTGGATGATGCATATCAAGATAAACAATAATGTGACCATCAGCATAAAAAAAACATTGTACCTGTAACAGAGACTATCAGAGTCTATGCAGAGGAAAGGCCAGGTGCGCTGATAAAACCAAACACTGCCAGTGCACAGAGGAAAGTGTCCTCTCCGGTTTGATTTAGAAGGTGTTATTATTAAAGGACAACTCCGGCGCAAAATGAACCTTTGGTCTAATTACACATTGTTACCTTGTCAACCGTTCTCTGAGATTTGTTTTCATGATTATCGAATGTAAAGAGTTTTATCTCTAAAAACTGTTTAGCTTATAACGCTAGTATATGGGGCATAGAGTAATGAAAATAAAAATTGCTAATACCACTAACATTGTTAGTAACAAGGCTCAAAATAGCCCCACACTAACACGGTAGCATAATCAGGGCCCCTACATGCAAATCGAAACATTGAGAACGTTGTAAGTGTACAGACCGTTTAATAAGAAGATATTTTTGAAAGACAGTCCACTTCGCGAAAACAGGCAGGAGCCATCTTTGGAAAACAGTCTCGAGCAGTCGAACCACGAAGATGGCTCCTGCCTGTTTTCGCGAAGTGGACTGTCTTTCAAAAATATCTTCTTATTAAACGGTCTGGTACACTTACAACGTTCTCAATGTTTCGATTTGCATGTAGGGACCCTGATTATGCTACCGTGTTAGTGTGGGGCTATTTTGAGCCTTGTTACTAACAATGTTAGTGGTATTAGCAATTTTTATTTTCATTACTCTATGCCCCATATACTAGCGTTATAAGCTAAACAGTTTTTAGAGATAAAACTCTTTACATTCGATTATCATGAAAACAAAGAACGGTTGACTATGTACCAATGTGTAATTAGACCAAAGGTTCATTTCGCACCGGAGTTGTTGAGTCCACTGAATAAGACATTTTTGGGATACAGAAACTCTGGAATATTATCAATTATGAGAGTTTTTTCTTTTTTTATCAGCTGATTTTGAACATTTAATTGTACATGCTCATATCAAACACTCACTTAAAGAATAATTCCGGTATTTAACACCTTGAGTCTATTTTGTAGTTTGTTTTGAATGAAATAGAGTGGTGGACTTAGAAATTTTGACAATAAGTCCTGTCTCGACTTTCTAACTATTTTAGAATCGCCTGTAACAGCTTTAGACTGGCTGTCTATGGGCATGCACAAACATGTCCTTAAAACAACCCTTAACGTTCATTTTCAAAACTGTGCAACTCACCGAGTGGTTGGTGGTGTTCGTTGATGATTAAAAACAAATATATTGGCGCAATGTATGCTTTCAATCCGTGTTGTTTGCTATTGTGGAACTATTTTTTCAGATACCTCACAACCGCGTATAAACTTCGGCTCGATATTTGAGTCTGAAGCGTTAGCACACTCCCGACCACTTGATGGCGACAACCAGGACGCTGTACGGAACACGGTGTCTAGCGTATTGTAAAAAAAGTCCGGGAGCACAGTTGCTCTGCTCACGCTAGCCTTCTGAGAGATGGAGAACCGAGCGAAAAGACCAACCAAATGTAAACAGACCCCTTTCCTTTTCCGGTAGTTAGCGCAGTAATATCAACGAGCACTGAGTCCTCCAGCAGACATCAATGCGATTTAAAAAAATGACAAATAAAACACGACAGAAACGGTATTTCACTACGCTACTTGTTTCAGAACATCAACGAACACCACCAACCACTCGGTGAGTTGCACAGTTTTGAAAATGAACGTTAAGGGTTGTTTTAATGACATGTTTGTGCATGCCCATAGACAGCCAATCTAAAACTGTCACAGGGGATTCTAAAAAAGTCAAATAGTCGAGACAGGACCCATTGTCAAAATGTCTAAGTCCACCACTCTATTTCATTCAAAACAAACTACAAAATAGACTCAAGATGTTAAATATCGGAATTATCCTTTAAAGTTAATTTTGAACATGGTAAATGGACTGCATTTATATAGCGCCTTCATAGACCTAATGGCCACCAAAGCGCTTTACATTTGCCTCACATTCACCCATTCACACACACATTCATACACTGACGGCGGTTTTAACATCAATGATTTATTAACACTGTTAAACAATCTTTAGCAAATCACGCATTAAAAACAATTCCAATACTTAGACAAATTAGTAAAAACCTCTCTATATGGTAAGATCCTTGTCCAATCCCTTGGCCGCTGATGTAAGTGGGGCCTGGTTTGAGACAAGCGAAGGAACTAGGGGAGTACATTTTTTCTAGAACAGAGCAGTCTTTTCTTTGGTAAAAAACACAAAAAAACTGCAGATAGGAGACCGATTGGGAAAGTATAAGGTGAATGATAGTGTCAATCTTGAGTGCAAAACTTCCACATACTTTAACTCAAGCATAAAGTAGATGAATTATAACAATTTACCCTCTTCCACACACTCAGGAAAGAACATAAACATTGCAATTTTCCATCTCCCCTGCTCAGTCTTTACATTTTCACACATTCACAATGCTCTGACAGATTCCCCTCACCAGATCATTCAGTGCATAGCTATGTAGTTCTGTAAACCTATATTCTTATTTTTAGTTTTAACCTTAACTTCATTTAATCATTTGACATGTAGCCTTTACATCATGTGACACTGGTGGGAGTCTTTGTCAATAGTGCCTCAGTTATGACTGTAACCTCGGTTCCTTAAAGAGTAAATGAGGCACTGCTCGTAAGTTTTAGGACACTATGGGAGAGCATTATAGGCGGGTGACGTAAGGACGAGGAAGGTATAAAACATCCCTGAGCCAAACAATGTCAGCTTCTGACAGAAGCAAGTCAGTTACATGTGCGCCGGAAATATGGCGAGGTGACGCAGCGGCTCGTTCCGTTTCAGGGAACCGAGGGTAACCTTTCAAGGGACTTTGCAGCATTTCATCGTAAGTTTTATGACACTATGGGAACATTAATACCCACTATGCCATGCTGACCTGTGCCTATCTAGAGTGAATCCTTTGTAAGGGCACATCTAAGGGAAACACATTCTTATCCCAAGGAGTCATCTAACTGACACTTTTGACCATGTAAGACTGGAACTCAGTCCCACCCTCTGAAGACAAATGGCATTGCTTGCAGATTAACATTTGACACCCTACCCCCTTTCTCTGAGCATCTAATCTACATCCTCTCTCTCTCTCTCTCTCTCTCAGTCAGTAACACTGAAAACTCTCTCAAGAATATGGTTTTAATTAGCCTGGATGCCAGCCCGAACTAGCCTGGCTGCGCCCTCCTACGCACTTCCGCTCAATTTCATTTTACTTCAGTACTACGTCTGGGATCGCTCCATATCCTTAGGTTTACAGAAATCAATTTTTTGTAGGACCAATCAGCGAATAGAGGGAGTGGCTGAGAAAGATGACGTTGATGTAAGCGCGTCAGTTTGAGTTCAGTAATGGCAGCGGAGAAAGACGTGAGAAAAGCTATTCGGTCCGTTGTTGGAAAAGAAACTGCCGAATATACAGAATTTAAAGCCGGATTGTTGTCGTCTCACCTCTTGTTGCACAACTGAGGATCAAGTGAAGGAGGCAGAAAGTTTGGAAGTTTGTGCTGGGCAGCCGATGACCGTGATATTTTAGCCTGGACGGTTTAGCCTGGTGTTCGCGGTGTTCGGAAGCCCCGAGTCCTGGCTTCTAAACTATGGTTGAAGATCCGCTCAGGAGTCATGACAGTCGCTCATATTCCCAACTGTAAATTTACTGATTCTTGTGATGAATAGAACATTTTGAGCCCCTTTGTGCACTCGTGCAGGAGGTTGGTGTGTCAGTTTTACATTTTGTAAACATACAAATTGGTTGTGATTTAAAAAAAAATAATTGTCATAAATAAAAATTAGAAAAACCATACTTTGAAGATATTTGATTTTCAGTTTTAAATGGCAATGGTTGATTTGTTTTACTAAAAAAAACTAAATGCCACATAAAAATGTACAAACACATACTTTGAAGACCATAATTAAGGTAATTAAGAAACAATAAGACGCAATATGAAAAATTGTTGTTTATTACACATCTGCAGATAGAGACAGACTGATCATTCACTGTAGCTGCTACAGCATTTGCGGCAGATCAGAAAACGACCACAGCGGCGTATTTGTAATGATTAGACACAGCTTCCACCGTTGAATGAATATATCACTGTCCTTCGTGTCAAATATACATTTCGAATTAATAATTGTTCCTAGATTAACAAAACCCGCGGCGCTCGTTGACCGAAATCCTATTGTAAACATAATCCATAATCCTCTGATCATTCTGACTTTTTTTTTTTCAGCCATTTCGGCGCGTGACATACGTCACTCACGACACCCCGTTAGCGATTGGCTATGGCAGATCGTGAGTGACTTTGGGCAGATCCAATAGATTTGAACATTAATAGTGAACCCGCCTACAAGGAAGTAAACGTTTCTCAATGGAGCGGTTCCAGACTCTATGTGGAAATGAAATGAACTAGAGTCTGGTTGAACCAGGCTAAGCCCGAACTCCGCCCACAACATTTTTTGGTCGGGAAGTTCGGTCTGGACTCGATCCATTGAGGAGTAATTATGATCAGGCAAAAAATGAGCGGGCCAATCAAATTGCCAGGGTGGGCTTTATACGATGATGGACGGATGATCTGCAGGGAAGTCATCATCACGTTATCAAAGAGCGCTTGTTAAAGATGACTGCAGCTGGACAATTGAGATGTATAGATTCCGCTGTCGCGTCTTTTGTAAAATAAAACGACAGCGCATTCATTTTAATAGACAAGCAGAGAACTGCAATCAAGGCATTTGTCGATCAGAAAGATATTTTTGGCATCCTTCCTACATTATTCAGGAAAAGTGTAACTTATAAGATGGCTCTGACGGTCGTTAAGAATATGGGACGTAATGACAAGCCTGTGGTCGTTGTGGTTTCTCCTTTGGTGGACACTCATGGAGAAGTAAGTAAAAGAAGCAACACTCGTTATTTAACTTCTAAAATAAATAAAGTTAGGCTACGTTCTGTATTTGAAAACTGCGCTATGCAAAGGAGTTGACTTACTGCGTTGCTCTGATTGCTCTAATCAAATTAGTGCAGAGGTTTTTTTTCCTGGTTCGGTTAAGACATGCCTCATAATCAAAGCCTAATAGAGCGGTTTCAGACTCATGTTCTCTCTTGAATATGAGTATGACGAAGTCAGGCTAGGTTTTAATGTGAATGTGATAATCTTTAAGGAGTGTTTGATATCATTTTGAAAGTCTCAGAGTGACTGGTAATAATGTCTCATTTCCAAAGAAGTAAAAGAAAAGGTAATAAGGTTTTTAAGAATATAGAAATATCTTGCACACAGAAGGATGTGCCTTTGAGTTACACGTCTGGCCTTTTGTTTGAATGCAATTTGCAACTAAGCAAATGGTTACCTACTGGTAAATTTAAAATGGTCTGTCCCCAGGGAGTCTGGGGGGCTGAAAAGTAACTTTCCATTGTAACCTGGTGATTTACATACCAGGTGAGGTCTGGTTATAAAGGGAATGTAACAAGGGTTCAGGGCTACATTCTGTATCAGATCAGACCATGATGTTTCGTCTTCAAGGCTCAGCTCATGTAATATGTTGGGTAAAGTTCTTTGAAACATTTAATGGTTTGCATAGATTATCTTGTGGAATTGTAATAATACATTTACCTGACATAATAAATTGTTATACTTGACTATTCTATCAGACTTTGACTTTATTTTCATTAGAGTTAAAAGGAATAGTCGAACATTAACGTGTATTTAATGATGCATAGATATCATTGTTAAACTTTTTTTTCATTTTATGGAGTCAGATGAAACGAGATAATACATATGATTAAATGTGTTGCATTTAATTAAAATTCACTTTGCCATGGGAAAGACGGAACACGCGTGAAACCTTCACCAAGAATCGAACTCCGCCATTGGATCGATTTCGTGCCGACTTTACAACCATTCGTCAACATCCGACGTTTTAGGGCACCCTTTAGCGTCAGTTAGATGATGCTATCCTAGGACGTCATCTAACTGACACTTTAACTTTAGGTTTAGGTCTGGGGTAGGGTTAGACCACTAGGAAAACGCCTAACTGATGCTAAAGGGTGCCCTAAAACGTTGGATGTTGACGGATGGTCAAAAGCGTCAGTTAGATGACGCCTTGGGATGAGAACAGGCTGCTAAGACTGAAGAACCTGGGACCCTCGTGTGGTTATAAAACCTGACAAATGTGTGTGGAAAAGTCCAGCCCGCACAGCTCAGAGAAGCCCAGAAAGCAAGGACATACTCCTAATAGAATGGGCCCGGACAGCCAAAAGAGAAGGCTGACTGGCCGAATTCATAAGCAAGAGAGATAGCATCAACTACCTATTTGCTCGTTCACTGCTTAGATGCTTGTCTGACCCAAAGCAAACAAAGAGTCGGTCAGACTTCGGGCAGCTATGTTAACGTAAGCATCAAGTGCCCTCACTAGACAAAGCATTTTTAATTTTTCCTGCACTGACATATGAAGGGACGGAGGACAGAAGGCCTGCAATACTAGATCTGGCCACATTGGTGGGGACCTTAACATTAAAGAAAAAAACATCACCATGCCAGATGCGAATTCCAAACACGAAGGGAAAAACGTAAACGTTTTTAAATCTCCAATGCTTTTGAGAGATGTAATGGCCAACAGAAATAAAGCCTCCAAGTTAAAAAAGCTTTTCTAAAAATAAAACCTCCTCGATAGGATCAAAGGAAGCAGCCGAATAGCCCTCTATTACTAAGGCCAAATCCCAAGCCGGAACCCCACGTGTGAGCTGCATGCCTGAGCCTCAAACAACATACCTACTATAGCCAGAGAACCAACGGTTCTGCCATCTTTAGAATATTGTCTTTGAACTTACAAAGGTCGCTCTATATATCTCTAAGGCATTGCTGTCCAGGAGTACCCAGACAGCAAACTGACATTGAATCAACGTGAAAACGACGTCTCTCGTGACATTGAAACAACGTTGATTTTGCTCATCGAATTAACGTTGAACCAACGTCATACGCGGCATTCTTCAAAGCTAAATGAAAATCGAAAATTGGTTTGCTTTCATAACGTTGAAACAACGCGTTAATTTCAAGTTGATTTTCCGTTAGTTTTGAAAGAATGACGCGTCTGACGTTGGTTCAACGTTAATTCGATGAGCAAAACAATGTCAGATCAACGTTGTTTCGATGTCATATTTCCACGTTGATTCAATGTCAGTTTGCTATCTGGGTAATTAGCTTTTCTTAATGTAAAGTTAACGAAAGATATCATGAGGATTGTAATGTTTAAAGCAGATGTCTTAACAAATGTCAGTCGACCGGGAAGATTTTAAAACGAGCCCTTCATTCATAAATAAGCTAGATCGCTGTAAAAATACAGACTGAAAGGCAAAAGACAATGTGCGCAGCACTGAAAAGGGGCGGAGCTACAAAAGGTCTATAGAGTGGTGCAGGTAACATCATTTCTCAGTCCGCTATTGCAGCCTATTTAAGCTTAAAATCGTGCTCTTATAAACTATTCTAACTCAAACGTCTGGGAAAATGTTGTTAGATAAAAACGGAAAAGGTTGTCGGAAGCTTAGTGATGTGACGTTAAATTCGTGGGACCGTGGCAGTGTGGGAATTATACCGCGCCCATTGCCCTAAACTTTGGCCGCCATGCCCCATGAAAAAAAACCATCGTACGGCCACAGTGGCCTGTGTGCCCTGGCCCTGTCCAAGTTCCATGTATAAACTTGGCGAGTGCGGCATAGAGGGCTTGCTTTGAATTACAACGAGCCACCCAAGAAGTCTCTGAACTTAAATTAGTTCGTGGATTCACGCACGTGCAGTGTCATAATCATATCGATGATCTCACGCCTAAAAACAGCAGTGCAAGAAGCATGTAACGTCAGCACCAACAGAAGAACGACACTCAGGTAAATATTAGCATAGCAAACGAGCTAAGCCGGTTTGATATGATACGTAACTGATTAATTTGGTACGGTTTGGATTTGACTGAACGTAACACTTACCGGTATCTTAAACCTGTTAACCATCAGTGCAAAAGCGTTTTTTTTTTTAATAGTTCAAAATTACTATAAGATTTAATGTTTTTACCTTGACAAACTATACATCATTAAAAAAGATACAAGACTCACGTTTCAGTATTTGACCACTATTGTATTCTGAGAAATTTATATTGACAGACAGTTATGTCTAATTTGCGTCAGATGTCCCCATTCATAAAAAAACTCCTCGGCTGTTGTCATGACAGAGATTCACAAAACAACGTCCCTCACGTCTTTTAGCTCAAAAGTGTGCAGATTTGGCGAAATATTTATTCTCAGTTTACATCAGATTTCTATTAACAGGAATAATATTTTATTGAATTTATAGCCCAATGTGTCGATGTAATTCACATTATAGTCCATATTTGAAACACATGAAGAAGAGTGTTTGACAATGCATAAAAACCAAACAGAGCTAACAAGACATGTAACATGGAGATTGTTGTTTTGAAGACAATAAACATTTTTGCCATGATATTTGTCTTACCTGTGCGTCAATATTTACCGATATTTGCTGCAAATATAGCTGCTGATGTCTGACCCGCTTAAAATCATTCAAACTGGTTGACAGCGCAGCTCTGCTTTGAGAGCTACCCAAATCACGTGACCGCGTGGCGGCGAGATCAGAGAGTGTCGCAACCGTGGTCGCAACTCTCATATTTAAAGGAGCATTTCACCCATTGCGACATTAATCTTTATTTAAAGTGGATCATGTATGTAGTCAAAATGTAAAAGAATTTTGGAATTTGGTGCCCTCTTGACCGATAACCAAGTGGCGCATTTGTATGAAAAACTATAAGTCCCACAATGCACAGCATTGCACAGCTCCGCAAGCCACACCCACTAATCCGGAACAGCGCAAACGGAGAAATCACTCTTCCGTCTACAAGGCTAATATTAGCTGTCACCAGAGTTTGAAATTCATTTCACACAAAATGTCTAGTTAGTTGGCTGTGGCGAGCAGGACGATCAAGGGCGAGGGACGTAAGAGGACGGCGCGCCGTGCGCGTCTCGCGTCTCTCACGGAGGAGCGAAAGCATAAAATGAGGAGTGACGACGGAAGATCGAGAGAGAAACAGGCCTGATTTTATTTTGTTTTGTTTCTGTTGTGTGTAACATTACAACAGTCGTCAATGAGGGGCTGCTGGCTTATATTTTCGTTTTGTATTTGTTCATTATACTATTAAAATGTTTAAATGTTCGCCGGTTCCCGCCTCCTCCTTCCCACAACAAACCCCGTTAATGTTACATTGGCAAACTCATTAGTGAATTACTCCTCGTTTGTATTTATTTCTGTTTGGTGAATTACTGCATGATACCTGGATGTTCTGTCAGGCGAAACTATCACAACACAAACGTCCGTGTGCTCGTCTGTTTCAGAGATTTCCTCCAGGAGAAATTGCTATCGTTTAAATTCTCTGCAGCAGACGGACTCTATCTGTGTCCGTGTCCGTAGGCCGTAGCACAGGCAACAGCAGTCCGCCCAGCTCGACCCAGTCCGGGCTCCTCGACCAACAGGCAGCCGCCTCCTGTTCCTCCATCAGCCTCAGCTGCTCTTCACTAACTTATATTGCGGCTCGTAAAGATAGCCACGAATATCGGATTCGAGGAGCAGACTTTCAAAATCCCCTTCTTCAATATCATGTTTAGTTTCTTCCATCATCATTATCATACTTCCTATCTCCACAGCGCTTGTTAGCTTAGCTTCCAAACAAGATGGCGGATATTGATTTCAGTTTCTGCAAGTGAAGTCCCACCCACTGATCTGTAATAGGCCTGTAGCTTGAGTGGGTCCCACACCCTGGAATAATAATGAGCTAATGTTTGTAGTCTCTGTCATTTCAATGAAATGTAACTTTTTTTTTTTTTTTTTTTTTTTTTTTAATGTCCGCAAAATCAACAAGTTTATTCGTCTGTTGTGTTTTTTTTTTTTTTTTTTTTTTTTTTATTGCAGAACTTATACAAAATACCAACACAGGGAAGTAAGGCAAGGTGTACAAACAAACAAACAATAGTACCTAACAGAAAATAAGCATCCTGGGTATGCATACATCAAATTATGTAATACATAAAAAAAAAGAAAAGCATAATATTAAGGCCAAGTCATGTCTTTGAATAAATCATCAAAATACATCAAAAATTGTTCACTTTTCTTGTTATTTATAAGTCTAAGGGACGAAATAAAAGAGTCAAAATCAGCAAGAAAGAGAGGAAAGCTCAAAGGAGATTTAAGCCATTTTTGCTTATGGATGAAGAATTTTGCATACAAGATAAAGAAGTTAACAACATACTCAAGGGAAAGCAACTTTGGATTTTCATAATAAAAAATAACCTCTTTGAGAGTGAAGGTGTGGGTCGTATTTGTAGGGCTAAAAACAAAAGAACTTAATTTATTCCAAAATCTATTGGTTACATTACATTCACAAAATAAATGGGCAGTTGTTTCCTCAACAAAACCACAGAAGGAGCAAGTATCATCAACATCAGAATATTTAGCAATAGAAGAGTTAACAGGGTAGATCTTATGAAGGATCTTATAATGAATTTCTTTAACTTTGTTGGACACACAAAATTTACTAGGCAAAAGCCAAGCCTTCTTCCAATTTACGTTTGTTACAAGGGAACCCCAGTAGAATTTACCCCTAGGGGTAATCTTTCTTTTCATTTGAAAAATTTTACGAATATGTCTGTTGTTACATTTTCGATCTAAAAATTCAATACCACCCAAGCGTAAAGACGGATACACAATGTTACCTTTATTGAAGCTAAGGTGATTTTTAACTAATTGAATTAAGCCTGCTGGTATAGCTTTTATCAAGGTATTATATTCCTTTGGTGGAACAGGAAAGTTATGAAGATTCAAAAATTGCTCATAAGATAGAATATTACCAAAATCATCAAAGACTGATAGAATGCAGTTAAAGTTATTATTAAACCATCTATGAAAGAAAAGAGACTTATTTCTAACGGTTATATACATATTGTTCCAAAGGAGAGCTTTGTGGGGCGAAAAGCTATGGACAAAACACAATTTCCATGAGAGAAGGCATTCAATGAAATGTAACTTCCTGCTTATTATGACGCAAAATGACGATTTTTCCGTTATAATAAGCAGGAAGTAAAACACTTAAAGGGAATAAACCATGACCATTCAAAAATATGACTGGGTTTCTAAAGATACAAAGCTTAATGCAAATGGGTGAAGTGTCCCTTTAACGGCTATGAGTTTGAGCTGCTGTTTTTTTTTTTTTTTGAATAGCGAAATGGTGAACTGCAGAGATTATCTTGACCTCCATCCTCATTATAATCATCTTCACCACCAGCTTTACAACAGCTGGTTTTCAACACCCCGCCATCTGTACACCATTAACTGCAGTTACTTTGATTTTGCAGCAAATACAACTCTCACTTGCATAAACACAGCTGTTCTCACTAAATATGACCAGCAGATGGGGCTAACGGAGACCTTCACTGACTCCAGCCTGTAGTGAGCTGCCTCCTACAGAACCCATTTTAATGCAATGTTTCCCAACCTTGTTCCTGGAGGCACACCAACCGTTTACATTAAGGATATCTCTCTTATCTGAACCTTCCATTTCTGGTTTTGAGTTGAATCAGGTGTGTCTGATTAGGAAGAGTTTAGGAACTATATGCATTTCATTAAAAAAACTTAAGTTTTACAGTTTTGAAATTCTTAGTAAAATGTAAACTGCCCAATAGTTACTATGTGTGCTTCTTATTTTATTGGATTATATTGTTAGCTTAGCAGCAAGTTACCATCAAAATCTATTGGAATAATTTGTGTGTGGAGCAATATTTTTTTTGTGCCCCACAAAGCTACTGCCTATGTAGAGCATTCTGTATCACTTCCTTGACTATAATGATGTTTGCCAGAACGATAACTTATATAAGCTGATAAATCCTTTAGACATAAGACCTGTTGACACCAAGATGAATAATTTGGTGCTTTAAACATTTCAATTTGAGTTTGTTTATTCATCTGTTCAGGCCGACACAAAAATTTGCATCCGATTAATGCAAATGAGAGGTGTTCAGAGCGCTGCAGCTATATAAAACTACAACTTGTTGGTCTTATGATTAGACTATTTTGGTGCTCGCCAGTGAATAGCAGAGGAAGAATCCCAAAACCGGTTCTCTTGTCTCTGTACTCAGTATTTGGTGTTGTTTGATAATCACCACAGTGAATACAAAAACCTTCAGCTAAATTACAACATATACTCTTTGACTTCCTTCCATTTCTGTGAAAGCTGGATGTGAAAAGCAGAAAGTTGTGGGTTAAATTTTGTACATTTTTAACCCCGGGTATTTCTGCTTTTAAAAATGTGCCACCTACAGTCAGAGAGCAAAATTTCCATTTTCAAAAAAAAAAAAAAAAAAATCAAAGCAAATATTTATGCCGATATATGTTTATATATTATGCCGAATATTCATAGTGTGAGCAAGAAAACTATGGGAGTGGGCTCTTTTAAGCAACAACCACATATAGAATCCACCCTCAAAATCTTAGCATTGTGTTGGTCACACATCATTCAGAAAATGTAACGCTTAGATTGTAACCCTGCTTTAGGTCACAGACAAGCCTCCTTATGGCAGGACGTAACAAAGGACTTTTCCAGTCATACCCCACCTGAAAATGTTCCGTCCAAGGCCATTACCGTAGAAACACTTGTTCTTTTATCCTGCCCAGCATTCGATTCAGACAGTCTAACAATAAATATGTGGTGAAAGCTAGTCACAGACACTCTCCTAAAGAGACCTGTGAACATTTATATTTAGATATTTATCCTTTTTCTCACTTTGCTGTTATCATGGTCTATATTTTCTGTTGGGAAAGAGATGATTTGTGCTTCGGAGAACAGGTGGACATTGCTTCTGTCACGGAGAAGTCCGGCTGGACCATTTGTTTTGTACCGTCAAGCCATCTGCTACCGTCGTGAGACACAGTGATGGCCCCATCCCCCTTCACATAAAGCTGGATTTTGTCCCAGTCTATTTCTGATGACATCGTGACCCTAACCAAGCAAATGCTATAAAAGCTTTTAACATCATTTCAATTAGCAGCCAGATATAAGAAGAAAAGCTACACTTTCAGCACTGTGTAGGCCCTGTAGACATGTATCATGTGACAACTTACATTACCAGTCCTATTATACTTCTTCACCATATATCCTTTCTGAGCAACAACTAATTTGACAAATTGTAATGAAGAAAATAACAAGAAGGTACAGACCCAGACCAAAAGAGCCTCGATGACTATCAACAATTCATACGAAAGCCTATTACCTATGTGTATTGTAAAATAAAATAAAAAATGCTGCCCTCTGGTGATATGGGAAAATAATGCACACAAAGAAAGCACATAGTGATTTTTGTAAACTGTGGTTCTTTAAAGTGTTTGGCAAATTAAAAATGGAATACAGACAAAGAAGGTTTTTGTTGTTGATGATGATTGTCTTTTTTATGGTAGAACAAATTTATTTGCTGCAGTTTAAATGCTGCAGTTTAATTGCTGCAGTAAAAACATTTTTAGAGCCATTCCCATCTATTAAAACAACACTAAGTAAGATTTTTTGCCTTCAAATAATGTTTCGAAAATCGTTTCAGTGGTTCATTAAGCCATAAAAGGGTGAAAGGCACTTCTGGATTCGCTTTACGGTCCTATATCTGTTATAACCACACTATGTAATACTGCCAGATCGGGTCGCGGCTAGTATGCAGCTACTGTGTTCCAACATCCAGCTTGAGCAATTCAAGCTTACATCATTGTTTTATTCTACCAGAACCAACACAATTCATAATTTGGCCCTTTTTAAAGCAACACCAAGTAACTTTTCCTCTGCGGTTGCCCTACAGGTTGGAAGCGGAATTGTCCATTATCGCTGTCGTAAATAATTTAGCCTAATCTAACGCGACCAACTGTCGCACGCACGCTCTGTGTTTATCAGCACCGGCTTTGCAATGAACAATGTCCTCAGACAAGGTAGCGTATGTTGCATGATTTCATGAAAGTAGGATGTATTGTGACATCAGAAATGAAGAAAAACAAAATAATGACTATTGTAACGCTTGATGTAAAGCAAGTCAAATTTGTAGGTTTGTTACTAGTCCAAAGCGGTCTATCAGCTATAAATAAGATTGTTTTCCATGTCAATGTCAGCCCCACTAGTAGTCCAACGAATCAATATTATAGACCAAGACTATAGATCAATATTAATGACTATAAATTACTATCCTGATCCAGCTAGACATTTAAAACCAGCTCAACATAAGTAACAAGTTTTATGCAACACATGTTTCAGCGTACAGTATGTAGATGTACACATCTCAGGTTTTTTTATTTTTTTTATTTTAAAAATCACAAACACTTCTCAAGAAACAATTTTTTCTAATGTTCTTTTGAGAGAACTTATTCAATAAACTCCTATCTTGAAAGACGACACAACAACAATAACAGTATTCTGTTCTGTAGCTTGAGTAAAGTCTTCATAACTTTAGTGACTTTACTGGTGATTCACTTCTCAATAATATTTCTGTAAAACTACAAACAATAAGGAAAATATGTATGAACATCTATGTTCACATTTAGGCTACATACACATATCCAGCTTTATTCTATCAGCTTTATTATTCTTTTTGGAACCAACATAAGAATTTTCACAGGAAAATGTCTTCTGAAGAAGTAACATTCACTTTTGTTCTGGTTCAGACATTGCAGTAAATTGTGCGGAGCAAATACTCTAGGCTATGTGATTCAATTTTCAAAAGTCTTGTGAAGAAATAATAAGTATGGATTTTATAACCTTATTTCAGGGACAATTTCTTTTTCACAAACCACACATAAACGTCATTATCTCAAAACTACAAAATTTTACATACATGTTGCTGACATATTATTGTAGCAGAGTTTGTGCTGAATACAGTGTAATAATACTTTAGCCATGAAAATGTCAAGAGTAACAGAAAAAAGCACAAATGTCAGAGCATGTCAGAACACCTCCAGAACCCAGAAACCAGCTCAGACCCCTAAGGGTTAAATCTAACAATCGCTTATAAGTTATCATCACGCAAAACCATTCAAATTATACTTTGTTCTCAAATTGTTAATGTTACCAATGTCAGCATTGTGTGACTACATGTAATGTCCTTCCTATATGTATCCTTGTTTTCGCATGGGTCCGTTTGCAGTCTCTTTTTTTTTTTAGTCACTCCGAAGTCCGAACGAAGTCTTTTGCATTTTACAGCGGGTGAATCTGTTGTTACTGGTGATTGTCGTTTGAACCTTTCTGGATCCGCCAAGTTTAATTATATCAAGTGCTGTGATAAAAGGCTATAAATCTCCACCTCCAACATCCTCAAACGCAATATAGCCTACTAGCCGAGACTCCTTCTTAATGTGTACAGATGTGACGTAATGACTCAATATAGTCTACTAGCCAAGACTCTTCTTTATGTATACAGATGTGACGTAATGACTCAATATAGCCTATTAGCCGAGACTCTTCTTTATTTATACAGATGTGACGTAATGACTCAATATAGCTTACTAGCCGAGACTCCTTCTTTATTTGTCTAGATGTGACGTAATGACTCAATATTGCTTACTAGCCGAGACTCCTTCTTTATGTTTACAGATGTGACGTAATGAAGCAATATAGTCTACTAGCCGAGACTCTTCTTTATGTGTCTAGATGTGACGTAATGACTCAATATAGCTTACTAGCCGAGACTCCCTCTTTATGTGTACAGATGTGACGTAATGACTCAATATAGCCTATTAGCTGAGACTCTTCTTTATTTATACAGATGTGACGTAATGACTCAATATAGCTTCCTAGCCGAGACTCCTTCTTTATTTGTCTAGATGTGACGTAATGACTCAATATAGCTTACTAGCCGAGACTCCTTCTTTATGTTTACAGATGTGACGTAATGAAGCAATATAGTCTACTAGCCGAGACTCTTCTTTATGTGTCTAGATGTGACGTAATGACTCAATATAGCTTACTAGTCAAGACTCCTTCTTTATGTGTACAGATGTGACGTAATGACTCAATATAGCTTACTAGCTGAGACTCCTTCTTCATGTGTACAGATGTGACGTAATGACTCAATATAGTTTACTAGCCAAGACTCTTCTTTATGTGTACAGATGTGACGTAATGACTCAATATAGCTTACTAGCCGAGACTCCTTCTTTATGTGTACAGATGTGACGTAATGCTCAATATAGCTTACTTGCCGAGACTCTTCTTAATGTGCACAGATGTGACGTAATGACTCAATATAGCCTACTAGCCGAGACTCCTTCTTTATGTGTACAGATGTGACATAATGCTCAAAATAGCTTACTAGCCGAGACTCTTGTACAGATGTGACGTAATGACGTAAAGACATGCTCGAATCTCCCGCGGAAATCCACCTGTACCACTGGAATTAAAAACATTATTACAAGCTTACTGCTTTAAATCGAGCAAGGCAAGCAGATAGCGTTGAACACTGGCTGGTTATGTATTTTTTCAAATATGTATTTTGGTACCCATTGTACAAAAAAAAATTGTGCATGACTCCCAGCATGCACTGTGTCATGAATACATCATGCAGCTGAATTGTCTGGTTATTTTCTTTAATTTTTACTTGTTGCTTTTATTTTTTCTGCTGGTTTTGTGTTGACTTATAGCAGAGTGTTTTGTGATGTTCAGATTTGATGTTATGTTTTTGGTTGATTGTCACCATTGTTGAGATTCATTGGCTGATTCTTGATTTCTGTGTATGTCGAATTCATTATGTCAAACCTATCTATTGTTCTCTTATTTACCAACAATATTGAGGCAAAAATAAATAATAAAATATTTAATTACTACCTTAATTAATTATATGTTTTTTTTTTACATTAAAGTTTTAGTATTATAGCCCAAATAATTTGCTGTTTAGCACAAACAATGTCATTTCCACCACAACCTGTCTTTACCACTACAATGAACACGGTGAAATGACATTTCCCCCTTTCCCTCTAAAATATCATGATATGTTAGCCTGTTAATATTAGTTTTAGGGTTAGCATTAAATCTACACAAATGACACATAATTAAATTAAATTTATCCGGTTATTTTTACTTCCATGTGACATATGAGCCATTTGGAAATGACGGCCAATGAACATACTCTCAGTTTTAGTCATATTTACCTTGAATTTTCTTCAATTCATTACCTCCTAAAGAGGTCACCACCCAGCCATGTGTTCACTGTGGAGTATCTGTTCTGTTGCTATGGTTACTAAGTATACAAACCTAAAACAATGATCCCAGGATTCTATTTTGTACAGTGTGGTGGAAATGACAGTGAACTCAAGGGTTCTACTTAATAAAAAATATAGGAAAATGTGAATAAATATTGTAATATATATAATATGTATAATTGAAATAGACATTTTATAATTTGTACTTAAAAATCTGCATTATTTAAATACTTTATTTAGAATCAAGCGATGTTGAATGTACAACGTCTGGCTTATGGACAAGGGGAAAACATTAAAAATCATGCATAAAAGGCCTCATATTATATTATAAAAATAATGATTGAGCCATGATACATTAGCGTGAAGTGTGACAAAAACAAAAAAAGAAGAAATGTCTTTTTTTTTTTTAGATTTCATTATTTCATCCAGGGACAAGAAAAGTACTATAGTTAAAGAATCCCTTTGTGTACATTTTCAGTTGTGACACAGGAACCGATGCCATTTTGTGTCGATGATGTAAGGGTATTGTGATAAAAAACATTTTTTACCTTGTCTTTGTATGGAAAAGAGCTGCATAAATATTCTTCAGAATTTGCGAGTGAATAATGACAGGTCCCCACCACCTCACCCCCCCCCCCCCCCCCAACGGTTCTTTGATATAGACCTTATTCGATCTGCGTTATCAATGTTAGCGGCGGCCATATTGTTGACATAGAAAGCACCAAAACTGTCAGTCTGTCAATTGACAAGCGAGGTTGCGTCGGACTTATCCATTGTATTTTCACTGTTTTTACTGTTGTTGTTTTTTTTAAACAGCGTGATGGTTTTGTGTAATACACGGCTGTTCTAACAACAGCAATAAGAACCTCAGAGTTAGTTTTTATGCGATAAGATACCGACTGTCGGAAAACATGAAGGGAAGGAGGCAGGGTTGAGACAGCGCAGGAGAGGCTAGCTAGGATAAATAGGCTAAACTTTCAGCCAACTCCCCACAGAAAAGTCCGTTCCCATCATTTTACCACAGGTTTCACACATAATCCGTGTGCAATGCGTGTGCGGTGAAGCAGGAAGCGCTATAGTGCTTTATACAGTGTGCTGCGTTTACATTACAGTATAACTGATCAACGGCTGTACCACAAACACCCCGCTACTCACTATTTTTATTTTAAAGGGTTAGTTCACCCAAAAATGAAAATTCTGTCAGTATTTACTCACCCTCATGTTTTTTCAACCCCGTAAGACCTTCGTTCATCTTCGGAACACAAATTAAGATATTTAAGATCGCTCCTGCATACAGTCCATAGGCTTCTTGAGGGACTGGCTCTTGCTGTCCCCGAAAAGTCATTAAAGACATCGTTAAAATAGTCCAAGTGACTACAGGGGCTCAATCTTAAGTTTATCAAACGACGAGAACACTTTTGTGCGCAAAAAAACAACAAAAATAACGACTTTATTTCAACTATTCACTTCCTTCTCCATGAGCCTGTAAGTCAGTTAACGTAGTGTAATTGCGTAGAGCTACGTCACACGTAGGCTCACTATTGGCCGACGCTGGTCATGTGTGTGTGATGCGTGTGACGTACAATAACAGAAGCTTACGCTATTAAACTAGTAACCTGACTCGCGCAGAGGGAGAAATAAACGAATAGTTGAAATAAAGTCGTTATTTTTGTTGTTTTTTTGCGCACAAAAGTGTTCTCGTCGTTTGACAAACTTAAGATTGAGCCCCTGTAGTCACTTGGACTATTTTAACGATGTCTTTAATGATTTTCGAGGACAGCAAGAGCCAGTCCCTCAAGAAGCCTATGGACTGTATGCAGGAGCGATCTTAATATCTTAAATATCTTAATTTGTGTTCCGAAGATGAACGAAGGTCTTACAGGGTTGGAACAACATGAGGGTGAGTAAATACTGACAGAATTTTCATTTTTGGGTGAACTAACCCTTTAACACATGCTCACTATTTCAACAACGTAAGCCAATTGTTCCATGCATTACTTATTATGTTAAGTTGCTCAAGCAAGTGGTCAAATATGTAACCACTTATATTAAAATCACAAACATTTTAAATGAAAAATTGACAAAAACAACCGACTCCCATGCCTTTTTTTTTTGCACTTACATTTTAATACAACAAATCTTGCATGTCACAAAGAACTTGTTTTTCCACCTCCACAAATGAGACGAGTGTCGTTCATGTTGCCTTGTTGAGGTAAGTTGGATACTGATCAAGATAAATATAAATATCCGGATAGGTTACGGCTGGCAATAAGGACGGGTCTTTACTTAATGTTATTATTTGATTTTGACGTGGGTCCACACACCAATCAAGTTTATCTTCTCTTGATACCGATGAGATGAAGCTCCCCCTCAACCCAAATCTGCGCGCTGCAAGGGGCAGCGGGACAGATGTCATGTCAACAATATGGCCGCGGTAAGCTACTTCCGGTGTTTGCGAATAAGGTCTATAGACGGTTTCATCAGACGCGTTGCCATGGTGATGAGCTGGCCCAAAGTTAACTTCCGTTCTGTTCGTTTATTAGTGTTTACTGGATAATATGGCATTGACTACAAATGCAGTGAAATTTAAGGTGATGAGCAGGTTATTGAGCTGTGGGGTGCAACCTGACCAAGGGAGCAAATGCAATTTTTAAAAATAAAAATGTCAAGGTTTCCTATGAGGGAGACGGCGGTATTAAAATAGCCTATGTTTATCTGAGTGATAACCGGTACAGTGTTTCCCATACATTTATTAGTGGCAGCCCACCACATTCTCAGCGCTGACCGCCACATATTGATTTCCGTGTTTTTAACAATTTAAGATGGGAAAAGTTGTAATTGACTGCAGAGTTGCGTGCAGCGCATATTCGCACGCTCTCTCTCTCTCTCGCAAACACTTGACAGCGGACCAGTCTGTGTATTGAATGGTTAGTATCATAAACAGCGCGGCACAGATCCATCCAACATGCTGTCAATGTGGAGACCCAAAAAGGTTAGCAAGCATGTAAGTAGCCTAGCTATGTTAACCTTATCAAACTCCGCCGTCGCGCTCGCCACAGTTTTTTTAACACTGCGGTAAATCAGACACGTCGGTAGAAAAACATCTTGTCTCCAATTTTTGTTCAACGGGTCTGGTAGTGTCACATTTCAGTTTGGCCAGGTAACATTTATTTTCTTTGACTGGCAAGATACCAGCTACTAAAGTTATTTACTTGTTATGGATTGTCTCTGCAAGTCTGCCGGAAGTTAAGTTTGGGCCAGATTAATGCACACGCGCAGTACCGTTTGTTTATGTTGTCGCTGCTGAAAGCGTCTATAGGATGAGTAACAATTTTTGATGGCATTGATTTGAAAAATAATCACCATCACAGCAGGTTTGTTTCTGAGGCTTCAGCATTGCGTGCACACCTGAGCTCTGCTGAAAACATTGTGAGACATATGTGTGTGTGCAAATGAGAAGAACGCTGTCGAAAATAACCACGTCTGAGATCCACACAACATATGGCAGATTGCACTGAAACATAGATAGAGTGCTCATTAAACAGACCACAAGATCGTATTATATAATTGGGGCTGAGGGAAAAAAAAAAGACTAAAACTTGTCTCTCTGTGGATATTGAGAAAAAGTAGTTTTTTCTTTGAAATGAACAAATTGAAATTTAATACAGCATTTTCAGCAATTCTTTGTGCACCTGAAAATGTTTTAGGACATGTATGTGATAGTGGCCTGAAGGTTCAGGATCTGAGTTGCTAATGCAATGGCAATACAGATTCATCTCCTTATTGAGACCATACTCAAATCACTGATCCACCACCACTGAGAAAATGTAGAAAAATGATCTTTGGGTGTAATTAGTGATTTTTGATTTAAAGGTGCTAAATTGAACTTTTCTTCTAAAATGAATCCCTTTTTTATTGCATGTGTGTGAAGGGATTGTAATCACACGTTACAATGATTCACCTCTGAAGGCCATATTCCTATTTCTATGTGAAGTCTCCGGGTCGGATTTTCTGCGACGTGTCTATGCGACAGCACTGCAGCGAACAATATGATAACACCAAAAAACTCCAGCACAAAGGCCAAACGTGCCTGACATTTAAAAAAAAAAAAATGTTTCAGATCACTAGTAGTTTTTGCAGAGTGATTAGGTAACACTTGAGTGATTATCAATGCATTTTATGACCATGAGTAAACAAAACTGCTTACATCTCAGACACGATAATATTGTGATTAGTAATTACTTGGTTTTTCTTTATCATTTTGTCATATTTAATACTTTCTCAATAAGCCTAATCTCATTCGGTGAGAATTGATTACCCAATAATTACTAATTAATGTCAGACCATTATTCTAAATTGTTACACAAATAGCTTCATCACAATGCTGGTGAGTTGTGGCTGGTTGCTAGGGTGTTACTATGTAATTGCTCATGTGTTTTGAGTGCCTTTATGGTATTTGCATGTGGTTGCTAAGTGGCTGCATACTCAAATCACTAGATACAGTGTGTGGAATTGTAATTTGCAAGTAATTTGCATAATTATTGTGTTACATTTCGACAGGTCTGTCACGTCTGCATGCATTCTGCATTTACATTTGGACACATACAGTGGTGTGAATAAGTTTGGACACCCATGCTAAAGTTGCCTAAAAAGAGGAATAAAAAATCATCTTTTGGATATTGATCTTGATGCCTTAATTAGAAAAATAAGGAAAACTCCAACCTTTAAGGACACAAATTTTCTTTGTGAATGAATAATGTATCATAAATAAATAAAAGTTTTTCCTTAAAATACAGGGTGCATAAGTCAGGACACCCCTATGTTAAATTCCCATAGAGTCAGGCAGATTTTTATTTTTAAAAGCCAGTTATTTCATGGATCCAGGATAATATGCATCCTGATACAGTTCCATTGGCCTTTGGAATTAAAATATCCCCACATCATATGGCATGGTTTTACTTCAGTTAGCCTAATAGCTGGTTTGATTTGCATTGAAAGATGATCTTATGGAAAGTACCCCATGCCAATCTCTAGGTGTGGTGGAAGGTGTGTGATGATGTGGGTCTATTGTTGAGCATCAAATCAGCATGTTAGAATAGTATCGGAAGTGTGACAGTGAAGACTGGATTAATAATGCTGAAAATTCATCTTTGACATCACAGGAATATATTTCATTTTAAAATATATTAAAACAAACGACAGTTCTTTTAGACTATAATAATATTTCACAATATGTATGTTTGGTTATTAATGCAGAACTGGTGAGCACAAAGCCTAGTTCACTCGGCACGTAAAATAATCTGATCAGATATTCCTGCCGTGTTTTAAGACTGCTCTTGTCATAAATGTGTAAATGTTTTTGCAGTTTGTCTGTTCATTTTTCACCTCTCTAAGGTTTTTCTATGAAAGACTATAGGCCCACTCACATTTACACTGGCCCACCCAAAATACAATTTCTGCCTACGCCACTGCGGTGGACTGTGGCGTGAAGCCAATCAGAATGTGAGGTGATGAGGCGCCGAGAAAGCACCGGGAAACTAAATCAAAACAGCCGGCAACTGTCCATGCTTGCGTTGTCTCCACTTCTTTGACCATCGCCTTTTCTTTTGATAACTTTTTTTTTTTCGGTTAAAAACAAACTACAAACTATTGTCACTGCATCCTCCTCGTCCGCCATGATTGTTTACTCTGAAGTCACGTTTGATCTCGAGGGATTTTGCAAGATTTTCCGTCTGACCTGGGAATACTTGGGAGTCAAATTGGTTTGTGTGTGATGTGTTGATTTTGCTGTGAGGGTAAACACCACACACTGTATGACCAAAACTGTTAAACCAGTTATTGTTTTATCGGCATGTGTGGGGTCTCTCAGGTTTGTAAAATCGTCCGACAATTTTAAAATCATCCTGTGTGAACCAGGCTTAAAGGGATAGTACACTTTGAAATTAATTTTTTGATATGTTTTAGCTTACCTCGAGGGCATCCAAGATGTTGGTGTCTTTGTTTCTACAGTATTTTAAATTTTGATATTTTTAGGTCAAACCGTTCTTGTCTGTCAGTCATATAATGGAGGTTTATGGGGTCCACCTGAAAAAGCATGCACATAGAATTCCAAATTAAACATGATTCATAAATGTAAGTACACATTGATGGCCTAAGACACGAAACTGGCGGTTTGTGTGAGAATTTAATATAATTATAAGTTTGTTTTCTCACACAAACCACTCGTTTCGTGTCTTAGGCCATCAATGTGTACCTACATTTACGAATCATTAAATCATGTTTAATTTGGACTTCTCTGCATGCCTTTTCAGGTGGACCCAGGGGGAACCCCATAAACCTCCATTATATGACTGACAGACAAGAACGGTTTGACCTAAAAATATCAAAATTGAAAATACTGTGGAAACAAACACACCTGCATCTATGATGCCCTTGAGGTAAGCACAACTTATCAAAAATTCATTTCAAAGTGAACTATCCCTTTAAGAGTACATCAAACAATCGTAATCTAATCCAAACTTTTGATGGGCATATGTCTAAGGCGGTAGGTAAGCAGACATGCTGATAAAAGACAGAGCAGAGAGGAACATCAAAGCTTTGAAGAAATCCACAGGGGGAAGAAATGGCATGTTCAGTTGGAAAGCAATGGGAGAGAGAGATTGCCAGTGAGTGAGTGAGTGAGTGAGTGCAGTGAGTGTCTGCAATAAGAGGAAGGAAATACGAAGAGAATTAATAATCTAATAACGATGAGTCGTAGCGGTGCTGTCAGGTCAGGTGAACCTCAGTGAGCAGATGTTACTCGGAAATCTGGTCGTGACATGAGTTGGCCATTAGTTTCCTTGTGGCCTGTGGAGAGAGGTGTCTGGCAACAGCTCCCCATCCTAGCCCATCCACCTCCTCCAAATGAGAAATGAGTTTAATTTCACAGATGAGAAACCATGTGGTGGGTAGAGGGGAGGATCAGAGACCAAAGCTGTGTTTGGGTTCCGGAGACGGCAGATGAACACTCTACGGAAGCATCCGTTGTCAATTAGAATTAGAACCCACTTTCAAACAATTGAAATGGCCACAATTTGTATTTGAGTAATATGGATTTTACCCAATGGCCTCATCTGCCATCTTGATAAAATTGGGCAATCATATTCCACTCATGTAAAACACTTTTCATTTCATTCAATTTAAGACAAATCCATTCTTTAAATAAGCATGATACATATGGCATGCTCTGTGAGATTTTGCATGGCTTGTTATGACTCTAAATAAATCTAATGTTCCCTCCCATCTCGATTCTTAGAAATAAAAGGGCAAAGATGAGCATGAAGAAGTGGAAAGTGCTGCCTGAAGACAAAGAATGAATCTAGAATATTTATGAGACACAAGAAAATGATCCTGATCCAATTCTGCTACTCATACACTAATGATTTCATGGTTGCACATGTTGTGTCAGAGTTTGTACGGAGGACCCAAAAGCAGAGGTAATGGAATAATAGAGTTTTATTCTCCATAACTTGAAACAAGGAGACTGCCGGGGAGGCCAGGAAGGAGGCGAGCAGCAACAGTTCACTCTCTCCGAGCCCAGTGGAAGAAACTCACAGAAGGTGGGTAGCTGATGATCCACTGACAGCAGGTGAACAGGGTAGAGAACAATGACTACGTTTACATGCAGCCAATAACCCGTTCAAAACCGGGATATTAGCAATAACCCGCTCGCGAACGGCCATGTAAACACCGGCAAAAACCCGAATATGCTCATATCCTGGATTTTAAAAACCGGGATATTATACCTGGGGTACCCCTTTTCTAACCCGAATTTTTGGTCATGTAAACGCATATCGCCATATCCCCATAGTGATTTGTGTTCTGCGCTAGTGTTGTCAAAAAACTCGGTACTTCGGTACCAAGTCGGTACTAAAAAAAAAAAAAAATGTTACGGTACCAGCTAGGTACCGAGTACCAGGTTAATCCAGTTCTGTTCTAGACGCGATGTCTGAAACGTGCACAGTTGCGTCCTCTTTATAACGCTGATATGGCTCTCTCTCTCTGAATCCACTTGTTGAAACGAAAGGAGGAAAGAGCCACATATGGAAATATTTTGGATTAGGCTAATGTCACGTTGCCATAAGAGGCCGATTACATGCAAATTCGCAATTTCAAATATAGGCGCGATTCAAGCGCGCTCATAATAAAAACTCGTTGGCGTTGCATAGCAACGACAGACGCCGCGTGAGAGCAAGCGCTTTGGAAAGAATAAGCACGCGCAAAAATATAATTAAAAAACACGCGCGACATGTGAACGGCCTCTAAAGTGCTTTCGGGGTAGTTTTACGAGTACATGAGCACAGTACAGTAGTATCCACCCGACACCAGAGTAGGCTACTGGTATTGTCATTTAATGTCAGTGCCAGTTCTAGGCGTATTCTTGCCTTTATAACTCAGCAGGTTTAAAAAGCCTTTTTAAAATTAAATATGAATGCAGTTTTAGATTAAATAAAAGGACAGTCAAGTCAAATAAAACATGTTTTATGGTAATGCTACAAAGATACCATTCATCAACATTACTTATTTATCAACACATTGAGTGAACAATATATTTTTACAACATTAATTAATGTTTGAAAATGTTATTTATTACAAACACCTGATTGTTCATGTTTGTTCACTTAATTCATTGTGCATTAAATAAATAATGGATTAAAACTTTACAAACAACTTTAAAAATGTGTTAGTGCATACTATTGTTTATTTTAGGTCATTTTATCTAATCTTTTTCTAAAGTGTTTATAATACAAATGTACAGTTTCCATACTTGTAACCGTGATAAACACTTAAATATATGTAAATTTAAACCAAGCTTTGGTACCGAAATTGGTACCGAGAACCGTGAATTTTAACTGGTATTGGTACCGAATACTGAAATTTTGGTACCGTGACAACACTATTCTGCGCAGGTTCTATTCGCAAGGAATCTTGGTCTTTTGAGTAGAGCAACTTCTCGGCGCATACAAAAATTTGCGTGCAGTACACCGGAAGTAAACATGGCGAGACCAGGCGAGACACAGCACAACATACTTTTGGAGCGAGGTCAGTAACGTTACCAGCATCAAAGCGCAAACAAACTCGACACGTCCGCACGAGCGCGAATGTGCGCACGGCAAAAATGACCCGTTGGGTGCGCAAGACCAGGAAGACTGTGGCTGGCTGTGTGTATGCCTTTTTTTGTAACAACGCGCCCGGCGCCGCGTCCGGGAACGACTTCAAGCCGAATCTGTCCGAGCTTGTACGTCTCACCACACCGGCACCCAGTTTGCGCGTCTAAATTGCAATTTTTTTCTTAAGGGTTTGTTTACTGTGTGTGATTCATTTAATGGATAGCACATTCACTTCTAGTTGTCTTCGTCCTCTATTCTGCAATGTTTCGGTCTCCCACGTGTGTGTGGCAAGCTGTACCGCCGGGAACATGCAAAAAATAAATAAATAAAGAAGCGTCGACGCAAAAATATGATGTCGATGCAATTTTGACGTCGAATCATCGACGTCATCGACGCGCCGCTACAGCACTAAACAAAGGCGATCGCTATCTGCCCCGAACTATTCATTATCCGCGTGCAGCTGTTGTTGTTGTCTTTGGATACAGGAAGAAGACGGAAATGACGCATATTGCTTCTTAAGGTTGTCCGTACGTCTAGACGCCAACCACGTGTCGCCGTTTACATATTAAAGGGATAGTTTGCCTAAAAATGATATTTAACACATGCATTACTCACCCTCAAGCCGTTTCGAGATGCATATGTCAATCTTGTTTCAGACGAACACATTTTCAGTTATTTTAGAAAATGTCATAGACCCTTCAGTGGATATAATGTGAAGAAATGGGGTCCAGCTCCTTCAAGTCCCAAAAATGTGCATACAACATTCACAAAAGTAATCCATCCGGCTCCATTGGGATAAACGGAGGCCTTCTGAGGGTAATCCGTGCGGTATTGTCGTAAAAATATACATATTTAAAACTTTATAAATGAAAATATCTGACTTCCGGCAACGATCGACGTACGTTCGGTAGGTTCACGGGTGATGGAAGTCGGCGTACGTAGCGTAGGAATCGTCGTGACGTCGCGACGTTTACTACGCTAACGTCCTACCTCGTTCGCGCTAATTTAGTTAGTGCCAGTTGTGCATTCACGTCTGCCGCCCGAGTTGAAAAATCTGAACTTTGGCGTGAATTCGCGCCGCGTTAACCAATCAGGAGCCTAGCTGCTTGCTCAAGTGTCTGGATGCTTCAATAAATTATTTTGTATGTGACTAAATGCATGGTGGGATTATGCACAACAAAGTAAATATTTTATCACTTAAAACATTATTTGTATATACGAGACATGTTCATTTTGTATTGAATGTTATTCATTCCATATCTACATTATATGAAATAGTATTATGATGTTAAGACAATCAACATGTGCATAAGTTCGTGTCTGGACGTTAGAGAAAAAAAATCACAGGACAGGTTAATAACTTTTGGAAGCTGGCTCTATTTCAAAACAAAAATAAATGACAGCTAGATTAGGTGGATGAGGGCGAGGGTGATCCTCGCTCCGATGCGGGACAACAGCTCATCAAACTGGGCGCGGGACAGGCGGAAGTACCGCTGACAGCGGCCGTCATCCGGGCGCAGCTCCTGGAGCGAGCAAATGGTGAAACTAGCCAAACGGAAGGGTCCGGTGGACACAAATACGGCGACGATGATCCCCACGCCGCTGTTCTAGCTCTCCAGAGCAAATACAGTGCGGTGAATCTCTCGATGAATGCTCGATCAACATAAACAAAGATGGCTGTCAACGGGTTTCGGTTTTGACGCGTGAGTTGCGCGTAAATTCCGCTTCAAACTTATTTTACCCGCGTCAGTTTCGCTCTTGACGCGTGAATTAACATAAAGTGGTCAAGCGTCAAACTAGGCGCAGTAGATGAGAATTTGACGCGTGATTTGCGTCCGGTGTGAACGTAGCATTATGGAGTGCGCTCTAACACCTAAAGGACAGTTCACACCTCTAGACGTGTATGCCAGCGCTATGGCATCAACTATCTATCTAGATAGGCTCTGTTTCGACGCGGCTAGTCCCTTAGCACGTCTGCTGAATGAAAAGAAGAGCTGTTTAGTCTGTCTGAAAACAGACAAGCGAGATACATAAGCTCTTAATGACCCTACTGGGCAAAGGAAGCTCCTACCATACAACAGTGAAAACATGGATAGCTGGAAAATTCAGTCAATGGTGGGGAAAGGGTCAAGTAGAATTAAAGTAAATTCCTGTACACTACCAGTGGACTAGCCAACACAAAAATTCAGATATGCAGAATTAGAAACATATATATCCATATTTTCAAACAATGTAGTTTCACAAGACTGTATATGAAAACTATGTAAAAAGGTATATCTAATAGGCTTCTCAATCAAAAGAGTTAACACAAGTACAAGCCACGTATACTTTGAATACTTAATTATACTTTTAAGTATATCTCGATCAAAAGATCAAGAGTACAAGTACAGGACAAACATACACTCACCTAAAGGGTTAGGAACACCATACTAATACTGTGTTTGACCCCCTTTTGCCTTCAGAACTGCCTTAATTCTACATGGCATTGATTCAACAAGGTGCTGAACGCATTCTTTAGAAATGTTGGCCCATATTGATAGGATAGCATCTTGCAGTTGATGGAGATTTGTGGGATGCACATCCAGGACACGAAGCTCCCGTTCTACCACATCCCAAAGATGCTCTATTGGGTTGAGATCTGGTGACTGTGGGGGCCATTTTATTACAGTGAACTCATTGTCATGTTCAAGAAACCAATTTGAAATGATTCAAGCTTTGTGACATGGTGCATTATCCTGCTGGAAGTAGCCATCAGAGGATGGGTACACGGTGGCCATAAAGGGAATTGACATGGTCAGAAACAATGCTCAGGTAGGCCGTGGCATTTAAACGATGCCCAACTGGCAATAAGGGGTCTAAAGTGTGCCAAGAAAACATCCCCTACACCATTACATCACCACACGCAGCCTGCACAGTGGTAACAAGGTATGATGGATCCATGTTCTCATTCTGTTTATGCCAAATTCTGACTCTACCATCTGAATGTCTCAACAGAAATTGAGACTCATCAGACCAGGCACCATTTTTCCAGTCTTCAACTGTCCAATTTTGGTAGCTCATGCAAATTGTAGCCTCTTTTTCCTATTTGTAGTGGAGATGAGTGGTACCCGGTGGGGTCTTCTGCTGTCGTAGAAGAAGCTCAGCAACTGTGGCGAGGGGACTCATGTCTCCGTTCCCTCCTTGGGGAACGAGGGTTACCATACTTAACCGAGATGTTCCCCTTCGTCAGTTCACTACAACGTGAGTCAAAAGTGATGTCACAGCTGCTGGCCCTTCTAGCGCTCCGGGCCTGACCAAGTGTTGGGCAGAAGCAGGAGCTTTAAGCAGAGAAGGTCAGTCACTGCTGTTCCGCAAGACCCACTCAGTGTGACTTATTGGATAACACTGGGAAAGTGTGCCTTTGGGGAAGGGAACGCTGCAGAAGCCACATCCTACCCTGTAGGGAGGAACTGTGATGGATACATTTAAGGACTAGCCAAGCAGGGTAGTACAACACATGGCTCTGGGGTGGTTCCAGCCTAATTTTAGGGGGGAAAGAACACCAGCAGAGACGACAAAGCAGGCTCTGTTGAGGGAATGACACAGGCTCATCCGCAGAGGAGCTGATCTTGTAGGAATACACCGCTACATATGGACACCCAGCCTAACATAGGTTCCACAATGCAAACGAGTGTAGGCCTGGCGTCTGCTGCAAGGGGTGACGGAGGAACTCACAGGGTTGGCCATTTCTGGTAAACATCACTGACTGCCATCCATGCCCTCTTGAGACCCAGAGATAGAGAAGCAGCTGCTCTTACTGAGAATTTGGGTAGCGCTAACCAGAGGCGGAACAGAATTTGGATAAACAAAATATTCTCCGCCTGGCCCTCCACCAGGGAAAAGCTGCTGACTCTGGGTTCCCCGTCTCAGGGCTGCTAAGACTGCTAAGGTGGCGCAGTCCTGCAACAGCTCAAAGTCACAGTAGAGCTGGCTGCGACAGAGTTATTTATTTATATTTTGCAGGGGACTGACACCTTGTGAGATGGGAGCATTGAGAAAGCGAGCTTTAGCGATGTCTCGCACCTCTGCAAGGTTTAGCCCAGGAGCGCTTCTGGACCACCAGCGCGGACATCGATCGTGGACATTGTCTGACCGAGGGCCAGTGCTGTGACTTAAACCACGGTCAGTCACTGTGCACAGCTCAACCCTGACTCAGAACTACCCTCGTGCATTACATGTTTTGGCTCTCCATCAGATGCAGGGAAGAGTCAGTCTGCCATTAGCAAAGCCACCCCACCAACAAGGGTAGTGAGATAATAGTAGTAATCCCAGTAATAGTGACCAGTAATGCCATCCGAAAGCTGTTAGGCATGTGAGACAGTGAACGTGGCCATCAACCTCGATGTCACACACGGCACACTGAGCGCTCAAGACCTTGTGAGCAAGGCAATGCAAAAGAAAGGCAAGATGAACAAACTGCCAACGTGGTCAGAAGAGAGCACAAAACGCCCATGAACACATGTCTCAGCATGTTTGCGATGCCTGAGGAGGTGGTCTCGTCGGGGAACACTCACTGTAATTTTCAGATCACCAGTGCTATTAGCCAAAGTAGCGGCCACCAGAAGAGGAACTTGATCGGGGAATAGTCAAAGGGACTCGCTTGAGGCACTTGAGTCTCTACCCTGCATCTAAAGAGCCGAACGAAGCACGCTGGGTTGGCAACATTCTCACCTGTGAAAACAGCTGTTTTGCTCTTTGTGAGATCACGGTCAGCGCTGTATGTGCTGTAACACCAACACCAGCTTGAAGAGGTGTTATCCTGAAGAAGCAGACTCATCTTTTTAAGTTGAACTTAGATAAGATTGCAGAGCAGGAACAGCATTCACCGTCTGACTCCGAAGCGAAATACAAGGATGCGAACGCACCTGCTGCTTATCATATGCTCGCGCCGCGATGTAATTGTAGCATGTCGCTCGTGCAATTATCGAATGCCAATGTGCATTGGCTCACTTAGTTTCACTCGAAGAAGATACGCTCTCGCAAGCGATCCTCAATTGTCAGAATGACTTCTGACTCACGTTGTAGTGATCTAATGAAGGGGAACGCCATTTGTGTCTCACAGTAAACAAACTACAAAATGGTTAAATGATTAAAGAAATATTATACGTTTTAATGTACTAAAGTGCAGTCTTGTTTAACATCATGTAATCCTCTGAAAGGAGTTTGCAGCAGAAGTCACAAACAGAGTGAAATGTTATAATTTCAGTTAAATAAATTAGTATACTGCATTTAATAAACACAACTGAACACGTAATTGATTCGAAAATTGAATGCAATCGAGTCAAAACATTAATGCCACTATTTGAATAGCATAAATAGGAATAGGTCAAATTTGTATAACGGTAAATTTGTTAGAACGATAATTATTTACGTTTTAGTGCTGTCAATACGTCAATATTTTACGTTTTAGTTCTTTCAATACGTCAGTATTATGTTCCCTTTCGTCCTGGGAACTCCAACGTGTCGTCGGGGAGTTCCCTGATGAATTGGATTCGTCAGGGAACTCCCCGGCGACACGTTGGAGTTCCCTGTGTTCAGGGAACGAGGGTTACATACGTAACCGAGACGTTTCTGTGTGTATAAATAAGTACACTTTACGTAAAAATACACACATAATAATGTTATTCCAGGAAAGAGTTGGTGTTGGTGGGATTTTGGGATTTTGTTGAATTTCATTTGTTGCGAAAAAACAATAAAAACTTTGAGAAGAGGAATGAATGACGAACAAGGATGAACAATAGTATTAGCTTGTATTAGCAAAAACCATCATTAAATGAAAACCTCAGAGTGATGTATGAGATACACCACAAAGCAAAGTATGATATCGAAAGCTTCAAGTCAGAGATAAAGCACATGGAAACCAGTCAGATCAGTTCGTATGGGTCCTCACGAATATACCCCAGCCAGACAGATAATGACCCACTTTCAGATGGTCAGTCGCTGACAGATAAATGCATTTCTTCAGTTACACTGCAATATGAACAGAGCTGAGCATATTAAGCATTGAGAAAAAGTACAGCTAGAATTTAAATGACACAATCTCCAGTGATTCCAGCACTTTGTGTAAAGATTACACTCTGAAATGATTGCTCTTCTATACACCATGTTCTATGATACAAATGGACAAATAGTATCCTGCTGAAAATCTATGGTTAGGAGAACAAAATGTCATTTTTTCAATAGGGCAGAAAACATTCAGTTCCTCTCTGCTTTCATAAAGGCACAGAAAATGCTCTGTCTATAATCACAGTGTCTTATTCATTTAATCTATTTGTGTTTAATGAAGTCAAAAGGTGAAGAACAAGCTTTAAAGAGTTCTTCAGTACTTCAGGGGTGGTGTGTTGAAGCATGTCCTGGTCTGATCCAGAACAGGAGGTATAATGCTTTCCTCTTCTCTGACCTATATACTGTATTTTTCCCCTGAGGGTGAAACCTCAACATGGCATTAACCACAAAATTTGAAGAACTTAAAAAAAGCAAGATAGGCGTCTTATTTGACAAGACCTAAGGACAAAAATCAGACTTGAAATGTGTCTGTGCTTGGGGACAAATGAATTTCGAAAGCAGCGCTTCATTAAGAAGCGATGCAGTGTGAAGAATATTAATGGGAATATTGGTTTGAAAAGAAATTAAGAATGTCTTAATATAATTGCATTCAGTGCAGTTACAGTATCATTAAATCAGTATTAGCCCTTTAGCCATTTAAATTCACAATCACTTCAACTTCGAAAGAGAAATGAAGCCACCAAGAAAAATGAATGCAATAAGTCAATTATAACAATTGAATTATGATAACTGGAAGCAGTAGTCAGGATCCAGAGTCATTTTATGGTCATTAGATATAAAGAGACGGAGCTTTGACAGGCTCTTTTGCCATTTTTCAGGTTTAGATTCCAGATAGAGAAAGATGCACAGTTAAATCAAGATTTCTCTTCTAAAACTTAAAAAGACTCTTGGTTATTCTTTCAACTTAAATGCTGATTTGAGACAGTTAGGTAAGGAGGCTGGGTTGATTCGACCCAATAATCATTCATAATCAGCCTCAACTATTCTTGTTCATGGCACTTATGGCAGAAATAGAATAAATTTAATCTAAGTGGAGAGAGAACTTTGAAACTGCCTGCAGAAAGGACCATTCTTGTAAAACTTTTTTTTTTTTTTAATGTTGAGTTTCAGTGGAGTGTTTCCTCTCACTCGAGCTGTGAGCAGTACAGTGTGTAAGCATTGAGAAGAGTGATTATAAACGGTTTCATCCAGTCAATTCACTATAATAAACAGATTATTCTGTATTGAGTTTTGTGTTAATTACATGTAGGGTTTTAGTCTGTGTGTTTCTTGGCGGCACTCAAAACCTGAGGCTTTGGCAATAGTGAGACTATTTTTATTGGTGCAGTGTTTTTTGTGGTTTTTAATGTTTGTAATGTGAGCCATGATGTGAATAAAGGCTTTTTGGGCCCTATCTTGCACCCGGCGCAAATGACTTCATACACAAACGCATGTATCATTCATTCTTATTTTGCACCAGCGCAAATTAAAAAAAAAAAATTTCCTCCACAGACGCACGTCGGTAAACTAGGGAATGAACTTGCGCTCCCTGGGCGGGTCAGCGCAAAAAAGAAGGCGTGTTTCGGCATAAACATTCCCCAGTGCTATTTTGCAGTTCCAGAAAACTATTAAAACACGAGGGAAATTATTGTTGTGTTCTTCCTACTTCCTACTTCTGCTAATTTCATTTCACTCCTGTAGTGAGTCTGAGATAGCGGCCTATCTTTCAGTTTTCCACCGGCCTGAAAACAGCCGGCCAATCAACGAACAGAGGGCGGGCTGAGAGCCGTGACGTAGACACTAAGCGCCGAGTGTACATTGTAGGTTAGAGAAATCGAAAACCGAAACAACCGCAGAAATGGGAAACAAGACACGGGATGCAATTCGCTCTGTTATGGAGAACATTCCGGGATTTTTCAAAGGTCGCTTACAGCCATGTTCACTCCGGTATTACGCTCGCATCATCAATGTTTACAGACTGGCGCGTGCACTTCTGCCCCTCTATTTGCAACGTATACCAGCAAAAACCAGCATGCTTGGCCATTATGTAGCTTGCACAACGCGCATACACTTTTGATTCTCTCATCAACACAGATGCAGCCGTTTTTATTTTTGCAAATCATTATAACAAGGAAAAATATTAACACTTCAAGCTCAGGCATTTAGGCTACCCATTTTTTCATAATAATTGTAGTAATGATGGATCAGACCTGTTTGGCCATAACTATATGCATAACTATATGGACATAACTTACCCCCATTCAACGTCAGTTCTCCGTCTTTTACGGCCATGACAAGAAAGTCGGTCTCCTCCTGGTGCGCTTTTATTATCATATTATTATTATCATATTAATAATCCACCATATTTCGTTTCGACATCCTGCTGCATTAGTCCCAGATATGTGATTCATGAACGATCTGTTCATTGCGTATGTCACGTGACAAATGAACGTAAGACTCGGAAGGTAAAGTGATTATTTATGTTCCCTGTAAATCATTATGATTTCTTAATTCAGAATATGATCAACATTGCGTAGGTGGATGTGATCGGGGAATTTGGCTGTTCAAATTATAACATTAAGCCACTTAAATAAACGAAATGACTCGAATGACTCAGAAAATCAGTAAAATTAACTTCCTATTCATGACTCGCGAGAGCAGCGGCTCATCCTCGTGGTGCTGCGGGGTGGCGGAAGCTAAATCAGTCATGACTCGTGAGAGCGGGGCAGTGGGCACGCCGATGTTGCGGGGCGGCCGAAACTCAGTAATTCATATAAATAACCGAGTTTGTGAATTATTCATTCCCGGTTGGCACACATTTTGCAGCCCTTACAAAAGCGCCGCTCCCTGTTTACAGTGGAAGTTCGATCATAGATTTGAGTTCGATGCATTATTTATTTATTTATTTTTTAGTTCGATGCATTATGGGCTAGTTGTGTTCATGACAATGGGGAAAAAAAAGAAGCTTACACATTTACCCAAATTATTACATGCATGTTCAACCGAAGCTAATTTGGGTGTGTTTGTCCCATCCCCAATGACACTTCTCTTACTTTTATGGCCCTGACGAGAACATCGATCTCCTCGGCTGTGAACCGATTGTGAAGCGCGTCTGGTAAATGCGCCGTTATGATAGTATTGCGCCATGGAACAAACGCACGCCGTTCATCATGCTCTTAAAGTTGGTTTATTTCACGTTACGCCCAAACCACAATTATGAATAATGAAGCTACTCCAGACCAACCCCTTTTAGATTTATCCCGACAGGAAAATAGCAACAGCGTCGGCATCCGCCCACAAAGTTACTTGCACTTTGCGTTTTCACACTTGCGTTTCAGGGGTGTGTTTCCCGAAAGCATCGTTAGCCAACTATGGTCGCAAGTTCCATCGTTATCAGCATAGTTCAATGAGTAGGTGTTTCCCGAAACCATCATTCCAACGAAAATTCGCAAACAGCATCAAGTTGTGTGGTTTGAATGACAGCTCTCGACGTGGTTAGAGGCATCATTTCTATATTGCAACACATTTGGACGTGATAAATCCTTATCTTGAGCAAAATAAGCAAGCTGACATTCAGTACAACCGGTGCCTTTTATTTAGAATAAATACAGTCGGCAACGCGTCATAGTTGGGGGTAGGGCTGGGCGATATATCGAGTTTGTACGATGTATCGTTATATTTTTTGAAACGATATGGAATGAGGCAAATACAGTAGTTTGATATGAGCACATCTGAAAAATAGCGGAGTTTGCAGTGTGAGCTGCTGCAGTGAAAGTAGCTAGGCAACGTAGTACAATTTGTCCTAAACATGACACAAGCTTATATTAATTGCGTCAAAATCACTTTGATATAGTTAACAAGTTTAAGGCAGCTTGCCGCCCTGTCAAATGCTCTGACAGACCAACGTTGCTGACTGACAGATATACTTGCGCTGTTTAATGCGTTTGAGATGTGGTGCTTTCCTCAGTGCTCAACTTACATTTCACATATTCTCCATCTGTAAATGTTAGAAAGTAAAGCAAATATGTCCATTTCACAACAAATATGTCCATGTCAGAAGAGGACGAGCTTCTGCAAGTGAATCTCCGCTAAAATTCATGCATCCTTGAACGAGCGCCGGCGCGCGCATGCGCGTGAATAGTACTACGTAGTACGCAATAATTCTGACTAAAATAAACATATTGCTAAAATATTTGTTGTTGGAGAAAATAAATGTGCCATATGTGGAATTTTAAACCTACAAGTATATATTTTTAATGAAAGTGAAAGTGATTATAATGGGGTAATCAAATGCAGGCTAATATAATTAGTTTGTGCTTTTGTTTTTGTTTTTATTTTCATTTTTAGTTTAGCTTTTAGTCAATATAAAAACAAAAGCTTTTTGCACATAATATATTGCATAGCCTATATTATATTTGTTTCCATATCCTTCAATATCAACATTGTTTGTAGGGTATCATTGGGCCGAATGTGAATATACAGTATATATATATATATATATTCAATATAAAGATTTTCTTTATCTAAATAGAAAACGTAGAAAGTACCGAGATATATATCGTATATCGCCATTTGACCAAAAAATATCGAGATATGATTTTTTGGCCATATCGCCCAGCCCTAGTTGGGGGGCGTGGTCGGCGTGGGGGAAAGCAGCGCGACCATGCTATGTATTTGAATGACAAAAATGTCATATTGCGAGTCATTTATGCCGCCGACCGGCAACGGTACGTTGCAAAATTAACTGTAATAGGTTATGATTGCCCTTATTTAATTAAAAACTGGGTCAATGACCCAACCAAATGGCCGGAGGTGTCGTTTCCAGACTATTGTTATCTGGTTGAATCTCCAGGTAAGACATCGCGGAAGCTACCGGCAACACAAGCCTATTACTCAATCAACTTGCGTATAAGTTACTATAAGTCCATAAAACCATGTCACTTACCAATTGTACGTATGCTTCACTCCAAACTATTAATCCTTTTGTAAAACGGTGATCAGCTACGAAGTTGCAGAGGGACTTTGCTGACAGTTATCCGAATTCTCCAGCTGATAACGCTAATGTGACTGAGACATCCCTTATGAAAAACAACTAAAGGAATATTGTAGTATTTTAGGACAAAATATTATAGTAACGTTAATCCTATAGGAATACTATAGTATTTTGGGACATAGCCTAGAAGTATAGAGGTATTAAAGAACATCACAGAAGTATTATACACTACTATAGAATAATAGCCATAGGATTACTATAGTTCTTTTTCGTAAGGGATGTAACGTCAGACAAATCTGGCCCACTGCCTAATACGAGTTAAACATCTACTACTATATCACACAGGGACCTCTACTCACACAGTAATCTAATAAGATATGATTAATTTTGCCATTTTGTCCTCCTATCCGGTTCTGTATGTATGTAAGAAAGGCTGTAGAACTTCAGTTTATAATTTGTTAGTTTATTGGTGGTACAGAAAACGACACAGCAACTCTTCAGCATGATTGTCCCATGTATTTCAATGAGCGCCAAGGCAATGTTTTCCCCCATGGGCTAAATTCACACCACGTGACGGGGCGTTCCCGGGGGCGTTCCCAGACCAACCGACTGTATCTATACATACAAATGTAATTTACGGCTTTAAGTTTTTCAAAAGATTTGAAGTAACGTGTTTGAAGAGTGTGCATGTGACTAGCGTGACTAGCTACTTGATTGATGCATCATACGTTGGTAGTGAAGCAGTGAACTACATCGTTGTACGGGAAACGTGTCACCTAGTGACCAGTATAGAATAATAAGTTAACCAGGTCCCAGCCGCAGAAACCAACAGACAGTCAAAATCAGGTACCAAAAAAATATACTTTATTAAGGGAAATACTGATACGTAGAAAAAATAAAAGAGTTCACTAAAATCGAGTCTGATATCTTTTTGACAGATATCGAAGTTGGGTGGCTTCTCTGCAATTTGCTCCGACTGTCCTCCCTCAAAACCGTGGAGCAGACACGTCCCAAGAGTCACAGCAAGCGTCAGACCCACAGAAAATGGGCACGGTGCTCTAGGCAGCAAACGGCAAGCGTCCAGGAAGATTCCGATGTAGGCAAGCCAGCCTTCACAGCAGTGCTGGGTTCGTCACAAACTACGTGTAGCAGAGGGGCCCTTTAGGCGACGATAGCGAGCGTTGAGGGAGTTCCGAGGATACCCACACGATCTTCAAGGATCACCAGACACTGAAACCACCAGCTGGGTATAGCAGAGGCTAGAAGAAAGCAACCACAATGACCACCAACACCATAAGTACCAAATGGCCCACACTCTCACTGTGTGGAAGAAAAATATAATTACGGCCCTTCAGGCAGTGATAGCGAGCGTTGAGGGAGGTTCGAGGGTAGCCACACGATCTTCAGGAAAACGGCAGACTCTGGAGCCACAAGCTGCGTATAGCGGAGGCTGGAAGAAAGCAATCACAATGACCACCAACACCATAAGTACCAAATGGCCACACACTCTCACTGTGTGGAAGAAAAATATAATTACGGCCCTTCAGGCAGTGATAGCGAGCGTTGAGGGAGGTTCGAGGGTAGCCACACGATCTTCAGGAAAACGGCAGACTCTGGAGCCACAAGCTGCGTATAGCGGAGGCTGGAAGAAAGCAACCACAATGACCACGACAGCCACAAGTATCAAATGGGCACGCACTCACACTGTGTTGAAGAAAAATAGAATTACAGCCCTTCAGGCAGTGATAGCGAGCGTTGAGGGAGGTTCGAGGGTAGCCACACGATCTTCAGGAAAACGGCAGACTCTGGAGCCACAAGCTGCGTATAGCGGAGGCTGGAAGAAAGCAACCACAATGACCACGACAGCCACAAGTATCAAATGGGCACGCACTCACACTGTGTTGAAGAAAAATAGAATTACAGCCCTTCAGGCAGTGATAGCGAGCGTTGAGGGAGGTTCGAGGGTAGCCACACGATCTTCAGGAAAACGGCAGACTCTGGAGCCACAAGCTGCGTATAGCGGAGGCTGGAAGAAAGCAATCACAATGACCACGACAGCCACGAGTATCAAATGGGCACGCACTCACACTGTGTTGAAGAAAAATAGAATTACGGCCCTTCAGGCAGTGATAGCGAGCGTTGAGGGAGGTTCAAGGGTAGCCACACGATCTTCAGGAAAACGGCAGACTCTGGAGCCACAAGCTGCGTATAGCGGAGGCTGGAAGAAAGCAATCACAATGACCACGACAGCCACGAGTATCAAATGGGCACGCACTCACACTGTGTTGAAGAAAAATAGAATTACGGCCCTTCAGGCAGCAATAGAGAGCGTTGAGGGAATATAGTTGTAGTACATCAACGTTCAGACGAAAGGCCTTGAAACCTGGACATCCTTTGCAGAGCCGTAGAGCACCCAAAGACACAATCGCAGCACAACTGCAGCCAGACAAAAAATCTCCGTCTCTCTTCCAAAGAACCAGCTTTTATATCCTTCAACCAGGGCATGAGTGGTTGTTAGACCATTAGTTTGCTAATTGAAATCATCATCAATTGCAAGGCATAGGCAATCATCAATTCTTGTCTATTCAATCAGTGACAGGAAGTATAGTCCAAATATGGGCAGAGAGGAGCAATGTAGTAATGAGTACCAAATAAACTAATTAAGTCACATTATTGGGAGAGGAAGTAGTCCAAATATGGGCATTGTAAAAAAAACAGGAAGTGGGTTGCCAGGTTTGTACATAACACATATCTAAAAAGAGTCAAATAGGGCAGAAGTAATAGAAACAACAAAACCCACTACAAATTCTGATGCATACGTACAGTGAATACCCACTACAAATCAAAGTGCAAATACGTTTCCACACACAGTAAAACCATCACACAGTAAGGCCCTAATGTCTCTAATTAGGCAGAGGGAGAAAAAAAAAAAAAAGAAAAAAAAAAAGAAAGAACTGAGCCAGCCTGTGACATTTCCCCCCCACTTTTCTATTGGTCGTCCCGACCACTATCTATATGTTCCTGTACCTGGTTGGGGGCTGCCCCCGGGTAGATCTTTGTGACCGCCTTACTGCCCCACCCGTTGGACTCATCATAGGGAGGCTTGGCAGACAGGACACGGTTTCAGGCGGCACTCGGTGTTCCAGTTCGCCCGTCGGCTCTTCGGTTGACGGGCTTGGGGTCTGTGTCGTTGGGTCTACTCCACTAGCTGCAGACAACAGACCTCCCTCTGGGTTCGGTACGACTGAAGTGGTGGTGGGGGTATGACCAGTTAGCTGGTGCCGATGGACGAGTGGAGCGGCTATGACCGGATACCAGGACATGGGCTGTGGTTGGCTTATAGACGGTTCCCCTTCCAAAGGATCCTCTCTGGATATGTTCACTGGGCAACAGCGCAGATTATTGCGGTGGATGGTCTTAGTGGGGCCTTCATGGCCTTCTGGACAGATTACATAAACGGGTCGATCTGCTCGAGGTCGGGCTACCACCACCCAGACATCCGGGCCCCAACGCGGTGCCAGCTTGCCCTTTGCACGTCTGCGAAAATTCCTTGGGAGGACACGTTCCCCTGGCAGAAGTGAGTCCACCTTGGCCCGTCGATCGTACCTTCGCTGGTCCTTCTGTTGTTGCCTCTGAACATTCGCCTTTACCACGTTGTAGGCTTGTGTCAGAGTTCTATAGTGTTGCTTCACCCAATCCGACAGGGAATATCTTAAATTGGGAGGGGATGAAGTTACGACCCAGTCCACTGGGAGGCGCGCATGCCGGCCAAATACGATGAAATGTGGGGTCATACCAGTGGAACTATGGGTGGTGTTATTATAAGCCTGTAGCAACGCTGGGAGACTCTGTGGCCAGTGGTTCTGATCCGCTTCTGAAAGAGAACTAAGGAGAGACAGCAAGGTTTGATTAAACCTCTCACACACACCATTACCTTGAGGGTGGTAAGGGGTGGTTCGGGACTGTTTACATCCATACAACTGGCACAGTTGTTCCATTACCGCTGACTGGAAAGCACCCCCCACGGTCAGAGAGAATTCTTTCTGGGCACCCCACCACCTGAATCACAGCACTGTACAGGGCTTTGGCTGTCGTGGTCGCGGACTGCTCCTTTGTTGGAACTGCAAAGGCATACTTGGAGAAGAGGTCAGTCATGACTAATATATAGGGGAAAGGGTCCCCTGGTCTTCCCAATGACAAATAGTCTATTCCCAATACCTCAAAGGGGTAGGATGTAGGGATCGGCACTAGGGGGGCTCTTAACCCAGGTCCAGGCTTCTGTCGGAGACAACGAGGACAGGCCGCAGTCCAGGTCTCCACACTTCTCAGCATACTTGGCCAAAAGAAACGTCTCCTCAAAACTGACCAAACCTTCTCTGCTCCTTGATGACCCAAGCTTTCGTGATACTGTTGCCATAACTTTTGCGCTTCCTGCTCTGGGACCAACACCTGCCAATATACCTCGCCAGTCCTTGGGTCAGCACATCTGCGTTTCAGTAAATTGTCACGAATTACAATGCGTTCCCAATCGAGCAGAAGTCGCTTTACCTGATGAGGAGCCCCTTTTCGTTCCTGAGGGGGTGGGAGCGTGTTCGCAGCTTTCCAAGCCCACAGGAGTTGCAGCCCTGGGTCCTGAAACTGACAGTTATACCACCGGTCCGGAGTCTGACGGATGTCCTCTGCAGGATGGGCCGAATCAGCTGGTTCAGCCACCACCCTTACAACAGCCTCAGTGCACTCGCCTGGCAACCTGGAAAGGGCATCAGCATTTTGGTTAGTTCTACCAGGGCGAAACTTGATGGTATACCGGTAGTTGGCCAGCTGGTTCGCCCAACGTTGCTCCACAGCTCCCAGGTTGGCAGTAGCTAGATGTACAAGCGGACTATTGTCTGTAAAAACTTCTATGGTGGCCCCCCACAGGTAATCTTTGAACTTCTCTGTTATCGCCCATTTCAGAGCTAAAAGTTCGAGTTTAAATGAGCTGTAATTTTGATCATTTCTTTCCGTGAGGTGCAGACTCCGGCTGGCAAAAGCTATTACTCTCTCTTGTCCATCCTGTTCTTGGGCCAATACTGCTCCCAAGCCCTCCAGGCTGGCATCAGTATACAACCGGAAGGGGAGAGAGAAGTCCGCATATGCAAGAACCGGGGCACGTACCAAGTCTTTCTTAAGTCTGTCAAAGGATTCCTGGCAAGCTTCGGTCCAATTCACCTGGGTATTTCCCTGTCGAACAGTGGCCGTTCCTTTCAGCAAGGTATGAAGAGGGGCAGCAATTTGTGAAAAGCCATGTATAAATCTCCTATAATACCCCGCAAAGCCCAGAAAGGAACGCACCTGTTTGATGGTTTGTGGGACAGGCCATTCCTTCACCACAGCTGTCTTTTGAGGGTCAGTGGCTACTCCCTGGTTGCTGATGACATGGCCCAAGTAAGTCACCTGTTGCTGAAACAACTTGCACTTCCTTGGTTGCAACTTCAGGCCATGCTCATGCAACCTCCAAAACACCTGTTCTAAGTGGTGAAGATGGCTGTCAAAGTCAGGGGAAAACACCACCACATCATCCAAATAAATTAACAGAAAGTCATGCACCATGGACCCCAAGCACCTTTGCATGAGCCTCTGGAAGGTTGCGGGTGCATTACACAGGCCAAAAGGCATGCGGTCAAATTCATAGAGGCCCATGGGGGTGGTGAATGCAGTCTTCTGCCGGTCTTGGGGGTCCATCTCTACTTGCCAGTATCCACTAGCGAGGTCGAGTGTTGAATACCATTGGGCCCTCTTCAGCCCGGTGAGGGATTCTTCGATGCGAGGTAGCGGATAAGCATCCTTGTGCGTGACTGCATTCAGCTTACGATAATCCACACAGAACCTCCAACTGCCATCCTTCTTTTTAACCAGGACTACTGGGGCTGCCCATGGACTAGAGCTTTCACGAACCACCCCACTGTCCAGCATGCCCTGGAGAAGGGTCCTCAGTTCCGGGTACAGACTTGGGGGGACAGGACGGTAGCGCTCTCGACAAGGCGGGGCATCACCTGTGGGTATCTGATGTTGTACTGCATTGGTTCTGCCAAAGTCGTCATCGTGCGAGGAGAACACGCTAATCCATTTCTTTAAGAGCTGCAGGAGGCGTTGGTGTTGATCTGGGTTTAGACCGTCTCCCTCAATGGCAAAGCAAGGATGGAGATCTGTAAGAGTAGAAGATTCAGAGGGGTTAGTCACAGCTCGAATTGCCACTTCCACAGCTCCAGAGTCGTCAGGCTCGACTACTAACTCCTGTCCCGTTTGTACATCACACTCATCAGTCTGTGTCACCTTAGCCAATGGGCGGCGCAGTGGGACCTCTACTGGATAAGGATTTGGGTTGCACATCCTCATTGGCAGCTTACCTCCACTCACCATCACCAGGGACCGCGCTACATACCATTCCCCATCCTGGTCCTCGAGGGGTTCTATTAATGCATTAAGGACCATCTTGGGGGCTCCTTCCTGAAGTTGAGCCCATACCACCATCTCAGACTCAGGGGGGATAACCACTGGTGGCTGTCGAGGCAGTCGAGCAACCCCTTGAAAGGGAATGGCAGGCCCTTCAACTATCACCCTCTGGCAAACGGAGAAGGCTTGTTCCCAAACATGACCTGCTACAGGCGACACAAGAGACTTAAAAGCTGTCAATCCGGGGTGCTTACCCTTGGTCAATTCACTCCAACAGTGTGCAATTACATTCATGCCTAGAATGGCGAAGTCTGCTCCCATACACCCATCTTCAACCACCACCATCCCCTTCTGTGGAATCTGGACACCGCCAACAGCGAAATCAACAATTGCATAACCAACATACGGTATCTGCAGTCCATTAACAGCTCGTAAGGTTAGCCATGGAGAGTCATGGGCACAATTCATGTCAATATTCCCAAAATGTCTTATAAAAAAGGCTTTACTCACCAAAGTGACTTGTGAGCCAGTGTCAAGGACACAAGAGATCATTTTTCCATTAGCCTCCACCTCAACATATGGACATTCTCCTACAAGCTGGGACTTGGTCACTCCAGCAGAGTGGGCAACAGTCCCTGCCACGCGCCCCTCAGTGGCAGGGGGCACTAAAAACCCGAAGTCGACCTACGGCGAGTTGGACAATACCTCTGGATATGCCCAACTCCTCCACAGTCCCTGCATATGGGCCTCCCCTCGGCATCCCACTGGAAAGAACCCCTGCCTGGTGGTGTCTGTTGAGGTCTTGATCGTGCAGTTGGACCACTGGGCAGTTGGGGTGGGATGACAGTTAGGGGTGGTACGTCGGGCTGACTGGCCATTAGGGGGGTGGGTGATATTTGTTTGCGGATTTCTTCAACAATGGAGGCACTCAAACCCTTCAGCTGCTCTGTCACTTCTTTGCGCAATTCTGCCTGGAGTTCGCTTTTCAATTGACTTAAGTCGGATGCATTACAGTGCAGGGTGTTAACTGGTGAGGTTGCTACGGTGGGTGTCACAGCCCGTCTGACCCAGGTGTGGTCTTCTCCATGTTGCTGCTCCTGCTCAAGAGCCACAGCCTCAGTGCAGACAGCGGCAAACGTCAACTGTGGATTGCGGCGCACTTGCCGATGAATCTCCTGCTGGATTGGGCCTGGTCTTAAGTTCAAGGTGAACTGATCTAACAGGTACTCGCCCTCTTCCTCTTGGGTTGGTTCACGTCCTTGCCAGTCGAAATAAAGTTCCTGCAATTTCAAGATAAAGGATCCCACTCCCTCATCCTGACCTTGCCTACAGCTGAAGAACCTGGACCTCCGCTGGGCTCGACTTCCTCCATCACCATACTTGCTCTGCAGGGCGTCCAGCAGTGCCTTAGCATCAGCCTTCTCCTCTGTCTTGAATAACCGCGCCTGACGCCTCGCCTCCCCATCTAAAGCTGCCAACAAAAAGTCCACACCTTGTTGTGTAGTTAACCCTTGGGCCCTCAGCATAGCTTCTACCTGAGACCTCCATGAGCTAAATTTTCCCTTCTCCCCACTAAAACGGGGTATCCATGGCCCCCCCATAAACCATGGCACCAACAATTGAGCTACTCCCTGACTACCCCCGCCAGCCACATTTCCTTCTGCCCCTTGGTTAGCTGCACTACCCGGAGGGTCAGACATGACTGTGGTTTTCTGCTGCTGGTACCCTGCCGACTACGCCAGAAAAAAGACTGTCACCTAGTGACCAGTATAGAATAATAAGTTAACCAGGTCCCAGCCGCAGAAACCAACAGACAGTCAAAATCAGGTACCAAAAAAATATACTTTATTAAGGGAAATACTGATACGTAGAAAAAATAAAAGAGTTCACTAAAATCGAGTCTGATATCTTTTTGACAGATATCGAAGTTGGGTGGCTTCTCTGCAATTTGCTCCGACTGTCCTCCCTCAAAACCGTGGAGCAGACACGTCCCAAGAGTCACAGCAAGCGTCAGACCCACAGAAAATGGGCACGGTGCTCTAGGCAGCAAACGGCAAGCGTCCAGGAAGATTCCGATGTAGGCAAGCCAGCCTTCACAGCAGTGCTGGGTTCGTCACAAACTACGTGTAGCAGAGGGGCCCTTTAGGCGACGATAGCGAGCGTTGAGGGAGTTCCGAGGATACCCACACGATCTTCAAGGATCACCAGACACTGAAACCACCAGCTGGGTATAGCAGAGGCTAGAAGAAAGCAACCACAATGACCACCAACACCATAAGTACCAAATGGCCACACACTCTCACTGTGTGGAAGAAAAATATAATTACGGCCCTTCAGGCAGTGATAGCGAGCGTTGAGGGAGGTTCGAGGGTAGCCACACGATCTTCAGGAAAACGGCAGACTCTGGAGCCACAAGCTGCGTATAGCGGAGGCTGGAAGAAAGCAATCACAATGACCACCAACACCATAAGTACCAAATGGCCACACACTCTCACTGTGTGGAAGAAAAATATAATTACGGCCCTTCAGGCAGTGATAGCGAGCGTTGAGGGAGGTTCGAGGGTAGCCACACGATCTTCAGGAAAACGGCAGACTCTGGAGCCACAAGCTGCGTATAGCGGAGGCTGGAAGAAAGCAACCACAATGACCACGACAGCCACAAGTATCAAATGGGCACGCACTCACACTGTGTTGAAGAAAAATAGAATTACAGCCCTTCAGGCAGTGATAGCGAGCGTTGAGGGAGGTTCGAGGGTAGCCACACGATCTTCAGGAAAACGGCAGACTCTGGAGCCACAAGCTGCGTATAGCGGAGGCTGGAAGAAAGCAACCACAATGACCACGACAGCCACAAGTATCAAATGGGCACGCACTCACACTGTGTTGAAGAAAAATAGAATTACAGCCCTTCAGGCAGTGATAGCGAGCGTTGAGGGAGGTTCGAGGGTAGCCACACGATCTTCAGGAAAACGGCAGACTCTGGAGCCACAAGCTGCGTATAGCGGAGGCTGGAAGAAAGCAATCACAATGACCACGACAGCCACGAGTATCAAATGGGCACGCACTCACACTGTGTTGAAGAAAAATAGAATTACGGCCCTTCAGGCAGTGATAGCGAGCGTTGAGGGAGGTTCGAGGGTAGCCACACGATCTTCAGGAAAACGGCAGACTCTGGAGCCACAAGCTGCGTATAGCGGAGGCTGGAAGAAAGCAATCACAATGACCACGACAGCCACGAGTATCAAATGGGCACGCACTCACACTGTGTTGAAGAAAAATAGAATTACGGCCCTTCAGGCAGCAATAGAGAGCGTTGAGGGAATATAGTTGTAGTACATCAACGTTCAGACGAAAGGCCTTGAAACCTGGACATCCTTTGCAGAGCCGTAGAGCACCCAAAGACACAATCGCAGCACAACTGCAGCCAGACAAAAAATCTCCGTCTCTCTTCCAAAGAACCAGCTTTTATATCCTTCAACCAGGGCATGAGTGGTTGTTAGACCATTAGTTTGCTAATTGAAATCATCATCAATTGCAAGGCATAGGCAATCATCAATTCTTGTCTATTCAATCAGTGACAGGAAGTATAGTCCAAATATGGGCAGAGAGGAGCAATGTAGTAATGAGTACCAAATAAACTAATTAAGTCACATTATTGGGAGAGGAAGTAGTCCAAATATGGGCATTGTAAAAAAAACAGGAAGTGGGTTGCCAGGTTTGTACATAACACATATCTAAAAAGAGTCAAATAGGGCAGAAGTAATAGAAACAACAAAACCCACTACAAATTCTGATGCATACGTACAGTGAATACCCACTACAAATCAAAGTGCAAATACGTTTCCACACACAGTAAAACCATCACACAGTAAGGCCCTAATGTCTCTAATTAGGCAGAGGGAGAAAAAAAAAAAAAGAAAAAAAAAAAGAAAGAACTGAGCCAGCCTGTGACAAACGCATCCCAGATAGTTAAAATAGGGCCCAAATTGTTTTTGCACGCGCGAGGTGTCCAGAGCACATGACTTAAACGCTGGCAGACACAGCAGCAGTTGTAGTGAGGTAGATTGATCATGAAATCAGAATTTTCTTGTCATAGTAATTCATTCATTTATGTCACTTGTTTAATTCATTTTAAAAATATATTTTTCAATTTTTCAACTCGATTGGGCTTAGTTCGCTTATGCCTCAGGCCGGCCCTGATGACAGTTGTTGACTAGAAAGAGAAAACTGACCATAATAAAACATTTACTTCCCTAACAATACATAGCTTCCCTTTTAAAAACATAATGCGCATTTGGGTTGGGTTATGAATGTGCTCTGTGAAGCAAGATGTGTTTGTGTTCACATATTTGCATACAGTATTACATGTTTCTCCAAAAGGCAGGTGTTTCTCCTAAATGAGATGTGATCTCATAACCTTATTTTTGACTCTTGATTCCCAATACTGCTACCAACAAGAAATAAGAAAATACAATAAGCATACAAGTAAGCTGAAATAAGCATACAATTCATAGTGCATCAAATAATGGGTAAAATAGTTCAAGCTTAACTGGAAGTGAGCTTGGGACTATTTATATTGGCTGTTAAAATTAAACATAAGCATATTCAAGTAGTTTTCTAAACAACTTTTGAGTTCTTTCCACTCGACGTCTGTGATTTCATGTACCGAATCGGATTTGACTAACATCTCTGTGTTTAATACAGAGGGAGCGTTTGTTTTCTAGACGTGGCCATTACATACGATCATGTGCTGTGCTTGCAAGCATCACGTATGACATTTATGTCTTAAAATGCATTTTTTGTTAATATTATTTGATTTTTAAAACCCTTAAGTAAACTTCAGCGGCTGTTTATAATAAACTTGCCTAAGTGAGCAGAGAAATGTAGACAAGTAGGCCTATCTGACTCTGACACTGATATTTTCGTGATTTGGCTCTATTTGTTGATTGCATATATTGTTTTTTAGTAGGTTATTTGCCCTGTGAATTTTCTCACAAAAAAAAAAAAAAAAAACACTGACTTGGCAGATAAAATCACAAAGTGTGTCTGTGAAACATCCCCCCAGAAAAACTAGTCCTGTCTGAAAGTGTTTTGTCCACCATCTTGGATTTATATTTTTCCACTGAGGCTGTCACAATGCTTTCTGTTTTTATCACAAACATTACATGGAAAGCTGGCTTTTTCGTCCAAAAGAATACTGATCAGGGTATCTAGCTTTTGGATTTAAAATGCTCTCTATATAGCAGTTTTGGAGTCTCACTTATCATATGTGATATAAATCTGTCTTCAAACATCCTCGCCATTAGCCCTCTGACAGCAGAATAATGTTTTTTTAAATGTGCAAATGACGGCTTCATCCAGGACATATGCACAACAGTGATACAACAGTGAAACCCACAAGATTATAAGCAAACATAATCTGCTTTGCTGTAAATAGAGTTAAAATCAAATAAATATAATAACTGCTGAAGCTAAAGATGATTTTTTAAATCTTTTATGTCTCAAACCCATTAGCACCACAGACAGATAGGAATTGCATCAACATTTTAACCTATGATTTTTTTTAAATCACGTGTCACATAGAGGCCAAAGTGCAAACACATAGACACATTATTTTTTTTAAATAACTTGCTTAGGGAACAAACAACATTTTTTGAATGTCTTTTTCATATATTGAACTTTTTGTGTTCGACACTTCTTTAAAAAAAACATAATTAACTTGGCAGCGAAGATGCCAACACGAAGTGAGTCATTATTTTATCAATGCTTTTGCATGCAGACTCAAAGATTATATCTATCATTGCCAAATTTCCCTAAGAATGCCACATACATTTAAATAACAGTCCACTGGTTATAAAGCTATAAACCATCTACTCATCCTTACATTTTTTTTTTAAATAATTGCTTCAATTCTTAATTATGGCAAGAAGACTTGCCAAAAAAGCGTGGACAACTGTTTATAGAACCTTTAATGAACAGATGGAGAAAGACAAAATCACATAAATCTTGCACAACCTATCAAAAGATTCCACAGCTAAATAAAATGACTATTAAACTTAATAAAATGGTTGCTGTTTTTCAACTAATTACAATGAAATAGGCTTTCAAGCTTCAAAACAGGTTGCAGAACCGACATAAGAGTATTATAAAAGTAGTTATTAAGACTTGTGCACTATATTCCAAGACTTCTGAATATGATGGCTTTGTGCACAGCACCAAAAATCACCAGAATTGCACCATGATACATTATCTTCACTAATAAGAGAATCATCACAAACACAAGCAGATGATACCCTGAGGAATCCGAGTCTCTAGATAACACACAAGGGCGTTAAGCAGATCCATACTTAGGAAAGGACAGGAATGTCTTGATAGTATTAATATCTGGAAAAGTAAATGCTTCAATAAACAAGTAAAAACAGAGCAATGAGTCACTTTACACCTACTTCTGACTCTCTGTGATTCAGTGCTATTCAAAACTCAATGCCAAACAATCAGAGTTGACTCTCCATACGCTGCATTACCATCAGATATTTTTAATGCAACGTCTCATGGCCACGTTGTGCATAACTTGTTGTTATGAAGATGGCTGATGAACCCACTAGCAGACAGCAACTGATTCTCAAAGGGGTTTATTAAAGGACAAAACAGAAAGCAAAACCCACGATGGGGCAAAACAGGACAGGGTATAACACACTAGACTAAGACTATGAACTAACAATAGAAACAAACTCTTCTTGACAAGACTCTCAACTAGTTACTCACAGCTTGATACAAACACAAAGAATGATAAAGTCAAACACTGAACTCACGGTAGGTTTCACAATGAACCGACCCAGGACAGCAAACACAAGGGGAATAAATAGGGAACACTAATGACGAGGACAGGTGACACTGACTAGACAATAATGACAAGACGAGGATAACAAGAGGGCGGGGTTCTGTAACGAGACAACACAAGCACATGGCCCACACAAGCCATGCGCTTGTACACAAAACATGGGTCTGTCATGATCCTGCCACAAGACCAGGAAAAATCTAAGACATGATGGCAGAATCATGACAGAACCCCCACCTTAAGGAGCGGCTACCAGACGCTCCTCAAGGAGACATCAAACATGGGACAAGACCGACTGGGACAAAGACAAGAACCAACAATACATAACAAATAATAATAAGGGCATACAAGAATAAACAATGACAGGATTGGGATGAAACATCAAAAACATCATACAGGGCAGAGGAGGGGGAGGAAACACAATGTCTTTGCGCGGCAGTCCAGGGTGGGTGGGCGGGACAGGGGTCCTGGGACCACGGGGAGAGGGCTTAGGACGAGAGGACCGAGCGGGCTTGGGAGGAGTGGTGTGGGACAAGGGAAAAACAGTCCGGGGTTGAGCCATGACAGGGGAAACAAACGGAAGTCCAGGAACAGTGGGGACAGGGACAAATGGGGAAACAGACCGGGAATTAGAGGAGCCAGGGGAGACCGGGAAAACAGACGGGGATGCAGTCTTACTGGCAGCAGCAGACTCCAACATAGAGGACTCCAAGGACACAGAGGATGAGGTAACGGGACTTCTGACGGGGGACCAAGCAGGCAAAGGTGCGGGACACAAGACACGGGGCGAAACAGTCGATTGTGGAGCTTTGGCAGCTGGCCTGGGATCAGCCTCTAAGTCAGCTGGCTTAGGATCTGTGCTCTGTGTAGCAGACTTGGGATCAGCGAAGACTGCAGCTGGCTTGAGATCTGTGCTCTGTGTAGCAGACTTGGGATCAGCGAAGACTGCAGCTGGCTTGAGATCTGTGCTCTGTGTAGCAGACTTGGGATCAGCGAAGACTGCAGCTGGCTTGAGATCTGTGCTCTGTGTAGCAGACTTGGGGTCAGCGAAGACTGTTTCTGGACTGGGATCGGCGCTCTCTGGAGCATTTGAAACAGGGACTGGGGATGAGACAGGACTGACTGGGAGATCAAGAATTCTGACCAGACGGGATAAATACTCGGACAGGGTTCTGGCAGCGATGATGACTGGCATCTCCTGATGAGCCGAAACGGACTGTACCACAGCCCTTGCAGCGGAATCTGCTGCTGCTCTCTCCTCTGCAGACACGGCAGAAGACTCAGAGACGACCTTCTCAGTACAAGTCTCTGGAATGGATCTCCCCCACGCCGACTGGGAAAAGGCGCCTTCTGCAGCAGGTTGAAGAACGGTGTCTCCTGTTGCAACCACCGGAATCGCGCTCACAGCAGCGGGGCAGGGAACAGCGCTTCCGACTTCAGCGGCGGGTTGGAGAGCCATCACGGGCTCAGGAGGGGGTAGAGACGGCGAACCCGAAGGTCCTCTCCTCCTCTTCTTCCTCCTGGGTCGCGGGGCAGAGTAGGTAGCCAGACTAGTGACCGGAGAGGGAGGTGAAGCAGGAACCGTTACCGGAACAGGTGAGCTCACTGCAGGCGAGGAGGATTCCGGGCAGGAACACTCTGATGCTGACTCCCACGACGGGTGCCTTCCACGCTTACCATGAAGACTGATGGACGTGGAAGGTGTCTCAGGAGTCGCGGCAAGACTGGGTTGGTCCCCAAGTGTAGCAACAGCTAACAGACGACCCTCAGGGATCACAGGAAGTGTAGCGGAAGATGAAGACCTTGTAGCACCCTGCAGCTCCCTCTGTGACAGACTGTCCACCATCTTGTGGAACGGGCAGCTGACCAGTCTCTCACGTTCAGCTAGAGGAGGATGGACGTTAAGACCCGCGATGAAGTAGCGGTTGACCAGAATCTCCGGCAAGAAAACCCTCCTCTTCTCCACGACCTGGGCGTACTTCCTCAGGGTCAACTCTCCCTGAGGAGGGAAAGGAAGCTTGCCTTCCAGGCTGTCGGTGATGGCCGACTGCCACCATTGTTCGGGGTCTGACGGCTGCAGAGTAGGATAAATAGGCTTGCTGTCTGCTGGGTTTCTTGTTGGTCGGTTCATTCTGTTATGAAGATGGCTGATGAACCCACTAGCAGACAGCAACTGATTCTCAAAGGGGTTTATTAAAGGACAAAACAGAAAGCAAAACCCACGATGGGGCAAAACAGGACAGGGTATAACACACTAGACTAAGACTATGAACTAACAATAGAAACAAACTCTTCTTGACAAGACTCTCAACTAGTTACTCACAGCTTGATACAAACACAAAGAATGATAAAGTCAAACACTGAACTCACGGTAGGTTTCACAATGAACCGACCCAGGACAGCAAACACAAGGGGAATAAATAGGGAACACTAATGACGAGGACAGGTGACACTGACTAGACAATAATGACAAGACGAGGATAACAAGAGGGCGGGGTTCTGTAACGAGACAACACAAGCACATGGCCCACACAAGCCATGCGCTTGTACACAAAACATGGGTCTGTCATGATCCTGCCACAAGACCAGGAAAAATCTAAGACATGATGGCAGAATCATGACACTTGTGCTTTTATTCTAAGAAAATCACTGTGTGGGTGACTGGTGGAATTGTTGCTCAATCTAAAGAGGTTTAAATGAAATGTACTGTTGTTAGGTTTGTGTACATGTGTGTGCAACATGCTGATTTCACTTTTTCCATGAAAAAAATACATTAAACACCACTGACAGTTCTGATGGGGCATGTAATCACACTTTGTAGGGTGTGTTGACACATTGAGAACCTGCTGTTTATTGATTGGAGAATAAAGAGTTGAAAATGTGTTCCTTGAAAAAATGTAAATAAGATCTGTCTGTATTTGTACTATGCTTTTGTAATGCATTTTCAGCTAAATCTAAAACAGATCTGAAACATTTTAGTAAAAAAAACATTAAAAAAAAACATATTTGTCTAACAAAAAATAGATATTAATGATTTATACAATTACAATATTCTAAAGGTTTGCCCACACTGGACATCTGTGAGCAAACTCTAACCCTGAGACCACTTGGGGTCTGATTTGAGCTGGGAGCCTAAATTAATAGGTCTAATGAAATTAATAAATTGTATATTTAAAAAAAAAATATATATGATGATATTGGAATTCCAACTTCATTCTGTTAAATAGAATAGAATTCACAAAAAAGAATTATAGCCTATGTAATTAAAGCGTTTGTTAAAACGAAAATATAAAAAAAGCATGTTTTAGCATTTTTGTAATTAAATGTTTCACTGAAAACCTCACAGTCACTGTCACATGGGGAAGTTGACATTTCACATGGGGGAAGTTGACATTCAAGCTCACCTATTGCACACGTAAAAAGTGACATTTGACATGTTTAAAGTACGAATTACCGTTTGTTAAAAGAAGACGGCCAGGACATTCTCGGTTTTTTCAGCCCCGGGCGATGCTGCTCAGTGGCTTTGGTAGAGCACAGGTACCGCTCGTTGTCGGAGTGGTACCGCTGTTTGATTCGGATGTGGGTTCGGGGCTGCCTCCAAAGATGCTTAGGCGGTTTGGCCAACCCAGCACCTTCCCTGCTCAGCGCAGAGCACTCCATCAGGGCAGAAGATCAGCTCCGTGTCTACTGTCCAAAGTCGGGAATTTTTAATTGTCGAAGTTTGCAGTCTCATATAGTTCCTCAACGTCAGAAGAGCTGTCCAGCGGTCAGTGGTGCTGAAACCTTGAACCGCTCGTCCGTTCCCTTCAAGTTTATCAATTTTACGGCAAATTAAACTCTCGTTACATTAAAACAGCGTGTTTGCAGAAGCAAAGCTCTTTCAAGTTGACACTCAATCAGTCTTTCTTTGCTTCGTACTGAAGCAATAAAGGTGGTAGGGATGGAGACGGAGTGAAACTGAGACATATGGCCGTCTCACAGCAAACAAAAAGAGCGAAACGTCCAGCGTCGCGGCACATGCAGCGTGTATCCGGCTGAAGTGAACGAGAGAGCGCGCGCTGAGGCGGATATAAAGCTCATGCTGAGCGACGCCATACAGATAACGCCCAGTGTGCATTACATCACCAGGTGCTTTACACACTCCCAAACTGAGTACGTGTCTGTGTGTGTGTGTTCTACTTGTAAGTTTTAAATGTTTACATAGACTTTTAGTAGCTTAAAATGATATGGTCAGAATTTTATTAAAAATAGATTGCATTAATGCAAGAGAAAACGTTTCTTTGTGAAATCTTACACAGACATGAAATTCTTGTGGGCTTATAGAAAATAAGGCTTTTGTGGAGACTAACTATCACACTTTCTAACGTGACTGCATTTAATAATTGGGTTCTCATTTAATGGATGGTAGTGTGTTGTCCCTTAGGAGTTTTTAGCTGGACATTATGGGTCATTCACTGCTTCAAGTTGATTAAGAGTATTGAACAGCCGGTGTGTCCACAATCAACCTGATAGACCTTGATCAATCTGGTTAGAGCTGGTAGACCACGTTTCAGTAACAAACCAGCTGCTATGTTCCAAAAACAAGCTTGACCACTTTATAAACTGATATGCCATGTTGTTTTCCCCCCAGCAGGAACAAAACTAATCTGACAAGCTGTGGCAGCACACAAGCTTTATTAGGTGTTCCAATAGACAAAAACAAAAAAATAGAAAAAAGTGTTACTCTTTTGTTATTATGCTCACCAAAATGTTAAATATATCATGTTAATATTTGTGTTCTTAAAGGGATACTTCACCGTTTTTTCGAGCCCGTTCCCATATCCTTTAACGCCATATGACATTTCGGCAAAAAACTACGCACATGGCAGCGTCAATATGAGACGCAGATCCTACCCCAGATCTAAACCATAACAGTGCATGTTATATTGACGCTAAAGGGTGCCATGTGCATAGTATTTCGACAAAATGTCATATGGCGTCACCTATATGACGCCAAAGGATGAGAATGTGTTGGTTTTTTCATATTAAACTATGTTATTCTCTTAACTAAGACGAGTTGATACATACCTCGCTCGTGTGGGCGCTCAATCTTTATATTATATTATTCTGTCTCAACTAGCCTTCCATGGCATCTAATATCCATTACATTTACTTTCAGAATTCATAATTTATTCTCTGTAATGTACTGTTCTGATTGATTAATAGCCAGCTGATAGCCTATATCCATAGTCATAGTTAATATTATTAGGAATTTTAAATTTTGTAGAAAATTTGTATACATTTAGTTATGTGTATGCATGTTTTTAGTATTATTATTATTATTATTGGTTTTTTTTGTTGTTGTTTTTTTTGTTTATAATACAGTATATATATATATATATTGCATGAGTTATATGTGTGGAAATCTGTTGTCTAAGCTACTGGATGCCTTAAATTTCCCTTGGGATAAATAAAGTATCAACAACAACAATCAATCGCTCCAGCTAGCGAGACACTTTGATAGCACTTAACTAGCCCAGTTCATTCAATCCAAAAGGCCACTCTCCGGAGTGATGATATTACTGCGTGAGTCCACAAATAAATATGCGCCGAGTCGAAGTACTCCCAAGCACTTGCTGTGGTATTCCGCCATATAGTTTTTCGCTTTACACGCAAGAAAAGTGTAAAAAGTGGAAAAGTTTTATTTTGTGTCACCGTCCTAGGCCGAGTTACACTATTCGAGTGACTGTATTTAAATAGGGAAAACGTGGAGGTGTTTGGTCGCTTCTCTGCTTGGCCCCGTATTGAATGAACTGAGCTAAGTGCTATCAAAGTGTCTCACGCGCCAGAGCGATTGAGTGCACGCACTGAGACGAGAGAGGTGTGTATCGACTCGACTAAGGGAAGAACATATGAAAAAAACGGTGGAGTATCCCTTTAATAAAATGTCTTGAACTTCTGTCTCTGTATTATGATCTCATTCCATGTCATTGTGCCCTTTCACGAGATCAGTAAACAGAGAAGCACCCGGGAGTTGTTTCCACCCTCTGCACAAATCTCCATGACCTTTCTTTCATTTGCTTTCCCACATCATTTTAACTAACAAGTGACTAAATTAGATGGAGAAGAGGAAAGATATTAGAAGTAACAGTGCCACAAAAAATCTGCCTGTATTGTATCTAGATTCCTTCATTTCGTATAATACCTTCAGATTAAATCTTTGTACGTTTTAGGTTGACATTTAACAAACACACTCACTGTGTGTATACGTAGAGATTCAATAAGCATGATTGAACTAAGTCACATTTTGCTCACAGTAACTGTGTCCATTATGGAAACCTCTCTGCAATCCGTGTTTGATATCTGAGGATGTGATTCAATCAACAGAGTTCTAGCTATGATCACATTAGATAGCACATTGCACACTTTTATCAGACACCTAAATCTACTAGGCTGACTCACTCTTTTTGGGAATCCGCGCAGGCCAGGGCTGATTTATAAATTGCTTCAAGGTCCTTTAATTTCTTTGCATCCAGGGTTGAGTGTCTGCGGGCCATAGGGGGAAGCAGCATTGGCCCAGAGAACCTGCGGCGAACGGCATTGTTGGTTTTGGACTGAAGCTCCAGCGGGTTGGAGACCAGGGAGTCTCTTCGTCTCTGAGTAAAAAATAATCAATATTCAAGTCAGCCAAGCAAACTGTTTTATGGTGCGAAAATAACAGCTGTTATTGAGGATTTATTTTTATTTATTTTTTTGTCATTTACCTTGGTAAAAAACACATACCATATTTTCCATGTCTACAGCTCACAGTAGGACAACTTCAGAACCACATCTTGATGATACTTTTAATTATCCATGCGTGAACTGCCAACACAAATGTAAAAATTAATGAACAAGAATAAACAAGGACTTATTAAGTATATCAAATCTAAAAATCTATAATTCTGCAGGGCTGTGCTAAACTCACTGCCTCTATTCTAGGGTGCGGTGAGTGGTTGTCAGGATTGCTAGATTGGTAAGATTTTCTGAAAGATGTTTTTTTTTTTTTGTATCACATCCATACTGCTTATATGGTTACTAGAGTGGTTGTTAAATGTTTTGAGTTTTTTTTTTTTTTTACCAGATTGAGTTAAGTTTGAACATGAACAGAAAATAATACATACCATACAGAAAAAAAATCACCTACAAATTGTAAGAGTAAAAAACAAATAAAACACATTAAAGGAGCTATATGTAGAATTCAGAAATCCTTTTTATTAGCGGCACCGGTGGCAGTTAGGTGAACTGCAGCCAGCCACTGTCGCTTGTACTTGCACTCGTGCACACGTACAAAAGACTCAATGATTCAAGGACCTGATTTCATACACTAAATTATGTTTTACCAGCAAAGTTTGGAAGGAGCATGTTCAAATGAAGAGTTCAGATGCAAAAGCCTCTAAGTGCCATTTGAAATTTTCTTCTAGAATGATCATTTTGATCAAGCTTGTATATTTAAGTTCAGTGATTTCACTTAAATGGCAATGATAATTACCTATTAATTGTTATTTAAGTGAAATTACTGAACTTAAATATACAAGTTTGATAAAAATCCTCATTAAAGAAGAACATTTCAAATGGCATTTAGAGGCTTTTGCATCTGAACTCTTCAAATAGTCTGTCCAATCAACTCCAATCAATTACCACATCTATTAAGGCGAGACACGGCAGGCTAAAACATTGATTTTTCGTGCAGTGATCAGTTTTGAGATTTTAGGCTAGTTTACTCCTTGAATATGTGTTCTTTCAAGTTTCTATAAAGAAAACATTGAAAATATACATTAAGATGTTTAATTTATTACATTTTGTTTACTTGCGGCAGTTATAGCATTCCAACGTGTCATGGCGCGGTCCGTCTGTTTACTGAAGTCTGTCGTGACCGGTATCGTTGTAAAGCCAAATATGGGCATTTCCTTTCTATCAGTAACCAATCGAGAATGTCCAAAGGGTGATTTAAAGCTAATGACGAAATCTCATTGGCTACTGCTGGTTTCTGCTAATGTGATTCGCTCAGACGCATCACGTGGTGTACTCTGCCAATGTTAATTCATTGAGTTACTGCAGCTGTAGGCCTCATATGCCTGCCATTTTATTAAATAATCAGTTTTCATGAGCTTGAAATATTATTATCATTACTAAGGGCCTGAGCATTTATTCTGTTTTTGAGCATTTTTCCCCTAATAGAAATGTATTCAATTCCCTACTTAAATCTTTAAATGCCTTTTGTCATTCCCCAGTACAAATATCTCAGCCTATGTAGCACCTATGTACACCAAACTTTCCAGTTATACACTTAGCTTAGCAGCATTCTGAAGATATTTTCAGAGGGCTTTGATTCATTCCTGGCCTGATTTATGTGACATTTTAATAAAGAAAATATAGCCAAAAAACTATATTTTTAAGGCTATGGACAGTATATTTTGATTTCCTAGGTAATGAAACCATATATGCTGAAATCCCTCTGAACTTTTTTTTTTCATCTTGTGTGTTACCAAAATGAAAAAAATATTTTGCACCTGGCTTGCACCTCCGAAAATATGCAAAATTGCGCAAATGTAAATCAATAATGCCTAATTTGCATAATTAAACATACAAATTTCAAAAACTTGTAATGCTTTTTTATGTACTTGTGTAAGTAATCAACTGAGGAAGTTTCATGGTGATATCTATTGTTTAAAAATGTTACCCTGTTCACCTATAGTGTCTCGCCTTAAACCGAGTAAAGGTGGTGGCAGACCACGGTGCACGTTGTGCTTGAAGATTTTGTCAGTTGAAGCTCTGAAACCATATCAACAAATGCAAACTCAATATCAACAAAAACAAACATCTCTGAGCATTCAAATAATAGTGAGGACTTTTTCCAGAAAAAGAAAGAAGAGTACGTAAAGCAAAAGGTAAGACTAACTAACATCACTACCCAGGAAAGTACAGCAAGCTCGTATTTTGCAGCCCTGTGAATAGCTAAATGCATAAAGCCTCACATGAAAGGGGAGGAATTAAGACTTCCAGCTGCATTGGAAATGTGCAGAGATCCATACCACTGCCAACTGCTATTAGCGACTGCCAACTTCGTTAAGGCAGGCCTCTGTCCTAGCATAAGCACGGAGGCTGCTCATGATCGGCTACCGTTCCATTCAGAGGTACTGTGGCTTTGACATGTTTCCAAATCTATCTGAATTTTTGGATACAAACTGCATGTGAGAGGACTCCATTACCAATCACTCAATGAACATTTCAATCACTACTTCACGGACATTGACATGAAACATGAGTGGGTTTCTTTTGGAATTATCCAGTGATCACACTCTCAGGATGAGATTTAATCAGCAGGCCGGAGCAGAGTTTAGCCCACGGTTGAAAGGGACTACAGGGAATTTTGAAAATTGTTGCCTTTCCCCACAACATATCTTTGTGAAACTTCTTTCTCAGCCATGATGGTAATAAAGACAAAATACAGGGCATGGCTTAATGTGGAAAATGACTTTGCAAGTTCCCCTATAGTCTCACGTAGCCAGACCTTCAGACTGATGACAGATGATTAACTCTACCGCAGCTTTTCTTGGCCAAGTACCGCCCAAGAGGACGTTTGACTGACATTTAACGCAACCAATCACAGTTGTAATGAGGCTCATTCTCATGTTACGCAGCACGTTTGAGCTTTAGCGAGAATCAATGAGATCCATTCTCATGTTACGCAGCACGTTTGAACATCAGCAAGAACCAATGAGGCTCATTCTCATGTTAGGCAGCATGTTTGAACTTCAGCAAGAACCAATGAGATCCATTCTCATGTTACGCAGCATGTTTGAACTTTAGCGAGAACCAATGAGGCATTCTCATGTTACGCAGCACATTTGAACTTTAGTGAGAACCAATGAGGCTCATTCTCATGTTATGCAGCACGTTTGAGCTTCAGCAAGAGTAGGTACTTTATGAACTTCAGCAAGAACCAATGAGGTTCATTCTCGTGTTATACACGCTTGAGTTTCAGCAAGAGGTTTGTTCTCGTACGTCAAGCAGGATTGGTTGAGCTTCTGTTTAAGTAACGAACAAAAGCCTAAATTTAATCTGTTCATCATTTAAAGCTATCAAATCTTTTCAGAAAAAAAAATTTGGACTAAACTGCTCAATTCACGTGGATAAGTTATGATCTCTTTATAAGCTTTTTCGAAGCGTCAAAATGGTAGTTCAGAAATTGCTCAAATTTAATCAGATAGATCTTTAATTCTGTTCTGAAGATGAAGAGTAATTAATGACAGAATTTTCATTTTTGGGTGAACTATCCCTTTAGGGGTTTGTTAAAATCCCTAATAAGCAAAAGCAAGACTAACTAAATAATATGCCTGTATATAACATGTACAAAGTCACAAGACACTAAAGCCCAAAGAATAAAGCCAAAACACACTGTGAGGTGTAAGACCGTTTCATAAGTGTGAAAAATAACTTGATCTCACACCTCAGTTTTCACAGTTAAACAACACAACTTCCCAGAGCTTCTTAACGATGTCATGAGGATTGTCCTATTATCAAGAATCAAAGTCTCTCATATCGACCAAGCAGTCTCTTCTCTAATGCTCCAGTTGAGCTTGAATCAGGTTTTATTCTCGAATCTGTTGCATTTGTGACAAAAATCAAGAGCTGCAGTGACTAGTGTGAAGAGCAGGACGCCGTAGGCTGACAAACTGTGGGCTTTGTGTGTTAATTGCTTCATGTAAGCTGTGAATCTGTGGTAGCTACAATGACTCAGTCTCTGAACTACAGGGAACCTCTCGAACAGACAATGTAATATCGGAAGGCTGCCACTGTGATGAATGGTTCTGGGTCAGTTGATTAACAATGATTTATCACAGCCAAGATGAATAGAATAGTCTCATTATTTCAGTCAGATCTCTCTCTGCTGTGGTTGGTAATATGTACAGTAGATTGATGTAGATCGATGGCTGTTTGTATTGAGTGTGTGTGTCAGCTGGTTGGTCTCCCTAGAGCATTCTACCCCTCTCAGCCTAACAATACGCCACATACGCAGATGATTTAAAGATGGAACATAATAAGGTGCTTCAGTGCTAAATCTGCTAAGCTAAAAGCAGCAAAATGTCCCACAAGTTTAAGTCATTAGTTTTTGACAATAGCATCATTTCAACCTGATAACAGAAATATGACATTTTTTTTCTGCTCAAATTTATGATATTGCATTATCATTCCTAATTTTTTTTTTTTTTTGGACCAATTTCTCAATACTTGTGTCAATTTCAAATCTGTGGATCTTTTATCATTGCACATTTCAAATCACATTTATTTCTCACTTGAACACAACCACCACCAAAACTCCATGTACCACAAGCCAGTTTGCCTTTTCAAAATACATACTCTATTCATCAAAACTATTAACTTATGTTCAATACAAAACTGAAGAGGACAGCAATGCTTCATTTCTACAGTAATACTATGAAATACATTCTCCATCTAAAAAAAATAATATACTATCAAAAAAATTAGTTGTTGAACACCTACACAGATGTTAGACTTTCAATTTAATTACCATCCACGCAAAAGGTGAAACTTGTTTTCTCTAGGAGAATAATTTTGTACTGTAATGTAAACATGGATAATAACATAAACTGCAGTGATTTATAAACAGTTGATAGTGTCATTCTTGTTTTGTAAAGAAATGTTACAAAATAAATTGTTGTGTAATGCTGCCTGTTGGTGCTTTTTAGGTCATTGTTTTATGAGTGACAGTTTATGTTTGCTAGTTTTATGTACAGGTATGAAATATTTTGGTCGTTTTTTTTTATGAATTTTGCATCTGAAATGAACTGCTCTGCCGAGCTGAAAGTTGGTAAGGAGAACTGTGTAAAGAGTTTTGAAAAAAAGTGTGTTTAAATACTGTTTTGTAAAGTTACATTGTTTGAAAAATATTGATTAATAAAGAAAACAGATATGTTGCTAATTCTGAGTATGTGATTTTTTTGTGTAGGCTGGTCCTGGTAGTTGAAATTGACTATAGGAATTATCCATAGGAATCATCCAATCCATAGGAATTGATTTCAAATCTACCTTACTCTTTTACCGCCATTGACTGAATTTTCCGACTATCCATGTTTTCACTGTTATATGGTAGGATGCGCTATTACGCCTTTTTTTGTTGTTGTTTTTGTTTTTTTGAAAGAGTACAGAATCTCCAGATCAAAACACTGGAGAACAAGAAGCAGAAACAAGTGATACCCTCCATCCCAATGTCCATACTATCCATCCTAAATAGGATGTGACATTAGTGTAAGTATGTCACAAAACATGTGTGTATGTTGAAAAGAGTATGTCAAAAGTCCCCAGATGGTTTACTATTTCCGGTAGATTTTCAAAGTGTGGATCCATGCACACTATAAAGACTATTATTGCCCACAACCCATTGCGCTTTGGAGGAGGAACTGCATGAGTAAAAAGTGTCAAACAACTACAAAACATGGCAGATATGAGCGACCAATGTTGAAAGGTATAGATAAAGGTTGTGGTTGAAAAAAAGTTGAACCTGATAAATATACTGTATATATATATATATATATATAGTATATTATATATTATACTTTTATAGACTTTTATAAAGATCCATTTGGCTTTTAAATTTTAAATGTGAATATGAGGAGAGTTCTCCATATGAAAGACCAGCAACTGCAGATCCATGTGCATTTCTCTATGATTCAGTAGGAAATGAAATCAGATCTTGTTAGGTGGTCAGAGATATATCAGATAGAGGAATTAAATGTCTACCCAGGAAAGGTCAAAGACTGTGAAGTTATAGGGGTGGTTCTCATCTACTCCATCTATGATTTGATCATCGTTCTGAATCCCACCTGGACACATTCTTTGACAAAAATGCAATTTTCTCAAGTTTTTCTTTAAAATGTTCCTTTTTAAATGAAACAAGCTCATTTTTAGCACAGTATAGGGTGTCTAGGAGCATGGAATTGTCCAGCCATGATTTCCTGCTTCACAGGAGTATAAATTTGGGGAAAACTCAAAGGCCAAAATCCCTTAATCATTCACCACAATGAGTTAAACCAGATGTGCAGCAAATGATTGTTGTACTTCAAAAAATAGAAAGTGGCTGTAAGAAAATAGCTAAAGCATTGAAAATCCACAGTTTCTACCATCACAGTCCCTCCAGAAAAACGCGATTATGCGATCGCTGAATTCAATGCAAAATCAGCCAAAGTCTGCATATTTATGCGGGGGCCGCATTTTTTCAAATACGCCGCACTTTCGCCGCACAAATTGCCGATTTCCGTGCAAAATATGCGGGGTTTGCACAATTTCATAATCCTCGCATTTTCGTTGCAAAAGTCACATGTATCTTAGCAGAAAGTAAAAAAATGTTCCGTTTGCTTCACACAAGAGCAGCCATTTCCCCCTGTTTCCATGGGAACGTTATGAAGTGACGCAATAGGCTTTATGCCGTGCGTCACGTGACCAAACCGGAAAACGGGCCTCATCGCATCCGCTTTTCAGAGAAAGTGTTAACGGCCGTAAGAACTGACAACGATATCTATGGATATTTAAGGTAATCAGCTAACCTACCTAGTTCACTTTGTTATTGGCGTTTTATTCCATTTAAATATACTAAACGTTACTGTGAAGAATAAAAAATATAAAACGTTTAAATATCAATCTGCACATGTGAGGGATATTGGTTATGCTAATCTTTGCTCGCTTCTTTTAAGTTGTCTTGAGTAAAACCGCAAAAAATTTCATGAAGCACATACAAAAGACCTGGACCGGAAGCGATGCGACCTGTTTTACAGAGAATGCGGAAGTAAGTTGTGCATAAAGCCTATTACGCGACGCCAGACGGACTCCCGGAGGCGATTGACATCTCACAAATCAAACTCGTATAACTGTCTGTCACACGTTTTACCGTCACATCGTTACTTAATAAACAACATAAGATAAAAGAAGTAGCATCAAACAGAAATTACCCGCACACATGGGGTGTTCGAGGCGCACATATAACACTGCAGAGAGTTCAACAGGGAGCGCGCAGCTCTTAAAGGGGACACACCTTATTTACACTCGTTACAGTCTGAAATAAAACAAGATGAGAAATTAAATATTCCCAGCACTTTCTATGATGTATGCTTGCTTATCAAAGGAAGTAATAAGAAATGACTCTTACATTAGCCTTGTGAGAACAGGATGTTGGGGGAATCACTTTTTGTTTCTCTCTTTTTCATCAAACCGCAATTTTTGCAAGTTCTCTCAATTTTTGCAAATTCCTGAAATTTCATCGCATAAAATTGCATAAATATCCCGCATATTCCATCACATTTTTAAAGAAAACGAGCCGAGTAATCAATCAATTTTTGCCCGCAACAATCACACAAAAACGGCGCGTTTTTATGGAAGGACTGAATACTATTATGGTAAATGTTATATAGACCCCTTTTGCGCCTACGTCACAGTTACGTCACGGCGCTAGCTGGAGGCAAAACAAAGTGAAAACTGGAGGCGGTCAATGCAAAACAGCACAGATTCGGCTACATAATAAGGAGCTTAAATAATTGTTACTATTATTAAATGTCATCTTGTTGTGTTGTTTGGTGCAAGAATTGATGCAAAATGAATATGCTGGATCTGGAACTTTTATTTCTAGAAAATATTCACATCATTAAAATCGCACTGTAATGTCACTCTTTACATTTTTGTCGTGGTCTCGGCGCTGACTCGGCAGAACTGCGGATCATACACACAAGTCTTGTACAGGACCATATAGGCATCTAAAGATTTATATGCCTCAGTTTCTCTTTACGATCGGTTTCTCTATAAGGTAGGTGTAGAAGTCAGGCCACTCAACCGAGGTAACGTACGTTAATTCTGTCAGATCATCCATGCATTGAGTGAGCGTGTAGGCGGCTACAGGTCGGCCAATCTGGTTCCGTCCTCCGTCCGTTAAAAATAACTTTTGGAAATAACAATCGTGGTCCTGGACACTGAGTGACCTTACACATTAAGATAATATCGGATTTTCTCCAGTCATTGTTAAAAAACAAGCTGACAATCCTTGCTAACTAGCGTTAGTGAAGCGGCCAGATGGATCTTTCTGCCTCCACCTAAGCTCCGCCCACAAAAAAACGTCACCATGTTTACCAACTGTAAAGGGGTCTATATAAATCGCACATTTTTTCACAAATTTACCACCACAAAATCAGTCATTTTGATCGCAAAAATCACACAAAAAAATCGTGAAATCCTGGAGGGACTGCCATCAGTACAATAATTAAGAAGTTCCAATCTGTCACGATTCCTTGTCTTGTGTGGACTTTTGTTATTTCCTGTTCTGTGGCATGTACTTTGAAGTTTTTCTTGTTTATTAGTCTCTCCAGGTGTTTCTAATTAGCCCCGACCCTTTGTTATCTTCTTTATATTGTTTGTCTGTGTATTTAAACCTATGCTTCAGTTGTTGGTTGTCGATCGTTGCTGCTTTTAGCTGTCTCCATGTTCCTGTCTTGTTTGCTCTTGATGAGCTGTTTATTTTATTGCATGTGGATTCAATCTCTGCTTCATTGCTGCCTCATCGTACAGAACGACCGACCAAAAGGATGAATCCAGCAGTACAAAATCATGGGTCTCCGTCAGGGGAATCGGCCTATTGAGAGGTATGTCAAGGAATTTATGGAACTGGCACATCTTACCTCAATGAACTCAACATGCCTTATGATCTTTTTTCGGGAGGACTATTTGAGCCGCTCAGTTCATTCATGTCCTTGCATGATCCTCACGGGACTTTAGAGCACTACGTACATCAATCTGACCCTTTTGTCGAGCGGCTCATTGTTTACTGTGGGCATGGTAGGAGAGGAGCTCTGTGAACCCACAGTATCTCCTCCTGCCGAGACCGTACAGGCAGAGTCTCCTCCCACCGAGACCGTACAGTCAGAGTCTTGTTCCTCTGAGACCATACAGCCAGAGTCTCATCCTGCTGAGAGCGTACAGCCAGAGTCTCATCCCGCCGAGACGTACAGCCAGAGTCTTGTTCCGCCGACACCGTACAGCCAGAGTCTCCTCCCGCCGAGACTGTACAGCCAGAGTCTTGTTCCGCCGAGACCTTACAGCCAGAGTCTCATTCTGCCGAGACCGTACAGCCAGAGTCTCGTCTCGCTGAGACCGTAGAGCCAGAGTCTTGTTCCGCCGAGACCTTACAGTCAGAGTCTCATCCCACCGAGACCGTACAGCCAGAGTCTTGTTCCTCCGAGACCGTACAGCCAGAGTCTTGTTCCTCCGAGACTGTACAGCCAGAGTCTCATCCCGCTGAGACTGTACAGCCAGAGTCTTGTTCTGCTGAGACCGTACAGCCAGAGTCTCATCCGGCCGAGACCGTACAGCCAGAGTCTTGCTCCGCCAAGACCTTACAGCCAGAGTCTCATCCCGCCGAGACCGTACAGCCAGAGTCTTGATCCGCCGAGACCTTACAGCCAGAGTCTCATCCCGCCGAGACCGTACAGCCAGAGTCTCATCCCGCCGAGACCGTACAGCCAGAGTCTTGATCCGCCGAGACCTTACAGCCAGAGTCTCATCCCGCCGAGACCGCACAGCCAGAGTCTTGTTCCGCCGAGACCTTACAGCCAGAGTCTCATCCCGCCGAGACCTTACAGCCAGAGTCTCATCCCGCCGAGACCATACACAGAGTCTTGATCCGCCGAGACCGTACAGCCAGAGTCTCATCCCGCCGAGACCGCACAGCCAGAGTCTTGTTCCGCCGAGACGTTACAGCCAGAGTCTCATCTCGCCGAGACCGTACAGCCAGAGTCTTGTTCCGCTGAGACCGTACAGCCAGAGTCTCATCCTGCCGAGACTGTACAGCCAGAGTCTTGTTCTGCCGAGACCGTACAGCCAGAGTCTCATCCTGCCGAGACCGTACAGCCAGAGTCTTGTTCCGCCGAGACCGTACAGCCAGAGTCTTGTTCTGCCGAGACCGTACAGCCAGAGTCTCATCCCGCCGAGACCGTACAGCCAGAGTCTAATCCCGCCGAGACCGTACAGCCAGAATCTTGTTCCGCCGAGACCGTCCTGCCAGAGTTTCTTAACGTCGTGCCTAATTCGCCTGATCTCCACGTCACGTCTGCCAATCCAGAGACTGTTGACGTCACATCTGCCAATCCAGAGAATGTTCATGTCACTTCCGCCAAGCCACTGTCTATAGACAAGATGGCCGCTGCTGAGCCAGTGTCTCCGGACAAGATGGCCTCCACCATGCTGTCTGTTCCTGTTGCCGAGCCGGTGTCTGTTCCTGTTCCCGTGCTGGAGTCTGTTCCGGTTCCTGAGTCGGTATGTGTTCGTCCTGAGCCTGAGCCGGCTCCTTAGCCGGTGCCTTGCCTGTTCTAGCCTATGATTCCGTAGCTGCCCCCAAGAAAAAGTTTTTTTTTTTTGGTTGGGTGGGGTAGGCAGTAGGTCCTGTGATGGGACCATGAAGACGTCTTCACCAATATGGCCGCCCAAAGGGTCTTCTCCACCGTGGCATCTGCTCAGCCCTGGCCTTCCATCCTGCCACAGCCTCGGGCTGGTGGCCAGGCCCTCCACGGGCCTGGCCCTCCCTCACGCCCCCGGGTCCGCCTCCGCTCCACCTCCCTCCTGGACTGTTTTCATAAGGAGCATCTGGAATCCACTCCTTAAGTGTCACTATTCCTGTCTTGTGTTTTCCTTGTCTTGTGCGGACTTTTGTTATTTCCTGTTCTGTGCCATGTGTTGTAGTCCTTTGTAGTTTTTCTTGTTTATTAGTCTCTCCAGGTGTTAATTATTATCCTCGTCCCCTTGTTATCTTGTTTATCTTGTTTGTCTATGTATTTAAACCTTTGTGCTTCAGTTGTTGGTAGTTGGCCGTTGTTGCTTGTAGCTGTCTCCATGTTCCTGTCTTGAGTTCCGTCTTCATTTTTTTTTCCCTGGATGAGCTGTTTGTTTTATTAAAGTAGTTGCTTGTATTTGGATTCTCCCTCTGCTTCATTCCTGCCTCAACGTTACACAATCAACTAAAGATGTTAAAAATCTCCCGGAAGGACATGTGTCTATAGCGTCCTACTGCAAGGTGAGGAGGATAATTTGAGTGGCCAAAGACTCTCGAAAGATCACTGCTGTAGAATTGTAGAGATTAGTTGTGTCTTGGGGTTAGAAAGTCTACTTTTTTTAATCAAACAGCACCTACATCACCACAATTAGTTTGAGAGGGTTTCAAGAAAAATCCTCCTTGCTCCTCCAAAAACAATCTCCTGCATTTTCAGTTGTCAGACACAACTGAAACTTCAAAAGGGACTTGGTTCTATGGTCAGCTTTTTGGCAGCAAACCAGCCAGATGGGTTTGGTGCAAACCGGGATAAAAAGTACCCCATGCCAGTTAAATACACTGTTGGATCTTTAATGTTGTGTGCTTATTTGCTGAAATTCCTGGACACCTTGTTCAGGTACATGGTATCATGGATTCTAGCAAATACCAACACATAAATGATCAAAACCTAATGGCTTCAGCCAGAAATCTTGGCGCATGATTTGATCTTCCATCAGGAAAATGTTCCAAAACAAACATCAAAATCAACAAAAAAATGCGTCACTGAACACAAAATGAAAGCTTCTGCCATGGCTGTCCCAGTCCCCTAAACTAAACCCTATAGAAAATGAGTGGGCTGAACTAAAGAGAAGAAATTCCAACATGGATCTGAGAGGATCTGAGAGATTCTGTATGGAGGAATGATCTCCGATCTCTTGTCAGGTATTCTCCAAACTCAGGCATTAGGAGAAGACTCAGAGCTGTTATCTTGGCAAAATGGCGTTGCAGTAATTGGGTGTCAATAATTGTGGCCAATGTGAACTAGATAAAAACATACAAGTATACTTGCAGTATAAAACTGAGAGTATACTGCAAAGTGTACTTTAACTAAAAAACTAAAAACTTAATTATAAACTAGTAGTAGTGTACTCAAAGTTTACTACTGTTACACTTAATGTCTACTTAAAGTTGTACTTTTATACACTAAAAAGTGGATCAATTCAGTCCCAAGTAGTATTGACACAGTACACTTACAAGTACACTTCAAGTACATTGCTATTAGTATACTTCCTATATAAAGTAAGTATATTACTTCAAGTATATTATTAGTATATTTATTTGCGAGGGAAGCACAACGGTAACGAGGTTATCGAAGAAAATAACATGGCGATTACCCCACACTCATTTCCAGCGTGAGATATAGAAAGTTAACCACATTCTGGCAGACTTTGTTGGTGTTACAAGATAAAGAAGATGAAGGGTGAAATAGTGATAATGAATTGATAACGAACAGGTGTGATTATTCAGCACTCACAAGTGCGAGTTGCATACATTTTCCCCTTTACATTTATGAAAATCTATTCACACTGATAACAGATCACAAAACCTTTAAGCTCACCTACTGTAGAACAATCCATGCTCCAAACCACCCGCCTGAATTGAGCATTGGGAACTTCAACCTTATAACTTCAGAGTAATAGGAACTCAGACAACCCTGCATATTACATGTCTCGTCACCCTGTTTCTACACCCCGGCCCAGTTCTTCAACGAGTACGCTCACTCATTCGTACTAATTCCTGGGGTTCTAAACACTTCTAACATATACAAATATAAAAGCATCAGCCGTTAACTCACTGCTCTAATGACGACATAATGACAACATTAGAACACCAACTTCTTCAGTTGGCTCATGAATCCCATCAGGGCTCATAAGGTCTGATTCCCTTAACATGGATAAAAAAATCTGAAGTTATGGTAGCAAACTGTCTTGCCTGTCAATCCAACACACTTGTGACACATTCTGACAAGTCTAGGCTTCCTGAAAATGCCTGGCAAGAAGTCAGTACACTCTAAAAATTGCTGGGTTGTTTTAACGCAACTTTGGGTCAAATATGGACAAACCCAGCCATTGAGTAAAATTTTTTAATTACATTTTTAACCCAACGTTTGGGTTTGTCCATATTTGACCCAAAGTTGGGTTAAAACAACCCAGCCTTTTTAGAGTGTGCTGATTTCTTTGGTCCGCTACAAATGAACACATGCTTGTCATTGTGAATATTCACGCTACCCAGTGGTAAAGTTCTTCAGTCCATCACAGGCAATGATGCAATCCCTCTAATGGATAAAGTTTTCTCAATGTTTGGCATCCCAATAGTTGTGAAGATACACTCTAAAAAATGCTGGGTTGTTTTAACCCAATTTTGGGTAAAATATGGACAAACCCAGCCATTGGGTTACATTTTTAAATTACATTTTTAACCCAATGTGCTGGGTTTGTCCATATTTTACCCAAAATTGGGTTAAAACAACCCAGCATTTTTTAGAGTGTAGATATTGCCTTTAAAAGCAATTAGTTTCGCAAATTACCTTGTACCTTGGATTTCATCACCATACAATCCCACCATTCTTGCTACAGGCAAATGGATCTGCTGAAAGATTTATGCAGCCCTTAAGCAAGGGGTTGTGAGCATCAGTGTGGTTCCTATTGCACATGCACGGTAAGCATGCACAGTACGAACAATGCACGTTTTTTTATGCAGAAAACGTAATGCAATTCAGTAAACAAAGACATTAGTTCAAATCTACACCATGTGTGCCCGTGTCTTCTTTAACAGTTCGCACATTAAAATCTACACCAAATAGCTGATGTTTCTCACCTCAGTGATTATTCAGTGGTAGATCCTCTTTTTTTACACCTCCAAAAAAATATGTGTGATTTTTTTAAGTGTTAATTAACTGTGTAGGAATGTGTTTCCTGCACTTACAGTACATGCAGTAAACACAGAATGACAGTTGTAATGTAACCAAAAGAAAAGAGTCATTGAGAGGATTGAGAGTGTTGTGGTCAGCTGATACTGTGGAACATTTCCCCTGCACAGGTTCTTTATGGTTCACACCATTTTTGCTTTGCTTTGCGCTCATGAGTGTCACAACTCAAGAGTTTCTTATTGTAAGTGCAATATTGTACCAACGGCAAGATATACAGAGCGAGTTTGCACAAAACTGCTGCATGTTATGTGATGCAAAAGTTAAAATGCATTATTTTAGAAATCATTCATTATGGTAAAATTCTTTTAAGATCATATCATGCATCATTGTGACTATGCAAAAAAAAAAAATACATTTTTATTAATTGATAACCTGTTATTGTAATAATAATTTCTGTAAAAATTAATAAAAGTTGATTGTGTTTTACTGCCACTGGTGTTTAGCTGGAAACACAGTCTTTTATGGTGCTCCTTCAGGTCTTTTTGCCCTTTTTGGATAACACAGTCTCATCAAGTCATATAACTGACGTCTTGGGACGTCTTTTGACCGTACGTCAACATCCGCCTTTTTAGGGTACCCTTAAACGTCGCTTATATGACGATCCCGGGCCGTCATACAACTGAAGCTTTACCTTTAACGTCGGTTAGGTGACGCGTAGATATGTATATAAAGGCTAGATGTGTTACGGCGGAGTTTCCATCGTCATCACCGGCGGCCATCTTGTCATAGACAAGCTGATGTAAGATGAGTGGTCAGCACGAACACAAATACTCTTATCTCGTTGAAATCTTGACGGATTTACAAACGGTTTGGTTTCTTACAAACCTTATTAACGTGGCTATAATTATCTGGATGATTATGTATTTATAAACTTTTTATTCATAAGTATGCAGTGTCATAACTACATCTCTGACGTTTATAACAAAACAAACCGTTTGAAAATCGGTCGAAAATTGAGCAAGTTATGGTCATTTAAATAGTACATACCATTAACACAATGTTACGAGTGAGCGAGCTGCCTGTGACAAGATGGCCGCCAGGTGCAGACGTCGACCTCCATTGGCCAGCAGCGTGGATGACATATCTAGCCTTTATATAGATATCTATGAGGTGACGGGGTAGGTTTAGGTCTGGGGTAGGATTAGGATCCGATAACGTCATCAAACCGACGTTTAAGGGTACCCTAAAAAGGCGGATGTTGACGTATGGTCAAAAGACGTCCCAAGACGTCAGTTATATGACGTCTTGGGATGAGACTGCGCGAAAAGCTTGATATTATCAGTCCCCATCCACTTTAGTCTGGAAAGATCAGCTTGAACAATAAGCAAAACATGTAACTTTGTTTCACAGAATTTTTTAAACGACTTGAGGATGGGTAAATAATGCAGTCCACAATTCATTTATGATTTGTAATGATGAGCTCAGTCATCATATTACGCAAGTCTACAATCTACAATCTGTGCTTTATTACTCCTTGAAACAAAAAAGCATTTCCTTTGAAAAAGTGTGACACAGACTAACATATGTAGTGCGTAAAAGTTGTTTGGATTGCAACGGTGCTCACCTTCCAATGAGTAATCAAATGAGTTTACCTGTTTCAACAATAGGCCAAAAGTCCAGATCAAATCTATTGTTTGCTCAAGGACTGAAGATAAACTGTATTAGTCTAAATCAATGGTGTGATAATGCAATAAGAGATGCGTACAAACACAACAGGTGGCTTTTGAGGGACGCTCAAATGGCAAAATGCCTCTGAGAGACAGACGCTGAAATATGGCAGATGACAAACATATCTGCTGTTTCATCGTAGCTCAGATCTGAGCAATGGGTTTCTTCATGACTGGATGCACAGAGAAAAAAAAACATTGAATAAGTTCTGTGACAGATTAGTATAAAGCACTTTAATTAAAGAAACACTTTCATTAAATCATAAATCTCTTTCTTCTCCTGAACTAATGTTTCAAGCCACCACTGAAAGAGATGAACAAGCGAGACAGGGATCATCAAGAATTCGTTATATTCATTTACACTAAGCAACTAAAATGTCACATATTATTCGATCACATCATTTTAGTCTTGTCTTAATTAATCACAACTTAATATGAGACTGGAGAGGTAAACTTAGCTGATTAAAATGCTGCCTTGTTTCAACCCAAATATGGGTCAAATATGGACATACCCAAATGTTGGGTTAAAAATGTAATTAAAAAATTACAGTTGAAAGTGAAAGTTGAAGTTGGGTTAAAAAAAATACTAATAATAATAAAAAATGGGTTTGTCCATATTTGACCCAAATTTGAGTTAAAACAACCCAGTGCTGTTTAGAGTGTGTGGTTCAAAATAGTCCATCATTTTCCCATACTTGACTTTCTTTTTTCCTCGCGACAAAAGGCAATAAAATAGTTTTAGAGCCTATTTTTTGATAAAAGTAGTCTTACATGACAGTGTTTGTTGCGCCAACACCTTTTAATCAGCACCTGTACGTGGACCACAGTCAGATTTACGTGTCACTGACGTCTATTTAGACCATTCTGCACACATACAGATATCTGGACTGTGTTGAAATTCACAAAAGGAACATCACACTATTTGATAACACACTCTAAAAAATGCTGGGTTGTTTTAACCCAATTTTGGGTCAAATATGGACAAACCCGAAATGTTGGGTTAAAAATGTAATGTAAAAATTTAACCCAACGGCTGGGTTAGTCCATATTTGACCCAAAGTTGGGTTAAAACAACCCAGCATTTTTTAGAGTGCAGGTAAAACATTGGAGAAATACTGGCTTTCTTGGGTTAACTTGATCACAAGTGTAGTCACAATTTTATAGGCTTATGAATTTAGTAATAGTGAATTATATAATGCAGGGCCATAAACATGATGCAGCACACTGCCAAAAAAGACAAACAATCAAATCCTATACACTCTAAAAATGCGGGGTTGTTTTAACCCAACTTTGGGTGAAATATGGACAAACCCAAACATTGTTTTAAACACTTTATTTAAAAAGATTAACCCAATTGCTGGGTTTGTCCATGTTTGACCCAAAGTTGGGTTAAAACAACCCAGCAATTTTTTTAGAGTGTGAATCGACAACTATAAAGAAACCTCACGCATATCTAGTCTAATTTTTAAACCACTATCATACGTCATGCTGACTCTGTAAGTGACTGCAGAGAAAAACTGGGCGTCAGTTCAAGTCTGAAGATAAAAAACAAATTGGAGTATATGACCATCATACTGTAAAAATCTGTCGGTTCAAGTTTGAAGTTTTTGATTTAGCTTTCCTGTTCTGTTTTTTGCTTAATCATAGCAGTAAGTTTTGAATGGACAAACAACATTTATATAATCTTTAAATAACCTTTAAAAATTAGTATGACATTTCAGCATAATCTATTTCGAGGACAGTATAAACTTTAGAAAAACCAAATGGCATATCCATAAATCCCTCAGGAACAGTTTCCCACACAGGCTTTTAAATCTACCCAAAGTACTCTTGATGCAAATCTCATTCAAATATCAGTGGCTTATCAGAGACAACATACAGATAAACAACTTGTAAGAAGGAAAAAAAAACATCATACATGCATTCATTTAAAATAGCATATCGCCAATACTTCAAAGCGGTTATGCCATGATGATTGACACATTTTCCCCTGATTGATGATTAACATACACTCTTTCTCACTGGCTAATGCTTATGGCTCATATTTCCATGCACTTTGTGCCTGTTTATTACATGCACCTAAGAGAACATGCGTCTGAACCACACTATGAAACCCAACACTTCAGTGTTGTTTTCGTATCGGCCCTGCCTAGCTAAGCACAGTCATTCTGAGTGACTATGCTGTTTTTAAAGCAGTCTAAACCCAATGCCCAGATTCTCATCAGAAAAAAAAAAAAAAAAAGATCTTCTGGACAAACTGTTGGCAGAGCATTATGACTTGATCTACACACTGCAGGTGCAGCTTTACTGAAAATTGTTTAATTTGAGCAATAATCTAGCTTTAGTCATCTCCTCATGTCAAAATATGTTTTCATGCCATGTTGTAATTATTAAAGGATAACCTGGATGTTTCTTTCTGTTCACGGCGTTTGACTCAGAATTATGCATTTCTATGGCAACACCCAATCGTGTAATTTAAGTAATAAATGGACAAAACAACAGTCGTTATGCAAATTACTTGTTTATAAACTTTTAGACATTATGTAAGTGTAACAGGGGCCAACTAGTAAAGAGCTGGACAGTTAAACCTCACTCCCCGGGTCTCAAGAGACGCATTTGCGACTGACGTTAGAGGTTGTCGTCAATATTTTAACAATAAGCGCATGGTCTAAAGCGCACACACACTTAATGCGTGTCCGAATCCACCTTTGCTAGTTTAATGACAGCAAATATGTTTGCGGCGTCCGGCACTTTTTTTCAACACGACATTTTTTCGAAACCTGTTCAGGGGTGCGTTTCCCGTACAACGACGTAGTTCACTGATTTACTACCATAGTACGATTCATCATTGGAGAAATCAACTAGCTATGACTGTTTCCGAAACCAACTGTCGCAAAGTATCGTTCAATCACGTTGGTTTCGCACGTGGTGGAGTAATAACTACTTTTAATGAAACGGTTTGAGATCTAATTAACGCTAGATTTGTTTTATATAAATTACAGACATGTCATCTGAGGACTATTTCTAATTGTTCTCAGTTATTTTGCTTTATTACCAGACTCAATATTTGGCTCATTCTTACATAGTAGAGCACGTTAGCACATGCGCACTCTTCAAACACGATACTTAAAATCTTTTGACAAACTAAAAGACGTAAATTCTAGGGGTGTAACGGTACATGTATTCGTATTGAACCGTTTCGGTTCGAGGCTTCCGGTTTGGTACGCATACAAACCGAAAGATTGCTTGGACCATTTTTCTTGCCGGCAAAATTCGTGCTGACGCCGCGGCCAACACAACGTTGCGCTACATCCAAACGAAACTGCGCTCCTCGTTATGTGCTTCACGGATCGTTTATCAGTTCGGACCAGCAACAGTGCAGCGCGAGCCGATCTTGATCAAGCAACACTGTTACCACACCGTGCTAAGAGATCCGGTAAAGAAAACATTTGGATTCGCCACTGAGGTAATAACATCGCTGCGAGATCTAGTGAGATGCATTCACATTTCTCCGTTATTAACCGTAGATCTCTATTAGATCAAACAGCGCTGTCATGGAAACCAGGAGAAACATTGTGCCGTGAATGAACTAGTACTTTACGTCCACAGACCAGCAACATTCACCATGGATTTAATATCCCAGATAGCAAACTGACATTGAATCAACGTGGAAATATGACATAGAAACAACGTTGATCTGACATTGTTTTGCTCATCGAATTAACGTTGAACCAACGTCAGACGCGTCATTCTTTCAAAAACGGAAAATTAAAAAAAACTAACGCGTTGTTTCAACGTTATGAAAGCAAACCAATTTTCGATTTTCATTTAGCTCTGAAGAATGCCGCGTCTGACGTTGGTTCAACGTTAATTCGATGAGCAAAATCAACGTTGTTTCAATGTCATGAGAGACGTCGTTTCCACGTTGATTCAATGTCAGTTTGCTGTCTGGGATAGTAACACTATAACCAGTTTGGCTGGAATGGTGAAATGCTTTCAAGTACTTTACACATCTTTTTACAGCATTTCAAAATTCAAATATTATATAAATAAATATATATTTAAATGTTATTTTTAATGTGATGACCAAAACATTATTTGTTCATCCTTCAAAGATGACCCCTATTTATAAACCTGAAAGTTTCAAGATCTAGGAAAACTCACACTTATTTAAAAATATTTTTTCTTTAAACAAATAGGAAATTTCTCTGGCATTTCTTTCTTTTTGCTGTATCGAAAACGTACCGAACCGTGACTTTAAAACCGAGGTACGTACCGAACCGTGTTTTTTGTGTACCGTTACACCCCTAGTAAATTCCATTTGTATTTATTCTAAAATAAAAGACACCGGTTGTACTGAATGTCAGCTTGCTTATTTTGCTCAAGATAATGATTTATTACCTCAAAATGTGATGCAATATAGAAATGATGCCTCTATCTACAGGTCGAGAGCTGTCGTTCAAACCACACAACTTTGCGATGCTGTTTGCGAATGTTCGTTGGAACGATGGTTTCGGGAAACACCGACTCGTTGAACTATGCTGATACGACGGAACTTGCGACCACAGTTGGCTAATGATGCTTTCGGCAAACACACCCCAGAGCAGTTTGAGTATGACCAGTTACATCATAGGCCTAGTTATTGAATATTACATCATTAAACTGCATTGTATGCCTTTTATTTTCAGATTATTCTTGCATCATTAAGATATTAACAATAAAAAAAACTAAGTACTGAAGTTGAAAATTCAGAGATTAACTATGGGTTATGAAGGAATTATCCTTAGGGCATCAAAATGGCTAGCGGCACTGACGGCTTCTATAAAGACGAAAGTCGAATCTCGTGATTACAGTAATTCTGACATGGCATGTTGGGAATATCATACTACCATAAAATCCTTGATGCAGTGTGTATAGTATATCATTACACTGTTTGTGAATGTTTGTTCATAAGCGCTTAGTTCTGGACACCAAAATAGTTTTTGTGCTACTGATCGGGAGCCAAAGGAAAATTACTGATAAACATCTCCTATAATATTAATGTTTCTATTTTACAAAAATGTATGTAATCATAATACATGCAAAATGCCAAGCTAAAAATGTTCTGTGGTCTTATGAATATTTTGTAGGGGGTCCCTAAAGATTGATTATAATTAAGATAAGTCGACAGCATCTTTTATTATGATTTTTTATTATGATGAATGGGAATGCAACACCTTTAATTAAACATGTAACATTAAGAGGTCATGCCAAAATAATCTAACATGCACGTATGAAATGTTTATCAAAGAATTATATGTAGGCTACTGCTTTTCTTTAAAAAAAAAAAATAGCATATAATATACAGTTCACACTGCACCGTATTTGAAGTAGAATAGCCAAACATTACAGTGCTATGCTGACCAACATTGGTCAATAAACGTTCATTGTTTGACTGGGTTTATTAGATTTAGATCGGTGTTACTCTTTAATGAGAACTGAACTGAAACTAAAAGTTTTTAAAGAGTTTTTCTTTAAGGACTCCACTGAAACAAGTTTTAACTTCATATGTGTAACTTTCTTGTGTATAATTTATACTGTAGATAGTGACTTGATTTTCTATACCAATTGAAAGCACTAAAAACTAAGAACACATGTAAGAACTTTTTGTTGAATAATAAGCCAAAAAAAAAGAAAAAGGTCATATATACCCTTGCAATCATAAAACGTTTTACAAGTGGCCCCTTGAGACCTGATTAAGACAAACAGTTTCAAATCGTATAATAAACTGAAACTTTCATTGAGCCAGTGAAGTGAAATATTTCACTAAGACCCTGAACTTGGTAATAATATGTTAAATATACAGTGAAAACGTCTGGGAATACAACATCTGTAAATGCAGCAGAAGAAGACGTGAAGAAAGAAGAAAAGGCCTTACGTGGATTCCTGTGCAGAAGGAGGGGAGTGTCGTACAGGTGTGTCTGTTCTGCAGTTCTGTTCACAATGCTTCAGTTTATATTCGAGGTGAAAGGTTTTAGACTTCAAACTCTGAACCACTCATTTCAGTGACGCGGATCCAGTCACATGGTAAGAAAGTCTTGATGTAAACAATGAGAGCATGCTGTCCTTAAACAGTTCACATGAGATGCTAAGATGTAACGTACTTTAACATTTGTCTAATCTCAGTTGTACATGCACATGTCTTCATCACTTCATTCATCACTTTTTATTATTCTGATTTTATTTTTATTTTTTAGAAAAGTAACTTGTAAGTGAGGAATCTGAAAACATCATTGTTTTACATTACACGATTTCATATTACATTTTGGCCATATAAATACAGTAACAACATCTGCAACAAATTGGATAGTTTTATTTAGTTTGGTCTCTGAAAAATATTTGAGATGTTTCTTTTCCCCTCCTTGAGTGTGAGCATGTATCATCATAGCATATTGGCCATAAAAGCCTGATGTATCAAATATGATACAAAAAAAAAAAAATAGATGATACTGTATATTCCTATTTCAGGCTTTACAGGGTTAAATTCCTGGTAGTTGGTCCCTTGCCAATACTTCCATTAAAAGACATTTGTTATTTGACTGGGACTTTAATATATCAACTCAAACCGTTTGAGGAAACCGATTACCTTAAATCCTTTAAGTTTATTAACTCAAACAATTTAAGCATAAAAAATATTTGATTTGTTTCCAAGTAACTCAATAACTTATTGTTAAGATAACTTGGGTAAATAAAGTTAATAGTACTAATTAGTTACTATAACTTAAATCTATGTAGTACACTGTAAACCCGAATAAGTTGGCAGAACTCAAATCACTTTTAATAGTATAAACTTAGTTAGCTTTAAAAGCTAATTTTGAGGGCTTGGAGGCATTTTGGGCGAATTTGAGTTCTTTATATCAAAATAAAGGTCTCGATGAGCTCTATCCAATGGTGCCAAAATACCTATCTGAGATCAAACTGTATTGAATAAAGCAACAAAAAGGCGTATCTGACGTATTTGACTTTTTGAAAATGTTTTAGAACATGTTCATTGTGTTAATATGCCAATACATTTTTTTACTTAAATACTCATTTCATGTAAGTATGCCTGTGGTTGCAATGTCTGTGGTTTAAGGTTAATAATACAGGTGATTGAAGCGTGGTAAAAATTTTGTTTTGTCTCTCCTGTAAAGTTTGTTAAAGCCACTTATGCTCTTCTGGCTCCAAGCCCTCGATTTGCTGCACAGAAGCACTTGCTGTATGAGCGTAATAATATAAAGGGATAATTTACTCTCAAATCAAGCTGCAATGCACCACTTTTCACCATGATGGTAACTATCCTAAAGCCAACATAACAGAAAATCTTCTAAATTAGCATAACAAAACATTAATCACTACTAAATCTCACACTTAACATTAATCTTACACACAAAAAAAAAACATTATATTGCACTTAATTTTAGCATTTACACTCTCTTTCGAGTGCCATCGGCAAAGCATGCTGGGAAATAGATATCCCAGCCGTTTCAGTTAAACTTAAGTTCGTCTAAATTAAATTAAATAATTTCATAAAACTCAAAATAATGAAACAGTTCAGTTTACTTAAAATATATCAGTTCTGTGAACTTGAAAGAAAAAGAAAGTGCTAAATACGCATAAAAATTAATTTAACTGAACTAATTCGTTGAATTTAAGTTTGTCCTACTCAAACCAATTAATTATTTTGACCGTTAGGGTTAACAGTATATATATATATATATATATATATATATATATATATATATATATATATATATATATATTAGGGCTGTGCAAAAATTAATTGCGATTAATTGCATCCAAAATAAAAGTCTGTGTTTACATAATATATTTGTGTGTACTGTATATAATTATTTTCTATATATAAATACACACACATGCATGTATATATTTAAGAATTATTTGCGCTTAAATTCTGTATATATTTATAAATACATAATCTATATTATATAAATATAAATATTTTATATATGAATAACACATTTTCTTAAATATATACATGCATGTGTGTGTATTTATATATACAAAATAATTATATACTGCACACACAAATATATTATGTAAACACTGTAAACAGACTTTTATTTTGGATGCGATTAATCGCAATTAATTTTTGCACAGCCCTAATATATATACATATATATCAGTTCTCAAATAATATTAAAAGATCAGGTCTTTATAAGCACATTATACACAACAGCTTGCGAGCAATTTGGTCGCCATCTGGAGGACAAGCTGAAAATATCACACTCCCATCATAGTGTCTGACAATAATATTGACAGTACAAATGTTCTTGACACAACATGGTCTTCAGAGTGCGTTTATCCTTATGGACATTTTACATTAAAATTACATGTAATCATTTAGCATAAAGTATAGCTTTTATCAAAAGAAATGGGCAATTAAACTAAATTAACGTTAAACTAATAAAAGGTTTGTTGTGGGTTGTGGCATTTTAAGAAAAAAAAATAATCACATTATTATCAGATTTCCTAAATACACTGTGTATTGCACATCAAGTCTATAAATTAAAATGTTGCATTTCATTTAGAAACAAACAAGAAAAATATGAGAGGCATAACTATGCAGTTTGTTGAGACAGAAGCTGCCCTTCATTTTGGAGGATAGTGGGCAAATGGTGCGTCCTCACTCATCTTGCCCTGTTAAAAGAAAAAGAAAAAACAAGTTACCGTATTATATCTTCCCAAGCATAATAAGTTTTTATATATACACTGAAAAAATGATTTTTGCTGCTTGTTAAAATTAGCTTAAGCATCACAATTGCTGTACATTTTGACCAAACTTAATTTAATTGTGTTCAATCTGCTTGAATATATGTAAAATTTAAGTTTACCTAATCCATTTGTGTTGGATTAACTGAAACTGGGCGGTGCTTGTTAGTTGCATATGTTGAAATATAAATATAAATGTTGAAATTAAGTGTTATTTAATGTGTTTTGGATAAAACGAGAAAAGGGGAAGACTTTACATAGTTGCAACCCGTTATTGAAATTATTAGGACCATTTAAATTACTGATTCAGCACCACTCATAGCAAATGCCTTGACTAATGATGCACGTAAATCTTGTCATTAAAGATACTAAAAAGTGGTACTGGCAGTAAATAGTTGGATATAGTCTAAAATTAGATTAGTGTGACACTAAAATAAACTACATTGCATTGAATGAATGGACATATGAATTACAATACCTGAATCACACAGTATCAGTTGGTCTAAAACAGTACAAACTAGTTGGGCTGACACTATAAAAATAAGCTGTGCCCAACCATAGTAAATAAGTTGAATCAACCTTAATAAATTAAGTTGACCCAACGTAAGTACATTAAATTGGAATAACAGTATTGCATAATGTTGAAATAAAGCAAAATCCTTTCCATGATTTGTTTTATGTTCATTCAACGAGTTATTTTTTTGAGTGTGTGTGTGTGTGTGTATATATATATATATATATATATATATATATATTCTAGATTTGGTTCAAAAGTTATTGGCTAAAACATATATGAAATTGAGAATGTTGGGTTTGACAGACTGACTCCAAATCATAGTATATTGAGAACTTTACCATTAGTGAGATTAAACTTTTACCATGGGCTGCCAAAAATTCACAGCCAGAAGAAAATGCTAAAATAATAAGGAAACGTTGATGTTTATACAGAACCATTTGAGACTCACCATTGATACATCATCAAGCCTCTCAAAATGTGGCCTTCTGGAGCGAACCGCCTTTACTATCACAACCACAACAACTACAGCCATCACAATGCAGAAAATACACAGAACTGCAATGAGCCCTGGATTTACTGCCACGTCTTGTCCTTCTCTGTCTCCCTGAGCTATAAAAGACGGAGATAAATCAACCACATTAATATATAAATCAACAAACACAGAGGTATACTTAAGCCGATAGCCTGAAATGTTGTGCTAATACAGCACAGCTCTGGAAACTGTGCAAATGAATTTGATCTTGTGTTATCTCAGTCTATACAGTATTTGTGTTGAATCTTCTACCTGCTGTTCCGTTTGGTTTTTCTGAAAATGTTTCAGTTGAGTTGACGATGGTAATCGCAGATTCGGTTGTCAGAATTGTCAGAAGAGATTGTGAAGAGGTCGTCTGAGTGTTGTTGGCTACATCCGTTGTTGTTTGTTGAATTATGGTTTGTTGTGTTGTGGTCAGTGTCTCAGAAGTATCTCCAGAAGTCATGTAAGTGGATGTCTGGGTTCTTGGACTTTCAGGTTGTACTGTCTCTGTTATTATAAAAGTGATAATAATATATGAAGTTAATAATACATTGTGCTGTGATATGTAAATCTGGTTATAAAGCAATGAATCTGTAGTAGTTCTACAGTGTAATACAGTTAACCCAGCTAAAAAAAAATTGTTTTACACAACAATACACGATGCGTGTTATAGAGAGGCATTTACTTGAGAACAGGCTGGTTAATAAGGGATTATCACGCTGATACATAGTACTTCCGGATTCTGTGATCTTTGTGCACTGCCACTTCCGTTGAATCACCGATCTCGCTGGCAAACTGATGAAGGACTACACTAAGTTTATTTATACGCCATCCCCAACCCGATCTCACGGGAATTCGTACGAATTTTACGAGGTGGCTAATTCGTAACTCGTACGAATCAGTACGATTTTGCTAAATCGTACATATTTTACGAATTAGCTAATTCGTATGAATTCGTACGAATGACCTACCCCTGACCCCGCCCCTAAACATAACCGTCACGTGGGTTTAGACAAATCATACAAAGTTGTACGAGTGAGGTCGTATGAATTAGTACGAATTAGCCACTTTTGAATCACTCGTACGAATTCGTACGAATTGGTCGTGAGATAGCGTAGGCATCCCTGGTAAATTAGTCTGATTCACTAAAGTGACGGCTGCAAACAAACGTGCTCCCTTGTTTTATTTTAAAGTTTTAATCCACTTCTTCCTTATACTCAATTCAGTCGGGAATCCATGAAAACTTAGGTTGGGTTGGCGTTGTTGGTTAGATTTGCAAAGTGGAACAGAGCAGTGACATATATAGCCTTCGTCTCAGGCATTGTTGAACTGCGTCAGAAGTGGACATGCACAAAGTTGACAAATCCCGCCCATGAAACCCGGAAGCGTGATAATCCCCTATTAGTTCCTCACACCTGTTTCTGTTCACATTACTCTCCGCAGAAATTTAAGTCCTATGTTTTCTTAGTTCCTTTATCTGGTATCATCTATGTTAAAAGTGATTGTGTTTACTCCTATGATCTCTCAACATGACATCATGACTTTTGCGTAGACATATACGCCACTTTCGAGTCAGGTGGCGTGTTATCTCTACGCATTTTGAGCTATCCGCGTGTATGCGTATATGTCTACGCCATTAACGTCCGCATCATTCCGCGTGTCTGAACACGCCGTCAAATCTCCAGTCATAAATGCCATTAACCCCAGTGACGGTTAAGTTTAGGGATGGGGTTGAGGTAAGTCATATCTTTTTTTTACCTAGGATGGTAAGGGAACAGTCATAGATGCCATTAACCCCAGTGACGGTTAGGTTTAGGGACGGGGTTGAGGTAAGTCATATATTTATATAACGTTAAGTCAACGGCGTTCATAAACACGCTGAAAGGCGATTATGCGTCTTGATAGCACGCCAAAAATGGAAATACGAATTGGCGTGGCATACACACGCAACTTCATGAGATCAGTCTGGATCTCTTGAGTTTTCCAATGTGGATTAAAAAAAAGACTATTTGTCTTTTGTTCCTTAGTTTGTTTGTTTTTTGTTTTTTTGTATTTGTTGGTTAGTTCCTTCATCATGAAGGAACTAAGCAACCATGACCTCGATCTTGAGTTATCTCAGTCAATCCAGTGCACGTTTCTGTTGAATCTTGTACCTGTGACTTTGCTGTTTGTTTTTTCTAAAAATGTTGTTGCAGTTGAGTCGACGGTGGTGATGATTTGTTGTGTTGTAGTCAGTGACACAGAAGTATATTCAGAGCGTCCCATGGCAGTGGATGCCTCTGTATAAAGTATAAAGGTGCTCAGAGAGGTTAACTAATCAAATATCCAGATTCAGATTCAAGTTAATGGAATAGTTCACCCTAAAAATGATAATTCAGTAGTTATACTTGTCCTAATGTTGTTCCAAAGACATTTTCCCCAGTGGAATACAACAAGAGGCTTTGTTGAAGAATATTTGCACAGTTATTGACACAGAACAACAGTTCAAAGTGACCACATTTGACAGGTATAAAAATTTCAATTTGGAAACTGGATGTTAAATTTTGTTTTCTTTCTAACACAAAAGCTATCACAGCTTCAGGAGACTTGGAAGACAGCTTAGTGTTCCAGTAACATGGACTTGTTTTATGAGATTTTGTGATATGTGTAACAATTATTTTTTGTGTGTGTTCCACTGGGGAAAAAAAACTACTTAACTAGTGAAAATAATAAATTAGTAATTTAATACATTTACATAGTGCTTTGCACCCAAAGTGCTTTTTATAGTAACACAGTCTCATCCCAAAAAGTCATATAACTGACGTTTTGGGACGTATTTTGACCATACGTCAATATCAGCCTTTTTAGGGCCCCCTTAAACGTCGGTAGATGGCGATCCCGGGCCGTCATACAACTGACGCTTTACCTTTAACGTCAGTTAGGTGACGGGTTAGGTTTAGGGTTAGGTTTAGGTATGGGGTAGAGTTAGGATCCCATAACCTCATCTACCGACGTTTAAGGGGGCCCTAAAAAGGCGAATATTGACGTATGGTCAAAAGACGTCCCAAAACGTCAGTTATATGACGTCTTGGGGTGAGACCGGGTTGTTTATAGAAAGGGAAACCCTGAAAGAGGCTTAATTTTATTCTTATTCTCACAAAAACAAGTATTGCAAAGAGCAGTGTACATGCTTCTGTAAATAATATCTGAAAGTGCAGTAAAAAAAAAAAAAAAAGTGATGTTTTAAATGTAAAAATCAACAATTTTTAAAAACAACACTTAAAGGGTTAGTTCACCAAAAAATGAATGCTTCACAACATTCTAACTAACCCAATGATGTCACATGGACTACTCTGATGTCTTTATTTCCTTTCTGGACAAGGACAGTATACAATAGAGGGACAGAAAACTCTCGGACTAAATCTAAAATATCTTAAACTGTGTTCCGCAGATGAACGAAGGTCTTACGGGCTTGGAATGACGTGAGGGTGAGTCATTAATGACATTTTTGGGTGAACTAACCCTTTTAAAATAGGCCTATTTTCAAGATTTATATATTTGAATGGCATAGTTTCCATCCAATCCAATAAATCAGTTTTAAAATTAACTAATAAATGTACAGTATGTGATGCATATTTAAACTAAACAAGAATAAAATGTATGTAGGCCTACTAGTACTAATAAACTGAATCTGTTCTGAATACACAATATCCAGGTTTATATATTAACCGTCAATAAATCCAATTGTTATATGTAAACCATTAGGCCTATCATTTTACCAACTTAAATATTGCTTTTTCCACATTAGCCAAATTAAATTAAATTTAATTCATGTTTTCACAAGTTAAAGTTGATTCTACAGAATTTTAATATTTCTTTCTTTCTTTCATTTGATTGTGTTCTTTAGTTGACTTGAATCATATATATATATATATATTTTAAATAACAATAAATAAACAAATGTAGGATTATCTGACATTTGAATACGTAACAAAAACATTCTATTTTGTATTATTAATTAATGAATACATAATCAAACACTTCTCGTATGTAGGCCTCTTATTTTTAAATGAATATCAAATTATTATATTAAGGTAAAATCAACAGCAAAATCTTTAAAATTGCATGCACTTTGTCTTACCTTGTGATGCAGGGACAGAAATAAGCAAAAGAATAACTATTGAGAAGATCATTTTAGTGATGCTGTGAGGCATAAACATAAAACAGCACAGGTCTAAAGTACAGCTGAGCTCCCAGCACAGACACACAACATATCCTGAGTAGCAGGATGTGGACGTGTGGCAGAGGGGGTGGTTTCTGTCGTCTGATGGGATGAAAAATTGCTCAATTGTTTCAGAATTGTTTGCACTTGTATAGTATACCCTGCCATGACGTCCTAAATATCCTGCCACAGCTTCATATTGCAAATGTCAAATATAATATAACATCTGCAAACAGTAGTGTTTGCTATTTGCACAAGGTGCACTGTAAACAAAAATTGTGTGCAGTATTTTCCTGGTTAGGCGCACTTTTTACTGTAGTTCACAATAGGCTAATACATTGTTTCAATTGCCAGCTCTACAGAAATTCATGATATTAATGTTTATAATACTTTAATGCCCTATTTTCTACATTAAGCAGTTAAAAAGATGTTCAATAGTTTAGGCCTATGGTTATCTAAACGCAATAGTTGAGATTTACTATAACATATTATAGCTTTGTGTGATTATACTGTTTGTATACGGCCAACTGTAGGCTATGCAAGCTGGATGGAAATCTGGTTTAAAAGTATGAGTCTGTCGGTACTTTTACAGTTTATTACGTTGACTGATGTGTGCACTATGACCAAACCGATTAATGTTATTGAAACATTGTAGACCTGCAATAATCTCTTATATGGTCACAACTTATGATTGTAGGCTATACTACTGATGTCCATTTTGCTATGCAACAATGCTAGCATGTTAACACATGCCAGCCAGTATTAAAACATGCTAGCAGCATGATTAAACATGCTAGCAACATACTTGCAGTCACTGTAAACATCCCAACAATGTGCTAAAAACACATTCTAGTAATGAAACAACATGCTAAAACCATGCTATCGTGCTAAAACACATTGGGAACATGTTAGAAACATGAAAACTTGCTAGAAAAATGAAACTGTAACATGTTAAAAGCAAACATGCTAATTTAAATGCTGACAACACTAAGTAACAAAACCAACGATTACATTTTATTTTATTGTATAAATAAAACCCTAAAACATTTAAAAAATGTAGGCTCTGATAATATTTCCCTAAATGGGAACAGGTAAATGAAGGTAAAAGCTCACAGACAAATAAAAATACTTAACTCCAATGGTGACTCAAAAACAAAACTTTAATCCCACAGTGCAACGCAATTTTTTTTTTTTTTTTTTTTTTTTTTTACGTAATTTGTTATGTTTGATGTTTGTTCTCACAGTCACCACAAGGTGGAGTTCTTTCACAGATATCAAACAGGCTTGTGTTCTAGACTGAACTTCTGGAACTTACCCCGATCAACCTGTGTTGTTCAAGTGCCAGTGTTGAGGCAACAAAATGTGCAATACATTATTATTGCTAAGAGGGCTATGAGATGATTTTATTTTAGATAATGTTTACCTGAATACAACTTTCTGTACCTGTATAATATATATATATATATATATATATATATATATATATAGCCTATATATATATATATATATATATATATGAAGAGTTCAGATGCAAAAGCCTCTAAGTGCCATTTGAAATTTTCTTCTAAAATGATCATTTTTATCAAGGTCCTATATTTTTTTAGAAGAAAATTTCAAATGGCATTTAGAGGCTTTTGCATCTGAACTCTTCATATATATATATATATATATATATATATATATATATAATGTTTAATATTTAGAACATTTTAATGTAATAAACTTTTTTTAATTTAGGTTTTTTACTTTCAGAAACAGAAATAAGGCCACTTTACAAAAAGATCTAAGACATTATAATTCCACATAATGCTGCAGGAAATTTTATTTATTATGGTTATTGATTATTATTATTATTATTATTATTATTATTATTATTTATATTTGCATCTTGGGAATCTATCTTACTTTAAAATATGTATTAGTCTTTCTTTGCCAGCTCTGACTTTTGGCCTTCACAAGTTTGTTAATGTCACTATAAAGCTCACAATCACATCTGACACACTTTACCCCACATCAACGATTTTGAGAAAATAATATGATCCTTCATCCTTCCCTCTGGTCGTTTTGAACTATAAATAATCTTTATGCTATTAAACATGATCTTATATTATACTTATATAACACCTATTGTGAAAGTTCAGTTAAAAGTCAAAAGTCATGCTGGCATCTGCCCTCTGTTGATGTAGAGTAAATAAAATACAGATGCAAGTAAGTGGAAGAAATAGTCAAGCTGCTGTTCAATAAATCTTTTATTTTGACATATCCATTTTCCATGATTCATTAAGCCAGCCTTGTTTCCTGTCTGCCATTATTGGCCAAACTTGATTAAGTCAGGTGTGTCTGATTATTGTTGCCGTGACTACTGAGGTCAGGCACACCTGGATTAATCAGTTTGTCCAATAATGGAAGACAGGAAACAAGGAGCTGGGATAAGTTCAGGAAGTAGTGAGGCTGTGCATAAAGCCAATTGACAGCACCCACTGACTTCCATAGTAGGAAAAAAAAATACTTATGAAGTCAATGGGTGACGTCAAAGATCTTTTCATATTTGGATGACTTATCTCTTTAAAGCCTGCAACTCTGTACGCAACCTTCATATTTATCCATCATCTCTCTTGTGTGTCCGGAAAAACTTTGCATTGTAAAAAGTGTTTGAAATTCTGTCTGTTTGTAATTCATAAAGAAGCAAAACAAATTATGCAGGAGAGTCAGTAAATAGTCAGTAAATGTATTTGTTGGTCATTATTCTTTTACTGTAACATCTCGAAAAATAAGAAAAAATGAAGTGTTGTTTTGTTTCGTGCCCCCTCTAAAGACGTCAGTGTCGAGCCCTAGATGAAGACGTGACACTGCAACATGCATCCTGACAGGAACACTAGAAGCAACCCCTTGTTTGTGTACATGTTTGATCCCTTGTGCACTGGTTATGTGTCAGCGTGACGCAGCAGATCTCTGAGCCTCTAAATGGATTAGCCTACATCTCTGGTTCACTCAGGCTCTGAACGAACCGCCTCAGATTCGGCGGCTGCCCTTAACACCGGTGCTGCATTATGCTGGTTTGTGCTGGTCTAGCTGGTGAACGTGCTCAGTCCCAAACCCTTCAACAGCAATTATTCAGCAACTTCATCTCAAGAACCTCTACTAATCTGCTATAATTACTACTCTGATTTATATATATTCTTGCGAAACAACTTATTCCACTAGAATGCATGATTTTTTTTGCAAGGGAGATCAGAAATGGACTTTTTGTCTTCAGACTGGTGTATTTACAAGCTATACCAGCTAATCTTTTTTTAGAGTAGCTACACTATGCACTTATTCTATGCTCTATGTATTCATTCGTCTGTAGTGTATGAATTCGGAGCCCGTTCTCATCCCAAAGCGTCATATAGGACGCTTTTGCAAAAGCGTAAATATCCAACGCACATGGCACCCTTTAACGTCAAATGAGACGCAGATATATTTGGGCAGAAGGCGCCCCCTAGTGGTCTAACCCTTACCCTACACCATACCTAAACTTAACCATAACCGAAGCGTCTCATTAGACGTTAAAGGGTGCCATGTGCGTTGGATATTTCGTTGTATATGGCGCTTTGGGTTGAGAATGCGTTGGAATTCGATAGGTAATTTTGTCACCCAACATCGTAGTTTTCCAACATCGTTTTAAAGATGCAACAGTTGAGTGGATCAAGTGTCCAACATTCCACTTTTTTTCAGTTAATTATGTGCATCATCCGGGTATTTTAATGCACTCACACTCTTTATACTACAAAATCCTAACCCTAACCCATGTTACGAGAGAGTAGAGCCAGTTTCAGTAACCCAGGTGAGCAGCCTGATATAGTTGACAGGCGATGATGAAGATTTAGTAATATCTTTCCACTGAATGCTGCGTTGAAAAAATCAAAAGTGAGCTGCTTGATAACTTACATATTTGTTTATTAACCAGCCCAGGCTCCTTGGAATTATGTGCCTCTGGTGAAATTTTTTGATATTCTTGCATGTTTTGTGATATTTAAAGAGAAATGCCAATCCGATCTCACGACCAAATCGTACGAATTCGACGCATGATTAAAAAGTGTGAGTGAGGTCGTACGAATTAGTACGATTTTGCTAAATCGTACATATTTTACGAATTGGCCAATTCGTATGAATTCGTACGAATGACCTACCCCTTACCCCACCCCTAAACCTAACCATCACGTGGGTTTAAGCCGCCTTTCCACTGCACACGACAAACGAAAAATTCGGATCCGTTTTGAGCTTTGGATCCGTTGAAATATCTGAACTTCTGCGGCTAGACCGTATGCGACCGGCCAACCGGAAGTGATGTATTCTAATAAAAACTATGAGCGCGAGGCTAGAATTACCAATATTTTAACTCTTTAATGTTTTTTTTTGTAAACGCTCGCTCTGTAAAATGTTGGTTGTAATTTAATATAGCAGAAAAAATATTTTATAATTATTAAACCAATATTTATACTACTATATTTTTATTTGAGATGAATAGAGGGTCATTTGTTTTGTGTAGATATATTCATGCATGCATTACATTTAATTTTACCATTGTGAATATCCTAGAGTAACGGTTGCTTCACGTCCAATTTCAAAGTTCCGTGCGACTGACACTAGGGGGCGAAATGCGACAATCGTATGCGAATGTCGTGTGCAGTGGAAAGGCGGCTTTAGACAAATCGTACAAATTCGTACGAGTGAGGTCGTATGAATTAGTATGAATTAGAGACTTTTTAATCATGCGTCGAATTCGTACGAATTGGTCGAGAGCCCAGTGACGCTATTGAAGCATTTTCAGTTTTATTCAGCAGTTGGAAAATTAAATATTTGGTGAGTGGCGCTATAAATGCTGATGTCGTAACGCAATTAAAAGTAAACAACCACACTAAACCCTAACTGATATTATTAACTAAAGCAAACTTGAGATAAAAATGCATTTGTTGAAGCAACCATGTCAATGTCATGACAATGTCATTTCTTCATGACTTCAATAGGAATTTTTGTGCCCCTACTGTTTATTTCAGGAATCTGCTGTGAATTGTATACGTATAGGTACAAAAATGTAGACAGATGCACGTGTGTCCACTGAGCCAAGGGTCCCTAACAATAATATGTGTCGGACATCACTGCCCCTAAACACCACATAGTAAAAAATAGCAACCGTGGTTAATTTCTTTACAATATCAGTCAGATTGCTCATCTTGTCTAAGTGGGAAGTTCTGGACCGAAAAAGCTGCAGCGGACCAGACATCTCAAGCTCAAGCCATTGGTAGTGAACCACCTCCAAGTTTTCCTGGCTAAGAAGTGTGTTTCAAGTTTGTTTTGCTATTTACAGAGCTTATATAGTCTGGGCACCAATTTTAGTACATATTCAATGTATTTCTTGAATCTAATCAGATGTAATTATGTAGGATCCATCTGTTATTCTAACCCTCATCCCATTTCTTTTCCATGCAGCCTTGGATGATCACAAAAAGCCTCCCACTCCAGTAGTCTCTATAGAGCTTTATTGACTGAACCCATTTGTCAGCCAGATTTGTTGTTAGTCAGGACATGCCCCCGCTCTGTACTGAACTTTATGTTATAGGTCTCTATGACTCAACTAGAAGCACAGGAACAGATGTTTTGAGTTTATGCAGGGAACAAGTTGTTTTTCAGCACTTTTCTGCTTAAATGTGAAGTGGGCATTTGTTTTTCATTGTCAAAATACTTTCTTCTTTCCCAGTTTATTGTGTCTACAATAAGTTTGCCATTTGTAGGTTTATTTCAATATCAGGGAAAACACTTTTGGCACTTTGCTCAAAACATTAGGCCAACTCAGCATAGTTTATTTCAAATGAATGTGCTGTGTTCACCCTAAAATTATGAGGGTAAGAAAGTTTGGTCACACTTTAGTTTAGGATCCAATTTTCTATTAACGATGACATCTGCCTCAATTAACTCCTAATTACTGGTTAATTTATGTTTGTGAGGTAGTTGTTAAGTTTAGGTGATGTAGAATATGGTCATGCAGAATAAGGAAGTTGCACCGAAAGTTGCATAAGAACGATATTTACACTCGCCTAAAGGATTAGGAACATCTGTTCAATTTCTCATTATTGCAATTATCTAATCAACAAATCACATGGCAGTTGCTTCAATGCATTTAGGGGTGTGGTCCTGGTCAAGACAATCTCCTGAACTCCAAACTGAATGTCAGAATGGGAAAGAAAGGTGATTTAAGCAATTTTGAGCATGGCATGGTTGTTGGTGCCAGACGGGCCGGTCTGAGTATTTCACTCTGCTCTGTTACTGGGATTTTCACGCACAACCATTTCTAGGGTTTACAAAGAATGGTGCGAAAAGGGAAAAACATCCAGTTTGTGGCAGTCCTGTGAGCGAAAATGCCTTGTTGATGCTAGAGGTCAGAGGAGAATAGACCGACTCAAGCTGATAGAAGAGCAACTTTGAATGAAATAACCACTCGTTACAACCGAGGTATGCAGCAAAGCATTTGTGAAGCCACAACACGCACAACCTTGAGGCGGATGGGCTACAACAGCAGAAGACCCCACCGGGTACCACTCATCTCCACTTCAAATAGGAAAAAGAGACTACAATTTGCAAGAGCTCATCAAAATTGGACAGTTGAAGACTGGAAAAATGTTGCCTGGTCTGATGAGTCTCGATTTCTGTTGAGACATTCAGATGGTAGAGTCAGAATTTGGCGTAAACAGAATGAGAACATGGATCCATCATGCCTTGTTACCACTGTGCAGGCTGGTGGTGGTGGTGAAATGATGTGGCGGATGTTTTCATGGCACACTTTAGGCCCCTTAGCGCCAATAGGGCATTGTTTAAATGCCACGGCCTACCTGAGCATTGTTTCTGACCATGTCCATCCCTTTATGGCCACCATGTACCTATCAACTGCAAGATACTATCCTATCAAAATGGGCCAACATTTCTAAAGAATGCTTTCAGCACCATATATATATATATATATATATATATACAATTATTTATCATTTTTATTTTGTGTTTATGTTTTTTTATTTTTGTGTTTATGTTTATGTGTTAGTGTTTTTTATCATTCCTCTTTTTTAATGTTAACTGTAAATTCATTGTTATACTGCAGTTTTCTCTTTGTGCTGTAGGCTACATCACTGCCAGTTCTTTGTTCCTTCCAAAGTTTACTTACAGAAAGCACTTAACGGACTGTGTTTCATGACTCTTTTGTATGGCAGTACTGATTATAAGTCAACATCTGGAAGAGAAGTTGTTTGTGCTCATTGGCTGGAATACACACTGTCCAGATGCATGATGTTGGTAAAACAACGTTTGTGAGCAGCAGCTTGTTCATTTAGTCCACGCTGATCCAGGCCTTCACGACGCAAAGACCACGTCATCTGAGCAAGATTTACGTGAAAAGAGTGAAACATGATAAAAACAATGCTACTCTACATGCAACATTACATGAAACGAGACTTGGAGTGGTTGTGTGGACTGAATCTTAGTTGAAAATATATATATATATTATATGATATAATTATATAATATGTTGCCTACTCACATAGTTTTGATTCAGATATTTAAAACATGTCCATAGAAGAGATGTAAGTCATTGTTACAATATCTGAACTAAAATAATTAGTATATTTCTTATAAACAAATTATTTAGAAAGACATCCCAGGTGAATAGAATGATACAATTAACTAATACTAATAATTCTCACATGGATTCAAAGTGTACAAAAAAAATACTAGTTGCTACACATGGATACACCACTTGACATTTTAGAGCCATTATTATATAAAAATGGAAATAAACAGAAATGACGAAGATCTTTATTAATTGAAACATTGCTGTTATAGTTTACAAAGAACTGCTTAAGTTTTTTTAATGTTCCCTGGAAATGGTGTTGCCCATTGCTCTTCTTGTGGGACAATTTCAAAACTTCTCAGCTTTATTCTCGGATTCATACAATCTATTGTTTATTTTTTTGGTAGTAAACGTAGTTTAAAGTAAAAGACACATGGTAGTAAAAGTATAAGACACATCTCTTTGCCCTTGCAAGCATACTCATAATTATAGACTTCTACTGTGTAATTCATTAGAGTCATTCATATGAGTCATAATAAGAAGTCATTCATTTTCAATGGAAGCTGGCTTCTCTCAGCTGCAAGGAGCGTCAAATTCCTCTGCGTCGCGTCTTGGGCATTTTGAGCGTCAATCTGAAAGTTGAAAGAAGCTCAACTTTATGGTAATGAGCTAAGACACGGTTCAGCGGTACGTAGCGGCAAACCAGCAACCAACCAGAATAAAGACGTCCTTCACTCTGGCTGATTCCGGAGAAACATACGATGTGAACTTTCGTTCCTACCAAAACATTAGTTCCTATAAAATGGAGGAGAAGCTGATAATCGCTGTTGCTGCGTTTCCTATCATATATGATATGACGTTGTTTGAATCCGACGTCTTCTCCGCAAATAGCAAGTAGCACCAAACACAACAACTTCGCGATTTTCCATAATGATCCAGTGATACATATTTGAGAATGAACGCGCGTTTTAAGTGGGAATGCAATTCATTTGCTCACGGTGACAACGATTTGACCAATTGCACTAATGCAAATAATAATAATAATAATAATAGCTAATTATTATTTTTTCCCCCCGACCAAATATGACCAAAACGGTTATTAAAATGCTGTCATTATAAAAGGTTTCTTCAATGTATCGCTTGTTTTTTCTGTTTATTACATTTCATGTTGTGACACTTCTTTTCTCCCTGCTACGTCAGAGCGTTCAAAGCGTCCAAACCGTCAACGAACTTCCTTGTGGTTTTTGACAAGCGTTTTTGACAGAGCGGCCAGAGCTTCTTTGACGCTCAAGTCGGCGGCGTTGTGAACGTACGGTTACAAACCTGCGCACATACTGTATATTGAAACGCACATAACTATAGAATCAATTCTTAATGCGCATGAACGCCATCAGCGTTTATCACAGGTTCACGTTTAAAGTCTGTTTAGAGACATTCGTATACATTTTTACCTTACAGTTACTGTAAATCCGGCTTCTAGTTCATCAACGCCAGAGGAGAACTGGCCCACGACTGAGCCTGGGTTCTCCCAAGGTTTTTTTTTTTTTTTTTTCTCCATAGGGTCACCTGATGGAGTTTTAGGACACCATTAGGTCACTTGATGGAGTTCTTCAGCGCAGTCTCATCCCAAGACGTCATATAACTGACGTCTTGGGACGTCTTTTGACCATACGTCAACATCCGCCTTTTTAGGGTCCCCTTAAACGTCGGTTATAGCGAATCCTAACCCCTACCCCAGACCTAAACCCAACCCGTCACCTAACTGACGTTAAAGGTAAAGTGTCAGTTGTATGACGGCCCCGGATCGTCATTTACCGACGTTTAAGGGGACCCTAAAAAGGCGGATGTTGACGTATGGTCAAAAAACGTCCCAAAACGTCAGTTAGCCTATACGACGTCTTGGGATGAGACTGTGTTGAGTTCTTGGGTTCCTTGCTGCTGTTGACTTTGGCTTGCTCCGTTGGAGATATTCAAATGAATTAAACAATCTGTAATACTCTTGATCAGCTCTACCAAACAAGGGTGGTTTTCCACTAAGAAACGAACATTGTTATGTTTTTATTGATACTGTGAAGTTGCTTTGATGCAATCTTTTTTTTAATGAAAAGTGCTATATACCAACGCATTCTCACTCCAAGGCGTCACCTTTGACCATGCTTCAATATTTGACGTTTTAGGCGCCCTTTAGCGTCACTTACATGACGCGATCCTACGGCGTCATCTAACTGACGCTAAAGGAAAGCGTCAGTTAGAGGACGCGGTTAGGTTTAGGTGTGGGGTGGGGGTAGGGTACACGCGATCCTAGGGCGTCATCTAACTGACGCTAAAGGGCGCCTAAAGCGTCAGATATTGAAGCATGCCCAAATTCTTCCCAAGGCGTCAGTTAAGTGACGCCTTGGGGGTGAGAATGGGCTGTATATACTTGACTTGACTAGTAAACATTCCTGTTGCATTGGCTGCGTATATGTCCTGTTTGTTCTAGAACGATGCCCCTGGCTGAGATGCGAATGTGCCTGTAATCCCCTGACCTACTTCTCATGGGGTTGGACGTCTATGATCATGTAACTATCAAGACATGCACGACGTGCCTCATCTGCCTGTGCATTTTGTCCCCGAGCCAAGTGTTAAATGCACTCTTGAAAACAAACAGCCATTTTCACACCATTTAATCTGTTTTGAGGAGGGCAAGGTATCCCTGGAACATGTCACCAGCACTGACCTAGAGTGCTTTTTTCCCTAGAGATGTCTGTTGACGTCACAGGAGTGGTAGATAAAACTTGACCTCACTTCCTGTCTTGAGTGAATGAGAGCTTTGGCCTAAGGCCCATGTGCTCACTGAGAGCACCTTTAAACCTCACAAGTGTGTTTAGACGGTTCCTCGCAAATATTGCACATTTAAAGTTGCTTATAACCTCTGTAAACGTGCACAAGCAATGCTTTTCATCTGGAGTAAATGTGCATGTGCAGTTTTATTATCCTAAATGTGAGCAAAGCCTGTTTTTTTTTTTTTTTTTTTTTTTTTTTGGTTGATTATCCTGTTAACATTTATTGCAAAATTGAAAAAAAAAAATAAAAAAAAAAAACATGCACGGCTATCTGAGAGCTTCAGATGCTAATAAATCTGAAACATGGAATTTTACTGTGCAGAATATTTTACAGTATTTTAAACTGACTTAAAGTACTACACATGTGTTTCTGATGTACGATAACTCCTTATTTGTCAGTTTAAAGATATACTGATTATCAAAGGCTATATAAAGGCTATTATAGTTTTCAAATTTCAAATATATGTATGTGTATATATATATATATATATATATATACACATTTATACAATTTATATACATATATAAAATTCTGACAGGAATTATCCCAGCACCGACTTCACACCATTGTTGTATTACCGCAAAAAAATAAATTATATATACTGTATATATATATATATATATATATATATATATATATATATATAATTTTTTTTTTTTTTTTTTTTTTTTTTTTTTTTTTTTGCGGTAATACAACAATGGTGTGAAGTCGGTGCTGGGATAATTCCTGTCAGACATCTGAATTTTGATCTTTAAAGGTGATGTTCTCTGTATTGAGTTTCACTCACACTTGATGACACATTTATTATTATTTTGCCACTCGAAAATATATTTATTGGCATTTGTTTAAACACTAGAATAATACAATTAATTAATTAATAATAAAGAAAATAAAAACACATTACAGGACATCATTACATCTAGGACAAAACAAAAAAACATCAAATAAAATAAGTAAAATATACATTGATCACAGTTCACAGCCTTTCATTGTGTAACTTTACAAGAGTTATTAGTTATTTTGCTGGAATACAAGAACTGCATTATATATATTATATATGTTTTAAAGATATATTTTCTCTGCTGATTTTTGTCTCTATTATATCATTTGTAATGAGTAATGGCTGCGTATTATTCTAAAATGTTTTCACTGAGGGGGACAGACAACAAGAACCACATGACTGACGTTGGACTCAAAAATCAATTTGGAATGTCCAGCACAGCCAGGAAAATCTTTTGAACTTTCAATCCTTTTCCACACAACAATAACCCTGGCTGGATCCCGGAAACTCCTCTCTGACTGCTGTATGCTCCCCTCCTCTAGACATGAACTGATTTGGGCAAACAACCGTCAGACGCTGCGACCACAGGGGAACCCCACCTGGAAACAAGCGCTTCTGCAACCAGTCCGATTCCACCAGAGGAATGCCTTTACGTGTAGATTTCTGATGAAAATAGTGCAAATGTTTCCAACGACTTTGAAAACAACTGGTACACATGGAAAATATAATTAGAACATTTCTATTTTAACACTTAACAGATTTAGAAGCTAATTTGGATTTTGTTGCACTTGGTTTCAACCTCCAACAGTTTTTTTTTTTTATTATTCAACCAGTAACATAAATAATTCAAATCATTTGGCTTGTTGAGAAGAGATTTGTTATGAATTTTCTAAGCAGTCAAACTTTTTTAAACTATTCAAAAGACGAAGTCAACCTGATTTTACTTGATTTTAATTAAAGGAGGAAACAAAATCATAGTGTCCTGAGTACTGTTTTGAGGACTGTAAGAAATCACCTAGTTGTTATGATTTTCTTGGCACATAATTGCAATAAAAGCACTCCAAAAATTATCAAACAAAAAGAAACGCTACCCCCCCCCCATGTTGAAACTGATTTTTATTGAAACAATTTTAAGGAAGCATTCTGACAAAAATGAAAAGATTCCTTATTCTCAGTCATTTTAATATCTCCAAAACATATCACAACCAAATGTAAACAAAACCTCTTCTCTGAGATGTAAATAGCAGCACACAAGTTTGGCTTTGATCCAGGGACATCTGTTACTGCACAAGTAAATCCACACTCACTCACACACACACACACACACAAAATTGATCTGATGTCGCATTCACTTACCAAAAACATTCAAACTGTGTACAGGTCAACAGTGTTCACATAGCTTGAATATTTTTCTAGAACTCGTGCATTCTAATCAGGTGACAAACCAGCTGATTGGCTGTGAGCGATAAATCCTCTGATTGGCCATGTAAAGTTGCTCTGGCACTGTGATTGGCTAAGAGAAAAAAGATCTGCTTATGGCCTGCACTGTTTGCCCGGTGATGCTGGGAAGCTCGGGAGAATTCCGGAATGGCGGTGCGCCGTCAGTATGTACTCATTAAACATGTTCCTGGACTCTGTTCTTAGAACAGACAGAAGAAAAACAAAAACAGGAATGGCTTTATACGCTATAGTAAATAATGTACCAGTCTGCACCTGCTCAGCTTTCTCTGCAGTGTGTGACTCTCTCAAACATGTGTCTTGTCCATTTCTCTAACTACAGGAGAGATTTAAAGGGATAGTTCACTTTGGGAAATATTTTTTGGTAGTTTTAGCTTACCTCAAGGGCATCCAAGATGTAGGTGTCTTTGTTTCCATAGTAGTTTCAATTTTTATGTTTTTAGGTCAAACCGTTCTTCTCTGTCAGTCATATAATGCAGGTCTATGGTCACCACCTCAGAGATCACTATGCCGAAGTGCCCGCGCCCCCTAGATCACTTGGCTGTGGTTACAAGAGGAAAAAGTTATAAATACTGTTCGTTTTCTCTCACAAACCGTTCGTTTCGTGTCTTAGGCCATCAATGTGTACTTACATTTACGAGTTATTAAATCATGTTTAATTTGGACTTCTCTGTGCATGCTCTTTGAGGTGGTGACCATAGACCTGCATTATATGACTGATAGACAAGAACGGTTTGACCTAAAAATATCAAAATTGAAACTACTGCGGAAACAAATACACTTACATCTTGGATGTCCTTGAGGTAGCTAAAACATACCAAAAATGTATTTCAAAGTGAACTATCCCTTTAAAAGACTATTCCAGATGGTGTCTATTCTCGGTTTAATGGACATAATCTTTGAATCAGAGAATTAGTTCTACTCATATAGTAAAAAAACAAAAAAAAATTTCACCTTTGTCAAGGCCGTTTGAAGTCTACAAATTTTGTATGAGAAAAGTAGAAAAAGTTGTACATGGTGACAGAATCTTTATTTGTGTGTGTGAAACTTTCTTTAGCTGGTGTGTGGTGGGCGTTCTGGTTCATTCATCTGGATGCTGCACATTGGTGGTGGTTGAGGAGATTTCTCCATTCTATGTAAAGCGCTTTGAGCACCCAGAAAGGCACTATAAATGTAACAAATTATTATAATAATTATTATTATTTATGTTAATATATTTTTTCTGCATTCTATTGTGCTGCTTTTTAATGGTTTTCTTACAGTAAGCATGTGCTAGATGTATATGTGGCCAGTCTTTTCTTTCCTGTTCCTCACGATTGTGTGATTCGGGAATTTATTGGATTTTACTGTTGTCTTTTACCATTGCTGTGATCTTGTGTGATTGATAGGTTGTCCTACCATCAGTAAACAGCAGTAAACACTTCATCAGAGAAGAGAAGAAATGCAATCGCTGCAATGGGGAATGGAAATTATTTTGATTAAAGATTATGAGGGTACATCATTTTTATATACACACACACACACGCAAATATATATATATATATATATATATATATATATATAATGATGTATATAATGATGTGCACGGAAATAAATTACAATGAAAACTGCAATATTGCATAAAAAATTCTATTTTGATTTCATGGGGACTTTAAAAGCAGAAAACTTTCACTTTTATACCTTGCAAAAAATTTTTATCCATTCACTGCTTTGTTTGTTTGCTTTGCTAAGCACAAAAATGCGTTCGGTCTATTATGCATATTAAATATGGAATTTTGGACAGTCTTTTAATACAAACTAGTTTATTAGATCAAACTAGTTTTAGCAGAAAATCTTAAAGGGATAGTTCACTCCAAAATGTAAAAATGAAAATTTTGTCTTCATTTATTATGTTACTATGGAAGTCAATGGTGCCGTCAACAGTCTGATTTTTGTGTCTGAAAAATCTCTTCTTTTGTGTTTAACAAAAGGAATAAACTCAGACAGGTTTGAAACAACTTGAGGGTCAGTAACTGACAATATTTTAATTTTGGGGTGAACTATCCCTTTAAAAGCTCTGAAAGGTTCCAGAATGAATCCTACACAATGTATTAGCTTTAAGAACCAGCAGGAGGCGATACAAGACTAGTCTTCAGGCTGTTCCTGTGTCGGTGTTGTTTAGTCTGCTGTGCAGGGCAGATGGCCAGGAGTGGCTGAGGTAAATTCCTCTGCTGTTACATCAGATCGCCAGCAGACTTTGACTCATCAACGCGGTCTGAGATTTTCAGGGTCTAGGAGCTTCTGCAGGAAACCAAGGGCTTGGACGTCCAGACGGCTGACTACTGTCTAGATTCCCACATATGATGTGTCTGGCTATCCCCAAATCTGATAAATCATTATAGTAGAGGAGTTTTAGCAGGAGTCTATTTTTATTACAGGCTCGCAATAACTGGGGAGAAACTTTGTGTGTGCTTTCAGACTGTCTGGTCGGTGGTCTGTGAAGGTTTTGGTCACCATTGATGCTGAATGCAAAGAAAGTTCACATAGCCTGTGTCAGAGTGACAGTGATATGTAGTTTTATCAATTAAATTATTCAACAAGAAATTGCCAGATGAAACCAGATGTCATACTCTCTTGATTTTTGACTTTTTTTCCTTTGTGTGCAATTTATTTCCTCCATGCTGGAAGAGAGAGTGTTTTTGCTTGGTCATTGTTTCTCCTGAAACTCTTATCTCTGTGACTCAGCATTTCTTGTTTCCATGAACTTACGCAGGGACTACGTTGCATTTTCTAGCTTGTGTTGAGAAACAACCCTCCTGTAGAAAACAGACCGAGGACAAAAACAGACTCTAAAACCACGTTACCCCACTGCCTCCCCTCTCCCCTTATTTGAAAGTTAAAGCAAAGTGAGAACATGTTTTGATGCTGAACTTGTTTTGATAGTGTTACAGCTGAGCTAGGAAGTTGTTCCTGTTTTCAGCATGCGTGCAGAGAGACCCCCTCACACCCCATCACGTGTGCGCTTTTTCAAAACAAATAATCCAGCCGCGAGAAGGAAGGGGGGTTGGAAAAAGGGGGAAGAAATTTGGAGAAACGCCAGAGATGTTTTGTTGGGGAGATGTTTTTCTGTGCACATGGAGGATTGCAGAATAGTTGCCTCATGCGGTGCTTTCCCCTCAAAAACTCTGTCACCTGTCACTGCATATTGCTCTATTTGAGCCAGACCACAGGCCACGGTAAACACAGCAGCTCAGATGTTTGATTCTGTTTGCATTGTCCCCACAATATTGAGCTGGACATAAACAACCTTGCCAAAAAAAAAAAAAAAAAAAAAAAAGAAAACAGATTGAAGTTGACATTTTACTTCCCCAGAGTTTTATCCTTTGTGAATTTATTCAGTAGATTGTGAGTATTTGCAGAGTGTTTCTGTATGTGGTTGTGTTGTGTGTATTTGCAGTGTGTTTCTGTATGTGGTTGTGTTGTGAGTATTTAAAGTGTGTTTCTGTATGTGGTTGTGTTGTGAGTACTTGCAGTATGTTTCTGTATTTGGTTGTGTTGTGAGTATTTGCAGTGTGTTTCTGTATTTGGTTGTGTTGTGAGTACTTGCAGTATGTTTCTGTATTTGGTTGTGTTGTGAGTATCTGCAGTGTGTTTCTGTATTTGGTTGTGTTGTGAGTATTTAAAGTGTGTTTCTGTATTTGGTTGTGTTGTGAGTATTTGCAATATGTTTCTGTATTTGGTTGTGTTGTGAGTATTTAAAGTGTGTTTCTGTATTTGGTTGTGTTGTGAGTATTTGCAATATGTTTCTGTATTTGGTTGTGTTGTGTGTATTTGCAGTGTGTTTTTGTATTTGGTTGTGTTGTGAGTATTTAAAGTGTGATTCTGTATGTGGTTGTGTTGTGAGTATTTGCAGTGTGTTTCTGTATTTCTTTGTGTTGTGAGTATTTGCAGTGTGTTTCTGTATGTGGTTGTGTTGTGAGTATTTGCAGTGTGTTTCTGTATGTGGTTGTGTTGTGAGTATTTGCAGTGTGTTTCTCTATGTGGTTGTGTTGTGAGTATTTAAAGTGTGTTTCTGTATGTGGTTGTGTTGTGAGTACTTGCAGTATGTTTCTGTATTTGGTTGTGTTGTGAGTATCTGCAGTGTGTTTCTGTATTTGGTTGTGTTATGTGTATTTGCAGTGTGTTTCTGTATTTGGTTGTGTTGTGAGTATTTAAAGTGTGTTTCTGTATTTGGTTGTGTTGTGAGTATTTGCAGTATGTTTCTGTATTTGGTTGTGTTGTGAGTATTTGCAGTGTGTTTCTGTATTTGGTTGTGTTGTGTGTATTTGCAGTGTGTTTTTGTATTTGGTTGTGTTGTGAGTATTTAAAGTGTGTTTCTGTATTTGGTTGTGTCGTGATTATTTGCAGTGTGTTTCTGTATGTGGTTGTGTTGTGAGTATTTGCAGTGTGTTTCTGTATTTGTTTGTGTTGTGTGTATTTGCAGTGTGTTTGTGTATTTGGTTGTGTTGTGAGTATTTGCAGTGTGTTTCTGTATGTGGTTGTGTTTTGAGTATCTGCAGTGTGTTACTGTATTTGGTTGTGTTGTGAGTATTTATAGTGTGTTTCTGTATTTGGTTGTGTTGTGAGTATTTGCAGTGTATTTCTCTATTTGGTTGTGTTGTGAGTATTTAAAGTGTGTTTCTGTATTTGGTTGTGTTGTGAGTATTTACAGTGTGTTTCTGTATGTGGTTTTGTTGTGAGTATTTGCAGTGTGTTTCTGTATTTGGTTGTGTTGTGAGTATTTGCAGTGTGTTTCTGTATGTGGTTGTGTTGTGAGTATTTGCAGTGTGTTTCTGTATGTGGTTGTGTTGTGAGTATTTGCAGTGTGTTTCTGTATTTGTTTGTGTTGTGAGTATTTGCAGTGTGTTTCTGTATATGGTTGTGAGTATTTGCAGTGTGTTTCTGTATTTGTTTGTGTTGTGAGTATTTGCAGTGTGTTTCTGTATGTGGTTGTGTTGTGAGTATTTGCAGTGTGTTTCTGTATTTGTTTGTGTTGTGAGTATTTGCAGTGTGTTTCTGTATTTGGTTGTGTTGTGAGTATTTGCAGTGTGTTTCTGTATGTGGTTGTGAGTATTTGCAGTGTGTTTCTGTATTTGTTTGTGTTGTGAGTATTTGCAGTGTGTTTCTGTTTGTGGTTGTGTTGTGAGTATTTGCAGTGTGTTTCTGTATTTGTTTGTGTTGTGAGTATTTGCAGTGTGTTTCTGTATGTGGTTGTGAGTATTTGCAGTGTGTTTCTGTATTTGTTTGTGTTGTGAGTATTTGCAGTGTGTTTCTGTATTTGGTTGTGTTGTGAGTATTTTTGCTGTGTGTTTCTGTATTTGTTTGTCTTGTGAGTATTTGCAGTTTGTTTCTGTATTTGATTGTGTTTTGAGTATTTGCAGTGTGTTTCTGTTCGGTTGTGTTGTGACTATTTACAGCGCGTTTCTTTATTTAGTTGTGTTGTGAGTATTTACATTGTGTTTCTGTATTTAGTTGTGTTGTGAGTATTTACATTGTGTTTCTGTATGTTGTTGTTTTGTGAGTATTTGCAGTGTGTTTTTGTATGTGGTTGTGTTGTGAGTTTGTAGTGTGTTTCTGTATTTGGTTGTGTTGTGAGTATTTGCAGTGTGTTTCTGTATGTGGTTGTGTTGTGAGTATTTGCAGTGTGTTTCTGTATTTGGTTGTGTTGTGAGTATTTGCAGTATGTTTCTGTATTTGGTTGTGTTGTGAGTATTTGCAGTGTGTTTTTGTATGTGGTTGTGTTGTGAGTATTTGCAGTGTGTTTCTGTATTTGGTTGTGTTGTTAGTATTTGCAGTGTGTTTCTGTATGTGGTTGTGTTGTGAGTATTTGCAGTGTGTTTCTGTATGTGGTTGTGTTGTGAGTATTTGCAGTGTGTTTCTGTATGTGGTTGTGTTGTGAGTATTTGCAGTGTGTTTCTGTATGTGGTTGTGTTGTGAGTATTTGCAGTGTGTTTCTGTATGTTGTTGTTTTGTGAGTATTTGCAGTGTATTTCTGTATTTGGTTGTGTTGTGAGTATTTGCAGTGTGTTTCTGTATTTGGTTGTGTTGTGAGTATTTGCAGTGTGTTTTGCATTTGGTTATAATAATTATTATTCATAAAAACCTGCACTGATGCACATTGAATGTGCATTTAGAAAGTTAACATGTTCATTCAGTTATCTTGTTAACTTTAAATGCTACATTGCATTTCTCAGGTTTTCTTGTCATCTTTCTCATCTGAGGGAGGAGTGATCTGTCTTCGCACTTTCATTTTCACGTCTGCATCACAGTGTCTCGTACCCTCATACTCCCCTCCCACACTGCGACCCACGTGCGTGTGTGTCTGTGATGGATGTTTGTGGTCTAACCTTTAGTGAGGTCTCTGCTTCTACAAAGAAAAAAGGGAGATAACTCGTTTAACCTTTCACTTCTGACAGCACGTGAATCATCTTCTTGATGGGTTACTCTGAAGTTTCTCTGATCTCCTGGATTGGACTGCTTCATCTGGACTCTTATTAAAAAAAAATGTAGAAATTTTTTAAAAATCTTTCTTACAGAGGTGTCTTTCTTACAATGACTCACCATTACAGTAAAGCTTATAGAAATGTCATAGCATCTATGGATTAAGAACTAGAATCATAACCCAGCTTTTCAATTGTTGACTCAAGAAAAATTAAAGTGCACAGAAATTGTGAATGTTCTCCATTAACTTTAATTTACTGCATTTATATACACTCACCTAAAGGATTATTAGGAACACACTAATATTGTGTTTGACCCCCTTTTCGCCTTCAGAACTGCCTTAATTCTATGTGGCATTGATTCAACAAGCTGCTGAAAGCATTCTTTAGAAATGTTGGCGCATATTGATAGGATAGCATCTTGCAGTTGATGGAGATTTGTGGGATGCACATCCAGGACACGAAGCTCCCATTCCACCACATCCCAAAGATGCTCTATTGGGTTGAGATCTGGTGACTGTGGGGGCCATTTTATTACAGTGAACTCATTGTCATGTTCACGAAACCAATTTGAAATGATTCGAGCTTTGTGACATGGTGCATTATCTTCCTGGAGGTAGCCATCAGAGTATGGTTACATGGTGGCCATAAAGGGATGGACATGGTCAGAAACAATTCTTTGGTAGGCCGTGGCATTTAAACAATACCCAATTGGCACTAAGTGTGCCAAGAGGACATCCCCCACCCCATTACACCACCACCAGCAGCCTGCACAGTGAGCCTGCACACTCTACCATCTGAATATCTCAACAGAAATCGAGACTCATCAGACCAGGCAACATTTTTCCAGTCTTCAACTGTCCAATTTTGATGAGCTCTAGCAAATTGTAGCCTCTTTTTCCTATTTGTAGTGGAGATGAGTGGTACCCAGTGGGGTCTTCTGCTGTTGTAGCCCATCCGCCTCAAGGTTGTGTGTGTTGTGGCTTCACAAATGCTTTGCTGCACACAGGTACCTCGGTTGTAACGAGTGGTTATTTCAGTGAAAGTTGCACTTCTATCAGCTTGAAAAAGTCGGCCCATTATCCTCTGACCTCTACAGTAGTTCAAGTTCAAGTTCATTTTATTCATATAGCACATTTTATAGCAGCCACTGACTGGCCAAAGTGCTTTACAGAACTACAGAATTAAAAGACAATAATACCATGCATAGATGCACATCACAGAATATACACAATGTCTTTACTGTCACTTTAGATCAATTTGATCTGTCCTACTTGTATCTTTTAACTTTTGAATGGTTATTGAAGTTAGCAAGCAAGCACCACTAATAATGTCCAGCTACTGTTAGGAGATTCTCTTTTATAACTTCTCATTCATTTTCATATTTTTTATATTAAAATTTGTTTCGACCTGCTGTTTTGCAGCGTCTTCATAACAAATTCCAGTTACAGAACACCCCGCTCTTCCCGACAAGTTACTGAACAGTCTGCTCTCCCTCCTCCGGCGTACACACCAGGTCATTGTTAGCTGTGGAAATGTAGACTAATAGTTTGGGAATGCGGCATCCTCCCTCAATAAAAATGTGTGGAATGTGGAAAAAATGCAGGGGAATATTTGTGGAATGAATGAACATCATGCTGGGATTTTCTAGGGCTGATAAGAGTCCTGTGCTGGAAATTAAACTAGAAATTTAGAAGAATTGGAATTTTTATTTTATGATGGGGGTCAGAAGCACTGTGTAAAAGATTTCAGTCTGGACTGTTTTAAGGAGAGACCACTGGGAATGTAACAATCAGATGAAGCAGCAGAAAGGGAAACAACACAGACACATTGTTTGTACATTAATCATGCACACTGGGTGGGATCAGTTCACATCTGCCCTCGTGTTAGTGTGTGTCTATCGATGCTTGCAGTTACTCTAACCAGAAAAGGCTGGACATGGATTTGGCTGTCTGAATTACGGTCTGCCCTGTTTCTCATGAAAATGTTGCTTCCCCTGAATTGCTTTATCAGATACACGTCAGCGACGTCTTAGGTAAACGTCATCAGCGTCACTGGACAGAACCGGAAGACAATGCAATGCTGAATAAAGTCATAGTTTTTGTTATTTTTGTACCAAAATGTATTTTCGATGCTTCAAAACATTCTAACCCAATGATGTCAGATGGACTACTTTGATGATGTCTGTATTTCCTTCCTGGATAAGGACAGTACACCGTACATACATTTTCAATGGAGGGAAAGAAAACTTTGGGACTAAATCTAAAATATCTTAAACTGTGTTCCGAAGATGAACGGAGGCCTTACGGGCTTGGAACGACATGACGTCTTACGGGCTTGGGCGAGTCATAAATGACATAATTTTAATTTTTGGGTGAACTAACGATCAGGACAGTTGTTTCTGATGTTGTTTCCCCCCCAAAAAATAAAAAATAAATTAAAATGATTGTATGAACAAATCATTGTATGTATGAATTTCAATGAATTTTGTTTGATGGCCGAGAGAGCTCAATGCGCTGCAACTAAAACAAACAAACAAACAAACAAACAAACAAAAAAAACATCTATATCAGTTTGACAACTTGTGCTGCAAATACTCACAATGCAACCAAATACAGAAACACACTGCAAATACTCTCAACACAAACAAATATAGAAACACACTGTAAATACTCACAACACAACTAAATACATAAACACACAGCAAATACTCATAACCCAACCAAATACAGAAACACACTGCAAATACTCACAACACAACTAAATACATAAACGCACTGAAAAATACTCATAACACAACCAAATACAGAAACACACTGCAAATACTCACAACACAACTAAATACATAAACGCACTGAAAACTACTCATAACACAACCAAATACAGAAACACACTGCAAATACTCACAACACAACCACATACAGAAACACACTGCAAATACTTACGACACAACCAAATACAGAAACACACTGCAAATACTCACAACACAACCACATAAAGAAACACACTGCAAATACTCACGACACAACCAAATACAGAAACACACTTTAAATACTCACAACCACATAGAGAAACACCTGCAAATACTCACAACACAACCAAATACAGAAACACACTGCAAATACTCACAACACAACCAAATACAGAAATACACTGCAAATACTCACAACACAACTAAATACAGAAACACACTGCAAATACTCACAACACAAAAAAATACAAAAACATACTGTAAATACTCACAACACAACCAAATACAGAAACGCACTGCAAATACTCACAACACAACCAAATACAGAAACACACCGCAAATATTCACAACACAACCAAATACAGAAACACACTGCAAATACTCACAACACAACCAAATACAGAAACATACTGCAAATACTCACAACACACACACAAAAAAAAACACACTGTAAATACTCACAACACAACCAAATACAGAACACGCTGTGTTGTGATTATTTGCAGTGTTTTTTTATGTATTTGGTTTATGTATCTTTTCTTCAGTTGCAGCACGTTGGGCTCTCGGACACCATTTTGAAAATAAATTAATAGATACGGACAAAAAAAGCATCATCCTTCTTGTATGTCACAGAAGATCCTTCAATACATTTTATCGACATTTTATTCATGTTTATGCAATTCATTGATTACCCAGTAAGAAGTTTTCACAGGAATTTCTCACATTACTAAGAATCAGCCCCATCACAGCAGGACATGAAACTGTTAGGCTTCTCCGCTAGATTAGGTTCTTCTGAACACTAATGCATTCCAGATTACTCTGACTTGCAGGTGGATTGTCACAAGGAAAGTTTCAAGTACAATACACATTAAGATAAAGTTAATCAACAGCATTTATGACGTTTAGGAAGATTATTTTGACTCATTCTTCAGTTGTATAGGCAAAAAATGCAGTAACTTTCTTCCTGAAAGGGGTGTGTTGTAACTGTCTGCACATAATAAAAAGCTATTTTGCCAAAATAAAAAAATAAATAAAATACAAATGATTTACAAAAGAGCTTTAACAAGAAAATATGATTTCTGACTTCCATTGCAAGTGTATAATGTATTTGTTTTTTCTTTTTCATAAACTGAGACACAAGTTAACTGGACCAAAGTCCCAGTTTAGTTTGTATTGAATCAAAAACATTTCTTCGTCTTGTATAAAAAGGTCATGTGGACACTTTCAGTCAGCTGAAGCGTTGGTCAGATTTACTCATGTTTTGGATAACTGCAAATTATACAGTGATCAAGAATGAGATGTGTCATAATAGCAGAATGTTCCTCTCATCACCAGCAGGCATGTAAATCATATGTAAATCTAAACAGAACAGATTCCCAGGCCTCTGTCCAGTTTCTCTTTCTCTCTCTCTCTTTTTTTTAGGGAGAAAGATCATAGTGTGTTTGGGTCATTTGCTCTGGTTTGATCATCACAGACAGAAGAAACATGCAGCCTCATAAACTCTGTATCTCTCAGCGGTGTTTGTTCTCAGGCTGCCACTTTATTCCTGACCGCAGTCAGGGCAAACATTCCCACACTTCTTACTGAGCCTCTGTCACCTCTCCAAACGCTCAACCTCCAACCCCTGCTGTCTCTCAATTTCAGTTATTCATTGTCAGAGTACTTTATTGTTGATTGCATTCTAACACAGCATAAAAAGTAGTAATACTATAATTATAATAATAATGGGTGATAGACCTTTTTGCACACAGAATTTGATTAATGTGGTTTCACCTTTAATACATTTAATTAGGCTACCTTTAATGGGACGAACAAAGAATTAAACTAAAAGAGCTGTTCTGCAGAAACCACACAATAAATCTACAAAATGGATTTTTGTCTTTGAAAGAAATTTCAATTCTGCTGATTTTCTCAGTACACATCTCCTGCACCTTCATTGATCCAACTGTCCTGCACCCCACAGACTCTCCCATGACCTGCAGTGGAGGTGTCAACACCTCAAAATCTGGACCCCCATGAGGAGGCTTCTTCCCCCTCAGACAGACTGATAGATCTAACACCCTTCCACACACGCCCACTGCCACCTTTAGTTCAGACCAATACACTTCATCTGATCCCTGGCTAGCAGTAAGAGTGACAAAACGCGCTAGCTGAGGTGTGAACACTGTAATGACTTGAAGCCTCCCTCTGCCATCTCTGAATGATGAGAATCCCTGTGGAGAGAGATAAAGAAACAACACATAGCCTATTACTTCCCATAGCATTAGAATTGTTCATACAACATTCTGAATTGTTCTTTTGTGTTGATCTGTAGCCAATGCTAACTGCTGTAGCTATTAGCACAACACAATAAGCATTTTGAAAATGCAAGTTTAAAAAAACATCTATAGTTGCTTTTTTATCAAGGACATTCAAGTTATCTAGAATATGAAAGATTAGTACTAATTTCTCTATTAAAACATGAGGCGTTCTTTGTTAACATTTAGCCTACTTACCTGTTAGCGGTTCCTCACACAAAGCTATTCATGATTCTAGAAGATTTCAAATAATACAGAGACATTTTGGACCACTTTACTCATTATTTTGTGTCATTTTTTTAAAACTTGACATCCTGAGGTTGACTACCCAGATAGCAAACTGACATTGATTTAACGTGGAAATATGACATCGAAACAACGTTGATCTGACATTGTTTTGCTCATCGAATTAACGTTGAACCAACGTCAGACGCGTCATTCTTTCAAAACTAACGGAAAATCAACTTGAAATCAACGCGTTGTTTCAACGTTATGAAAGCAAACCAATTTTCGATTTTCATTTAGCTTTGAAGAATGCCGCGTCTGACGTTGGTTTAACGTTAATTCGATGAGCAAAAGCAACGTTGTTTCAATGTCATGAGAGACGTTGTTTCCACGTTGATTCAATGTCAGTTTGCTATCTGGGTAGCCTACTATTAGTGCATGAAAAAACGCGCAAGGTTAGTAAATCACGAAAGATTTTTTTACAAAGGTGAACTATTATGCATAAACATAGCATCCCTTTGTAATCCAACATCTCAGTTTGATTAGTTAATCCCTGTCTTTGATTTGATTTGAAAACTAATATTAGCTTTTCTATACTTTTTTATGGCTTTTGACTGTTTGAATGGTGTGTGCAGTAGCCTATCTTATTGTTCTATCCAACAATGAAATTAAAAAGTTTATTTCTGTCGTGCTTTTCACATATGTATCTCCCAGTAACTTACACACATTTCTGCGGGGAAGTGTCCTGGTGCTACGCCATAAAGCAATAACTGACATAGAAAAAAATAAATAAATCAAAAACCAGATGAAAGCTTAGCCTTAGCTTAGGTGCTAAGAATCCCCTTGAGTGTTTAACCGCGGCCACTAAAAATAGACTATTTTCATTGAAATACGGTGTGGAATTTCAAAGATGGACATGTTACAAAACAGATAACATGTAACAAACAGCTCAAATGCTCATTTCACTGCATAACTTTTAGATAGGAATCTTACATAAACTCATTTGCATGACTTGTGAAGAATCCCAGTGAATGTGAAGCTGTTCACTGGGAGCCAAGAGTAAACCAGAATTTAAAATTTTCTGAAGCAGGCTGTTTTCCCAATTAAAAACGCAGACGCTAAAGGGTTTTGCTACGTGGTTGCTATGTGTGGATTTGATTGTGTTGCTAGGGTGTTCTTGGTGGTTTTTAGGTGATTAAGTAAAGTCACCTCTGAGGCCGTGTCCACACTACTGTGTTTTCGTTTAAAAACGGAGAATTAAAACGAATACAATCTCCGTCCACACCAGCGTTTTATCTGTGTATTAGAATTGATCTCCGTCCACATTAAAGCGACTAAAAACGTGGATCACATGACCATTCACCAACACTGGGCATGTGCATGCCGGTGTAAACAGTGGCTGACGAATCAGGGAAGGACACGTCATGACTGATAACACCCAATCATAGAGCCAAGAGTCAGACTCTGCGTCATCGTTTGTAAACTCCTCCGTTTTGCCCCGTCTTCACTAAAACGCCATCCGGAGATTCAAAACACAAAACAGAGCTGCAGCGTTTCTAAACTTCTCCGTTTTAGGTCTTCGTTTTTTCCGTTTTAGTGTGGACGGGAGGTGCAAATGTAGCAAAAGGTCTCTGTTTTTAAACGAAAACGCAGTAGTGTGGACAGGGCCTGGGTGTACATTGAGTGGTAAAAATATGTTTCATCTGGTTTATAATCCAGCGGATGAAAATCAGGAAATCAATCACTAAATTAATCAATAGTACACCAATCCAAGCCACATGATTTACGGTTTCCATCATATCTGTAGTGAATCAATGCAGGACTACGTATAGTTACACTGCTACTGCTAACCTTCAACCCATGATAAATACACTTCCATTCAAAAGCTTGGGTTCAGTAATATTTTTTAAAGAAATTATTTATTTTATTCAGCATGGATGCATGAAAGGAAATTGAAGTGTAAAGACATTTAACCTATAGTGTTACAAAAGAGTTCTATTTCAAATGAAAAACTGTATCTCATCTTGAGCCGCAAATCAGATTTCTGAAGGATTATGTGACACTGAAGACTAATAGTAAATTCATCTTTGATCACAGAAACAAATTACCATGTATTGAAAAAAAGAACACATCTATTTTATATTTTAATAATATTTCATAATATTGCTATTTTACTATATTTGAATAAATGAATGCAGCTTTGGTGAGTAAAACAATATAGCAGACCCCCAAACCTTTAAATGATAGTTTAATATTATTATTCTGCCCAAGGTTATGTTATGAAAGTTTGCATTTTACCGACACAGTAATAAAAGGCTTTACAGTACTTGCAGAACAAATAGAAACTCTTCCTCAGTGCTGTTCAATGGAAAATAACATGCAAAACACTCTTGATAAATCTTTCCAGCCTCCTTGCATGCGATCATCAGTCCACACATTTAACCATACAAACACTCTATGGACTGAAATCTAATATCATGTACTTTATTCAGACTGAATTAACAGTCTGACAGGTTGAATCCAGGTGTCTCAGAGAAATATTTCATCCTAAAGGCTCATTTTAATGGGCAGAAGTGTCATGTGCCACAGTCTATGTGTGGCTGTGTGGAAATGCACACCATCTCAGTTAATCTCTTAATGTGAGAGGTGAGAGAAATGGCTCTTCTCTACAGGAGTCAGAGGTGAGATCATTCACAGCAAAGCCTCTGATGTTTTACTGACATCTCAGCTGGAATCATGATGACTGACTCAGATTCTTTATGGGGTTGCTGTTAAATCTAAGTGTTTCATGTTTTGATCACCTTAATTACATGCAAATGTCATATATCCTTCTTCCTTTCTTCCTGTTGGGAGAAACACATTTAGAGCAATAGATTTCCAACGTTTTGGGCAAGAGGTCGAGAAGTGCTCTAATGACAGTCAAATAAACGTCTGATGGTGGGAGCGAGTTCCTTTACTGTAATAAAGAGACAATGATCAACTTACTGACAATTTGGAGAGAAGCGACACCCAAAAAAATGTAATTCTGTCATCATTTACTCACCTTAACCTGACTTACTTTCTTCTGAAAAAACACAAATAAGATATTTTTAAGAATGTTGATAACCAAACACTTTTGGTTGCCATTGAGTTTATATGGACAGGTTATATTATACAGGTTTGGAGGGTCAATGACTGAATTTTAATTTTTGGGAGAACCCTTTATCTTTAAAAAAAAAAAAGAAAGGAAAACAGCAAATTTTTGGCTTCAATCCCAGTACCGATTTGGACCCAAGTAACCAGTACATAACCGGAATGAATCAAAACGCACATTTCGGTGCCACTTAAATGTCTCAGCTCGACAGCTGTCGGTTGACATATTTGCCATCTTGTTCTCCAAAACGGACGTAAGAAGCATCATCACTACATTCGACGCGTATGATTGAACACACTGGTGTGATAAGAACGTTCAGGTCGCGTGATCTCAACTTCTAAATTCAAATCTGCGTTCGCGTGTTGGCTGGCTACTAGCAAAGTTGGCTAATAGCAAGTACTAGCAAAACAATACATAGTTTGTAAAATACACTTGCGGGCAATCATTCAAAGTTTGCATGTTTAGTGTGAAAAGTCGATGTTCCTACAACAGACTGGCGTAGGCCTACATCTTATCTATGCAAAATAATTGCCACAGTTGTAAACATGATGACGTTCTTCTTCCATGAGGGGTTTCGCGTCATGGCATTTCACTAGTTCACACTTAAAAATAAGTTAGATAGAATAAATGGTATGCGCGTATTGAGAGTACTGTCTGGGGAGAGGGCTCTGAGCTCGGATATTGGGCCCGGACCCTAGAGTACTCCCTCTGTATTGCTGGTGTGGAAGGAACCAGGCGAGTTTGAGGAGACGAGGTCGTGGAGGTATGCTGAAAAACTGTCGAAGAACATTGGTGAGTACAATGAGTAGCCCTATATATAAGCCTACCGGTAGGTCTCCACTCGTGCTGATTGTGTTGATCTGTTGATTACCCAGATAGCAGACTGACATTGAATCAACGTGGAAATATGACATCGAAACAACGTTGATCTGACATTGTTTTGCTCATCGAATTAACGTTGAACCAACGTCAGATGCGTCATTCTTTCAAAACTAACGGAAAATCAACTTGAAATCAACGCGTTGTTTCAACGTTATGAAAGCAAACCAATTTTCGATTTCATTTAGCTTTGAAGAATGCCGCGTCTTACGTTGGTTCAACGTTAATTCGATGAGCAAATCAACGTTGTTTCAATGTCATGAGAGACGTCGTTTCCACGTTGATTCAATGTCAGTTTGCTATCTGGGTACTGATTATCAACAGCTGGAAGGATGTGATAATTGGATCAGTTATTTGAACGTGCTACTTCCAAACTTTGTTAACAAAACATCATTTAAGGTGATGTGTTCTAAAATAGGCTAACACACACCTTGAAGAACATGCAATAAGTCAGGAGAGTTGTGGTATTTTGCCATGCGAATCCAAAAATGTGATCATTCTTTCTGCAAAATAATTGCTGAAATTTAAAGCTGGTTTAGCAAACAAAGAACACAAACTAATTTGCTATTATTAATAGGGCCTACTGTAACTGTTTTTTAGTGTTAAATTGTTGTAGTTGGGTTAGGTGGCTTAGGTTTTAGTGTGAATTTGTTTTGTAAATGTGATGTTTTTCATTTAGGCTACTTATATACTTATAAGCTACTAAATATACAGGGAATGCATTGACGTCACTTTCCCGCCGGAACAACCCCCCTCACGCCGCCTTCACACTGGCAGTTGAAATCAGCTCCGATGCGGCTGCGAAACGACCGGAAGTCGTTCATTTCCTATGGAGATTCGCAGACCGCATGCGAATGGGTCCGAAACGGGTCCGACCGAGTGCGGTGCGAAGAAAATCGTGTCCGTTGGTCATCCGGATGCGTTCAAAAATTTTAACTCGTGCGAAAAGCTACGGACGGTTCCTATCCGACAATTCCAGCGGAAGTTGAGCGTTGCTATGGTACTGATAAAAAAACCTGAATTATTAACTTTTAATAAAATAAATAATTATTTTATAACGATAAATTGTCATGTCATTTTTCATTTTCATGACTTTCTAACATTTATAAGGGCAGTTAATACAATTAAATTGAAGGTAGATATTGAATTATTGACCACTATTTCACATTTTTTAGCCGACCTGACATGTCAACGTCCTGAGCAACTTTCCTCACGCAGCATAACCCTCATCAGAGAGATCATACAGAACTGACAGAATCAAACTTGAATCTCTCCGCCATTTTTGTTCTACCCGCGTCCGACGCTTTTCACTGTGTAGTATGACGTCCGTTGGGAACGTATTGCGTATTACGGAGCTGATTTCCACTGCCGGTGTGAAGGCGGCGTCAGCCTGACTGAGTGGCAAAAGATCTCCTGCGTGACTGGATTTAATAACTGCGAAAATGCGACTAAAATGAAACAATTTTGTCAATTTAAACTAAATGTTGGACTCAATAAAGTGTTCCTTACAACTTACTAAAGATTCAGTGATCCATGGATATTGACATGCAGCCAGGAATCGAGTTGCCTGACATTTATGTTTGCCTGATTTCGACACCGGGGAAATAAAAGCAATAGACCTAAACATAAAGCAAATTTGCCTGTGAACGCAATATAAATACAATACAGGTCTAAATCTGGGTGATCACTTATATCAGTGTTATATATAGCCTATATTATATATATATCATTATATCGTCACATATTTGTACCATTAAGGTACCAATATGCACCCTTTAGGTACAAAAGTGTACCTTTTGAAAAGGTACCGCCCCAGTGACAGCTTTTTTTTTTTTTTTTTCTGAGAGTGTTCATTTCTATGGGTGCCCATTTTTGACCCAAATACAAGATTAAGGAGCCCCCCCCCCCCCACACACACACACACACACACACACACACTTAACATTGTAGAATTGAGTCTCAAAAAAAAAATTGTGTGTGTTCAGGAGGCAAACTTAGGAAAAGTAGCCAAGTCTTATATCGCTCAGTTCAAGGGAAGTATTTTTAAAAAATAAATCAAAACTATTTTGCCCACATTTGTCCAGAATACGGTTTTAGGGTTAAAATATAATTTATGATTAGAATGAGTTTATTTGTATGTATTCAAGCTATAAGTAAAATATGAAATTAATTTTAACTTAATGGTCTACATCACAAGACATTTTATCATGGATATTCTTGTTTGTCACTGGCTCAATTTACAATTTACTTTAGCAAACACAGCCTCATAGAGCTGAACTGCACCGAACCTGCAGGAGTGCATTTCCAATGCAACTATGTAACTCACTTAACTACCATTATATGATGCATTGATGGATAAGTTAACTAGCTAATTGTGACTTGTGTCCCAAAACCGTGGTAATGGTTGGACACTGGTTCAACAATATTGTTTAAGTCGTATATGACATTGCATTAATAAATTCAAGATTCCAATAATTATAATTTTTCATTTCTGCAGAACAACAGAAAGCCATTAATTTTGTTTTTAAATCATGTTTACATGCTATGTAATCGGCTAGCAAATATGGTATTTGAGGACTACTTCATTGTTTTTGATCCCTGTCGTTTTGCTTTATTTGATGATCAGGGTTTCCTTATGCATTTACATGCATGCACACTCTATATATATATATTTAAATGTAATGAAAGATATATAATGTACTGCATGTTACAGTAGCTTGCTTATATACTCAAGAGCCTGAGTCCACATGTCCAACTAGCAAGAAACTTTGAACAGGTCGAGAGCTGTAATTCCAACCACACAAGTTTCTGATGCTGTTTGGAAACTTTTATTGGAACTATGGTTTCAGAATTGCTGAACAATAGTAATGATGGAACCATATAGTCTGCTAACAATGCTTTTAGGAAATGTACCCCAGGTCCAACCCTGAGAAAGGCAGAGAGATGTTGTATGGGCAGAGCAGAGGGCATGTGGGCAGACTTGTGTGAGTGTAAGCGGAGGCATCAGTGGGCAGGTTGTATGTGTACAGTAACCAAGTGAAAACAATCCACTGATTGGCTCGTACACTCATCTCTATAGCTGTGGTCTCCAGGGTGACTCAACCGCATTTCACTCCACCAGCCGGAGTGACACACTCACACAACACCGCTAGCATGCGCAAAGCCTGCACTATAAGCCCTCTTTTCTGCACCCACATGTAAAAAAAACCCAAAAAAACACAACCTTTTTTCACTTTCACTAATTTCTTGCCCTCCATTTCTGATAAACAAGACCACTGTGATGGTTCAGCAGCCAATCTGCACAAACAATATTCTAGGTTAAACAGCTAGCTCAGAATCTGACTATAGCTATTTGCATTTACAGTGAAAGTCAGAGCAACTGAACATCACTGCAAATTATGAACAACAACAGAGCTGAGGATCTGAATCAGGTGTGTTAAATAAGGGAGACATACACAATATGTAGAGGACTGGAGTTGAGAGCCCCTGTACTTTGAACCAGGCTAGCACCAAACGGTGATGGCAACGATATGCGGGTTAACATATCATGTTTACACTGTGACCTGCACATCCAACCCGATCTCACGACCAAGTCGTACGAATTCGATGAATGATTAAAAAGTGGCTAATTCGTAACAATTCATACGACCTCACTCGTACGAATTAATACGATTTTGCTAAATCGTACATATTTTACGAATTGGCCAATTCGTATGAATTCGTACGAATGACCTACCCCTTACCCCTTACCCCGCCCCTAAACCTAACCATCACGTGGGTTTAGACAAATCGTACGAATTAGTACGAGTGAGGTCGTACGAATTAGTACGAATTAGCCACTTTTTAATCATGCGTCGAATTCGTACGAATTGGTCGTGAGATAGTGTTGGCACATCTCTGCCTAGAGCTGAAGCTTTTCATCGACCTTCTCAACAATAAAATTATTAATATAACCCTCCAATGCATAGTTAATGCCCTTTAGGTGACTTTAAGATGATATATAATTTTTCTGTCCCCAAAAATCACCAATTGCCTCCTGTAAAATGTCTCCTATTGTGACAGCTGCCATAACGGCCGTGCCGTGTTTGTCCGAGTGAGTGGAAGGGGCGTGGCTTAGTTATAGGTCAATTCCCTGTTTAACTGTTATTGTCACTATCATTAATTGGACAAATGCAGGACGTGACCTGCTTGTAGCATCGCACGTCCTCATATTATACATTGCCAACTTTACATGTAGCCTATCAAATGCAAACGCATGTCCCTGTTACACTTAAAGAAGAACTCCAGTCAATTTTAATATTGAGCTCATTTTTTTTGTACATTTGGAGTGCTGTCAGTACAGAAAAAAATGACAAAAACCGGTGATGCCTACACCGTGTTATCCTCTTTTTAAAATTCACACCCTGTTGACTTCAATAGGGCAAGACTTCCTGCATAGTGTCCCTTTATAATATTTGAATCATGCTGAATTGCTTTCATTTTGCTTAATCTGTAGTCCCTAAATACTACAGAAGTCATGTTTGGTTAAGCACCTTGTTTTTCCCTGACATTCACTGACTTAACATCAGAGATGACATTTTAATTATTACAGGAAACTTGGGTGCCCCGGTCATTTGAAACAGCTCATATCGAGAGAAAATCTGAATGTATCACTGAATTCGGGGTCATTGAATTTTCAGTCTTACACATCAAAAAAACCTGTTGACAGAAAAATGTCCAATCTGTGCTGTGCTCAGGGGCTTTTCTTTATCTCAGAAGAGTCTTATTTGAAGCCTAAACATCAGTCGTTAGATTTGTAAAGGGAACTTCCACTCAGGGGGGAAGATTCAACTTTACTGATCTGCACTTGTATTTTACCGATGCTGCATATTCAAAGCATAAAGACAAGTCATTTATATTAAAGCATTCATAAAGAAAGCGGATGCTAAATGCACAGGTCTCGTGATTGACACCTCTCGTTTCGGCTCATCTTATCGGATGTCGCTTCATTCCACAGTTAAGGAATGACTTCAGGGTCAATACTTCAATGTCATCATCATTGGAAATTCACTACAGGCACCTGTTAGCACAGTACAAACCCACTGACCCAGTGGCACATATCTACAGCTGTGTATCGAAACAGTTGGCATGTTTGCAGCACTTTCAAGTGTACAGTGTTTTATCTCCGGGTGCCATGTGTACACATTTACACGGAAAGATAATCTCTTGGTTTGCCTTGCAGGCAAACTGGTCATTTTCACTTTCTTCCTCATTGTTATTTTCCCCCACTCTTTCCCACCACCTGCCAACTCAGAATGGTTTAAGGCTAATCGAGTGAGTGCACTCCTCCTTCTGTCCATCTGTTTCCCTATAGTTTGCTCTTTTTCCCTCCAAGACTCAGTTCAGGTTACAGGACTTAAATATGTTTTTTTTTTTTTTTTTTTTTTTTTCAAGCCTAGCTGTTTCCTTCAGAGCGATTTATAGGATGGATGTCATTCGGGAGTCTGTAAACTCAGTTTATCACAGCAGGGCGCACTCAGTAAAACAGTATCAGTGATGATTCAAGGTTATATTATTGCTAACTACTTTTAACTGTGAACTTTTCTTCCCCCTCAGTGACGTCTGATGATGCAGCTGATGATGAACAAGAGCAGTTCAGACCGACATTGACTGTAGGAATTAATAATGTTTATTGGTGATTTAATGTGCACTTATTTTCCCCATGTTTGTAATTGCAAAGCTATTCATCTGATCATTTCAATTTGACTTTCATTTGCATATTTATGTCATAATGAGGCTGAAATGGGTTTCTGTGCGCTAGTAGCTCTCTTCACTGTTACATTTTAAGAATGATTGGAACCAAACAGTTGTTCGTCACCATTGACTTCCATAGTAGGAAAATTAAATACTATGGAAGTCAATGGTGCCAATGTTCCAATCGTTCTTCAAAATATCTTCAGCAGAAGAAAGAAACTCATTCATGTTTGCAACAACTTGAGGGTGCATAAATGATGACCGAATTTTCATTTTTGGGTGGAGTATCCCTGTAACAACATAGTAGATAACACCAACTTCTCTGGATCCAATCAGTTCCTGATGGATAAAGTGTGTCCCCATCCTACTTGATAACTCTATAAAATCGAACGTTTTAAACCATCAATATTCTTATGTTAATGACTTGCATTTACGTTTGTTGTTGGGAGTACAAGTGGTCTCACAGATGTGAGTCATACACCACAGGCGAACAATAAAACAACACTCAAACTCAATCACACATGCAGTGATGACATCAGAGCTAGCCTGCTGACCTCATCAGTGCAGGTCTCATGAGTGTGTCAGGCTTTAAGATGGAGTGGTGGAGGGAGTATGACACCCCCTCCCACTCCCCCACCTTTCCCTACCCTGAGGGTGTTATATAGAGCTGCTTTGGAGAACGATGGGCTTTAACGATTTTAAGCGATAATGTCCAGAGTTTACATGCACAGGACCTTAAAGACAAATTGTTGATGTGCTGTAGGCCTATATAAATGCTATTTAAATCTCGGGGTGTAAATGTAGGCTAGGTAGCACAGAACCCTGGTGCCTGACTAATTGCAGTGTTAACTCACAAAGTCATACTACTGACAGTTATGCAAATTGCACCAGAGAGCTCTGTAATGACTGGGACATTTAGCTTTTCATTGGCATATGGGCCTCAGCCCACCAATTCAAACTCCTTTGATTTGCCACATTGGTAGTAAATGAGCTTTAATCAGTGTGCGCGGCTTTCGTATCGTGAATCAGTAGCCTATTCGGGCACTGGGACAGTAAGGACCCTTGCTCACTACACATTGGGACACTACATTAAAACTGGGACATAAAAATATTAAAAAATGGGACATTTTTTTAATAAAAAATGACATTGCATAACCTATTGCACTGTAAGAGAGTTTGGAAACTCACATTTCACATACCGTAGGTAATACGCATAAAGCAGACTTTTAAAATCAAACATTTTAAAAGAAAACAATAGGCTACATCACTGTTGTTTAAACCAATCAGCATTAAGCTGTGTCGTCAGCAAGTTACATTTACATTATCTGAGGCTTTTATCCAATGCGACTTACAATTGCTATATGGTCACATGCCTCTGGAGCAACTAGGGGTTAAGTGTCTTGCTCAGGGACACATTGGTGTTTCACAGTAGATTCGAACCTGGGTCTCTCACCCAAAAAAGGCACATGTCTTATCCAATGTGCCATCACCACCCCTTTTTCCCATCGTGCTTTTGATCAGAACGAAGCATGATGGGATACATTTTGCTGACAACACAGCTTAATGCTCATTGGTTTAAATAACCGTGATGTATTGTTATTGATTGATTTTGAAACTCTGATATCGTGGTTTATGAGTATAAATTATTTGTGAATATTCCCAAACTCTCTGACAGTGTGATCTAGGTTATGTGATGTAATTTTTATTTATATATATATATATACAGTATATAGACACACACATGATTGATTGATACGTATTTTGAATGGGATTAAACAAGTACTTTGGCTGTCTTGTTCATTATAATTTTTTTTTTTCATATAAAAGCAACAGAACTTAAATTACATCCAGTTTATTAGCAACATTGTGCACAAGCATGAATCCCGCGAATCTCGTGATATCCATCTTTGATCTCACAGGTGTCATATCCACAACAAGAACAGAAAACTGTCCAGCTTGCCTGTGCTTTTTTCACTCTTCCCCTAATGCATACATTTCAGGCGAGGCAAGGCGCATCTCAAACAAACATATTTCTAGCCGCCATCAAAGGTGATCGGCTCTGCAAAGATTTTGCTAATCTCAAACAAGCCTAATAGTGCCAATCGATGCCCCCTGGATTTCACAGTGCATTGTGGGACATTTTAGGGAGCGAATGTTTCAGTGCACTGGTATTATTGCGATTGAAACAGACCTTAAATGGCCGACTCCCTGCAGTGCCCTGACTAAAGGCCTTCTGAACTAGGGATCTGATTGACACACAACCAGTATGTTAATGACTGAACTGTGATAACAGATTAAATTAACAGGTTAAATTATCACTTTTAAGGAATAAAAACTGGTTTAAAGACTTAGGTAGGCTACATTATTATTTAAGCAATTGTTGCAGACTGCAGTTCACCCTTCTGACAAGCATTTTCTAATATACAATTCATATATAATATATATATAATTCTCTGTCTTTGCATAGTTTTAAACACACAACTGATCCTACATACGACATACCAGAAGTAGCCAGATATCACAGCCGATTATATCACACAGCCTATTTGTGCAATTTCTTTTGTGCTTGTGGCTGTTTCAAATGAACGAATGGGAGGTAATTTTTATAGATAACATATAGCAATACATATTTCGTATGGGCCCTGTGAAAAGACCAGTGTGCGTCGTGGAGAATCTCGCTGCGTTGAGCCGAGTTGAAGTGTGTGCGTAGCTGTGACAGTGACGTGAGATCATTTCTGAGGGGGATTGCCTCGTGAGTGGGCGGGAAACTGAGACCGCGAAAAAGCAAGCAGAGAAGCGCGCTCTGTAGCGGAACGTTCTCGTGCGGGTTACCATGACGCTGGGAGTGGGTGATTCCCGCCCTATCGCGCCATTCTGACCTCTGGCTTGGTATTTGTTTGAGGCAACTGTGATTCCAGAGGTTTGTGTATGTCTCTGTTGTGGGTGCGGGGGTAGATGTGGTTTAAGAGTTGGTGTATCTCTTTATGTTGACGGCTGTGCTGTTCTCGTGACATGTAGCCAACCTGATAATGTGACGACACTGGGCATCAATTAAGTGTGATGCTATCAGTCCGTCATGATGGTCCTTTGTCTGTGCCATTAAAACAACATTTAGCTTGATTTAAACATGCGAGCAAGATTATCTTCAAAATCTATAAGGCTACAATACCAAAACTATGAGTAGTCTACTTGTTCTAACAGAGGCATTTCTAACCTGTGAGGAACAGAAACTGTCACTAATATTTTTTGATATAATATGTTTATGATTGTCTTTATTCACAAGCTGCACCCAGTGTGTGAAGTGCCAGAATAAACAAGATGTAGCCTAATACCATCAATTTTAGACCTTTCTGACCTTCGCCCAACGATCAAAAAAGTTATTAATGGGCTATATGCACGCATAAGTTCCGCATTTGACGTAAGGATGCTCGTCCATTTCCGGTTGTGTAGATTAAAGCGGAGGAAAACCGGAGAAAACGGGATTATGGCAGAGTCTTCAATATTTACTGTCCTCCCGTCTTTGAAACGAAACGTACATACGTTTAGATGTAATTTTATATATAGTTATGTTTATTTAATATAATTTTAAAAAGAAGCATAAACACAACGAGGGGTGTCTGTTTTATCTGTTTTTGTGACTAACGTTTCATTAGTATAACCATGGAGTATAAAATTCAATATAAATTCTCGGTATTGCATTGGACTCTATGATCGGCGGAAGTTATCGAGCATCCTTAATCCTTCACCGGAAATAACGCCGTGCATAGAGCCCATTCACCATCTGGCATCGCTATTATGATTTTGAACAGCTGCTGTAAAAAAAATATGGTGAAAATGATTGACGGTGTACAGAAATCGTTACATAATTAAACAGTAAAATAATTTTCATAATAAAATTAAATGAAACTGAGCTAGCGCACAGAAGCTACAAGCTTATGTGAACAGTATTTTTTTAGCCTAAATTCACAAAAGTGTAGTTTACAGGTCAGTTTATCCAAATTCTTGGAGTGTGTTTAATTTTGTGCCAGTTATTCTGAATATACTTTAAATGTTATAAAAACAATTCTACTGCAATTTGCTTTAAATATTGTAATGTAGTTGCAAGCCATTCCTCAGTGCTCTACTTTTAGTGTGGTATATATGATGACAGACTTCATGCAACTTTTTAAAGACAAAATTTCACATATATTAGCCTACCACAATACCTATCCAGTGAACTTGGCAAGCTGCGGTTGATTCTTCCTTAATGCTGTTAAATAAACAGACCTGTTTAAGAAAATATTAACAACTTAACAGTATACGTTTAAACTCAGAAACAGCCTTTCTATTATTATTTTGCACCTTTTTTTGCACCAGTCTCATTTACCAGAAAGTGTATTAACCTGCATGTGATTGCACTTGCTTGCACAATGTTTTTGCTGTAAATGCCAGTAATCGGATTACAGCATTTGTTAGCATAGAGATTGGAAGCGGATTACTGTTACTCTTGCTTGCCTCACATTTGAACTGATCAATAAGTGCCCTAATGAAACAGTAAAGAGTGCATTTTGTTGTGGAGAGAAAAACAGCAGAAGGGAGGGGAGAGTGAATATTTCGAGATTGTACTGGAAGTCATGTGGTATTTCCACTAGAGGACCCCCTACTTCCTTGTTTCCGTTGAAGCCCCGCCCATGCCCTTATATGGTCACTGTTGAGAGCAGCACTGATGTTGCGTCACTGCTGAAATTATGCAGCTCCTTCTTTCTCACCCCCGCCCCATATCCGCACTGTTTTTGTTCTCTGAGAGTTTGGCTGTCCTCTTATGGTACTGCCTTTACATGCAACTGCTTGTTCTATCGTACAGGCCATTCTTCTCCTGCAGAATACTTGATCGTTTGAACAGAGCTATTTTTATAAGAATACAGATATTGAACTTTCATCTGTTGCAATACAAAACAAAGCAAAATGTGCATATTGAATAATATACTCCAGTAGTATGATAATGAAAGGGAAGTTTTCTTTCTCAGCAGAAGTCACTAAAGTTCACCCCAAAGGACTGGTTTTAGTATTTGCATAATAGATAAAGAATTTTGTTGCAAATGGGGAAATGTATTCTCTGAGTAACGCAAATTAAATAAATGAGTGTAATGCATGCATTGACCTGACAGTGAAAAATTCAGTGTATCATTTATGGAATTATATTAAATGGATTTTAACAACTATACTATACAATCTTGATCTTTTCCAGTTGTAATAGACCACCATAGGTTTAATTGTTCCTGCCGTTACATTTAGAATATTGTTAAGCATTGAAAATAATTATCAATTGAACTATAACATAATCTAAGAGCAAATATTTACTTCATAAATTATTTTTATATTTATAGATTTTATTAGAATTGTAAAATTATAACTGTAATTACACTGTTTACACCTCTAACCTACCTATACCAAACCTGTCGCTGTCACCTCAGTCACCAGTCTATCACTTCTGCACACTATCTCCCACAATCCTCCTTGGTTATCACCTGCACTCTCTTTTCAATCATCACAGCTATCTGTGATTACCCACATCAGCACCTCTCATCTCTCCCTTCATAGCAGTCACCTTACACACCACCATTATCTGGTCTCATCGGTCATTCGTGAACACCTGTCGATACACTCTAAAAAATGCTGGGTCGTTTTAACCCAATTTTGGGTCAAATATGGACAAACCCGAAATGTTGGGTTAAAAATGTAATGTAAAGATTTAACCCAACGGCTGGATTAGTCCATATTTGACCCAAAGTTGGGTTAAAACAACCCAGCATTTTTTAGAGTGTACCTGTGCAATCCTCTCTTGAAATGTCCAACCTCTGCCTGCAACACAACAGATAAGAACTGTCATAGTATCACGTCAACTTGACGTCTTCTCTCCAGTTACTCACCTGTTTACATCCATTCCAGTACTGTAATAAACTCTTTTATCACCTTTTCTACGACAGGCACTAACCTTACTTGTATCCACCACCAGTTTTTTGCAATACACCATGAACACACGATACGTACACTGTACTTATTATTTTTTTTACATAGTTAAATAAAGACGCCTCATATAAAGTGCGACCGAGTCATTAGTTTTTTAGTCATTAGAGAAATTAATTATAAAAAGTATAGTGGTCTAAAAATGCATTCATGCTTAGGAATGAAAATTCATTGCATTGATTAGAGATTTGCGTGTTGAGTATTTTCAGTAATTAATGTAATAAATATGTGTATCTGATTTCTGTAATGAAATCTGTGATGTCTGATGTCTGCATCACTGTCTAATTGCATCACGGTCCAGTTTAGGTAAGTTCTGTGATGTTTAATTTTTGTTGTAAAAGTTATTAATTTAGTTCATTTATATAGCCGCTCTGAAGAAAACCGTGATGTCATTATCCAGCCAACACAATCTCATGAAGATGCATATCTATACCACGAATGTCATTTCTCGTGGCATTTATATGACAAAAATAGTTTTTGTGTGCTTGCTACGCACTAAAAAACCCTGGGGTAGGTTTAGGGGGGAAGGGGTGGGAAATTTGTGCGTATTATATGCCAAAAAGTGTGTAGCCTATCATATGCACACGAAAAACGCGTACCATATACATGCAAAAACTGTTTTTGACGTATAAATGCCACAAAAAATGACATTCGTGCTATAGATACGAACTTCAATGAGATCGGGCTCCATCCAGCTCAGTTTAGTTCTCGTATAATGGTGTCAATGCAGGAGATCAATATTATTGTTGAATATATTAAATAATGTTACATTTAATGTCCCCAACTAAGCAAGCCAAAAGCCAATTGCAACAAAGGTGACAAAAAAGGTAATTGTCGATGTAGTTTTCAGTCAGAACACATTTACACAGCCGCATTTTGAATCGCGATTCTCTCAGATCGCGTCTTAGATAATTCACTCTGCGTGATTGTCACTCACGTGAACGAGCACCATATTTCTATGATTTCGAGCATTTGTCAGAGATCTCACAAAACCTGTCAGTGAGCGAAAATCAGGCCTGAATTGTTCAGTGTGAACTCGGCATTCCAGAGCTTTCTTTCTTTTTTTTTCATGTAACTTGCTTGTAAAGCCCTCCTCACATACATAGCCTTCCACTTCGCCCACTTACTGAGTGGGCCTATGGCTCTTGCTGTTCCAGTATGAGAAACCTTTGCAAACCCATATGCATGCAAATACACATGCACAAACACTCCAATTTCAGACTGCTTATTTGCACAGTCTGTTTTCTTATTCAAATTATACACAAGGGATTGCCTGGGCAAATATGAAAATGAGATACAAGAGGAAGAGGATTAGTTCACTTATGAAAAAACTTTTGCTGATAATTTACTCACCCCCATGTCATCCAAGATGTCCATGTCTTTCTTTCCTCAGTCGAAAAGAAATTTAGGTTTTTGATGAAAACATTCCAGGATTTTTCTCCATATAATGGACTTCAATGGGAACCGGATGGTTCAAGGTCCAAAAGATAGTGTTAATAACAGTTTCAGGTGCAGCTTCAAATGTCTTTAAACGACACCAGACAACGAATAAGGGTCTCATCATGCGAAACGATCGGTTATTTTAAAACTTATTCCAAAAATGTAACTTTTCAAAGGACAAATGCTAGCCTTGCTATATTCTCTGAGGCGCGTTTGTAACGTCACGTAATACGTAATTACGTTCAAAAGGTCACGGGCGACGTAGCCGAAAGTACAGAATCAAAATCGTCCGACATCGTTGTTTTTCCTTTTAATTCCTTTTTTTGTAAACGGTGTTTGAGCTAGTTTGCACAATCAACCTATGCGTTCAACTTGTAAACACTGACTCTGTACTTTCGGCTACGTCGCCCGTGACCTTTTGAACGTAATTACGTAATACGTGACGTTGCAAACGCGCCTCACAGAATAGAGCAAGGCTAGCATTTGTCCTTAGAAAAGTTACATTTTTGGAATAAGTTTTGAAATAACCGATCGTTTCGCATGATAAGACCCTTATTCATTGTCTGATATCGTTTAAAGACATTTGAAGCTGCATCTGAAACAGTTATTAACTGTCTTTTGGACCTTGAACCATCCGGTTCCCATTGAAGTCCATTATATGGAGAAAAATCCTGGAATGTTTTAATCAAAAACCTAAATTTCTTTTCGACTGAGGAAAGAAAGACATGGACATCTTGGATGACATGGGGGTGAGTAAATTATCAGCAAAAGTTTTTTTAAAAATGTACTAATCCTTTAATGTTGAATGAGGTGGTTTTGGTCTGTGTGAACTTACCACTGACTTACAATTGCAGTCTGCAACCTTAGATATGTAGAGAAGTGTGTGTGCATGGATTATGGCCCTTAAATGTAACTTGCATCAACAGTGCATTGAACTCTATAGTGGCAAGTTACTGTGTTACCCTGCCCTAGTGCTGCAGTGCACACACGGTCAAGCAGTCTAACAGTTCAAGTGTCATCTTTTACGCCATTTACTGACCTTTCAAAGTGCAGCAAGTGATTACCCAACAGCTCATGTTATATAATAAGAGAGACTGATCCCATGTGTACAACACTATAAAAGCCGGCATTTCGATCATGACACTGAGAAAATATTCGGTGCAAATAGTAAAATGCTCTTCTGTGAAGATCTGTAAGGTTTTTTATATGGAGGTTAAAGCACTGTGATGCTTATGCTGAGAGGTTCAAAGTTCAACCTTTTAAAATGATTATTTTGCTATATATATATATATATATAAATATGAAGAGTTCAGATGCAAAAGCCTCTAAATGCCATTTAAAATTTTCTTCTAAAATGACCATTTTTATCAAGCTTGTATATTTAAGTTCAGTAATTTCACTTAAATGACAATTAATAGGTAATCTTCATTGCCATTTAAGTGAAATTACTGAACTTAAATATACAAGCTTGATAAAAATTATCATTTTAGAAGAAAATTTCAAATGGCACTTAGAGGCTTTTGCATCTGAACTCTTCATATATATATATATATGAAGATATATATATAAAGAGTTCAGATGCAAAAGCCTCTAAATGCCATTTGAAATTTTCTTCTTTAATGATGATTTTTTTTTTATCAAACTTGTATATTTAAGTTCAGTAATTTCACTTAAATAACAATTAATAGGTAATTATCATTGCCATTTAAGTGAAATCACTGAACTTAAATATACAAGCTTGATAAAAATTATCATTCTAGAAGAAAATTTCAAATGGCACTTAGAGGCTTTTGCATCTGAACTCTTCATATATATATATATATATATATATATATATATATATTCGTTGCCTCTCACCTCTTTCCATTCCACCTGTGCTGAGAATCTGGAGTCTGCCAGTGCCAGGAACCTTGGGCACATGGCCGGGTCAACACTTTGCAATATAACAGACTCCATGTGTTCCCAGAGTGCTGCTCATATAACTGCTGTATATGTCTGCATGAGCCTGTTTAAAGGATTAGATGTCCTCATGCACCAGAACTGAGGTCAGTTTTGATGCTTTGCAAAGATTTGCCTAAATCAGTCATAATGTGATTTAACTTAAAAAACTACCACTGAACCTATTTGCTTTCCTTTCCAGAGAATTTTTCAAAGGAGAGAGAGTGTTTGGGCGTCTCTGTCCACAGTTCTGCACATGAAGCATATATGCAAATTCACTGCTCAAGGGAAATTTTCTTCCTTAAGAAGTCACCAAAGTTCATTCCAAAAGATAAGTATTTGCATTAAAATGTGGGATTGGAATTTGCATAGAGAATATTTGGGAGTTTAGAAGTACACACAGGGAAATTTTGTTGTCTTAACGGCTAATATATTTACTGAGTAATTTGTTAAAATTTTACTACAATGTAAAGTCATATTTACAGCAACACCTTTATATCCTGATTTATGTTTTCACCTATTTGATTCATCCGCATATTTGGTGAATGCAGCCTAACACATGATATCTCTGTCCATTTAAAATCCTACTGGGAATTGCATGCACCAGCATGTTCTCTAGCCTCTGTTCTCACACTTTTGTGGAAGTACATTTTCACACACTACATTTTTTTCTCCTCTCCATTGGGAACAAATCTTTCCCTGAATCCCAACAATCTCTTTATAGGTGGGGACTTGTAGTTTCTGCCTGCAGGCTAGAGTTCTTCATCAACCTGAGCTGTTTCTTTCTCTGCCAGGCCTGCTTGACCCGTTTCTCCTGCTGCAGTCCCGGAGGAACTGGTTCTAGTTCCTGAGCACCAGTCTTACAGTGAGTAGCTTGGGATGTGTACTGTATGTGTGTGAGAGAGAAAAACATTATGAATCTCATTCCTTTTGTAACTGACGAAAATGCCATGTCTATTTAACTGAGCAGGCCTGTTCTGTGACCCTACTTTAAACAATACTATTGTCATTAGTCATAATGGATATTGATGCTCAGATATGCTTGGCATTTGGATCTCTTCCCATCACACAACGCCACAATGTACAATTCAGGTGGATAGTATCTGTAATGTTGTCTTTTATGGAATGTTGTTTATGGAAAAAGTGAGTGGTGCTTACCAGTGCAAAAGTTGCAACCACAATGGGGTGTTGTGGTTGCCAAGCTACTGATCCAAGTCAAAAGACCCCATCAAGTCTCTAAGATACTCTGATCCCTTAATATGGCTCCCTCCTTCAATGTCAAGTCTATGGGTTTTTTATAGTTGGGTAGGTGATGAAGGTGGGGTCATGTGCAAAGTTTTGTAGGCAAAAAAAGTTCCACTGTCTATTGTCATCAACAATGCACGAAGCACTGCTAAGTCAAAGGACACTTTTTTAACCGAACAGCTTTTTGTTGGCCAAATTATGTGACCATCTTAAACCCAATGTGAATTCTGTGTGGAAAATGTTTTCACCTTCAATCAAAATGCCTAGTTGCACAAATTCCTATTGAAATTTTGCAGAACACAGTTTAATGACTACACCTTACAAAATAATAATGCATCTTTCTCCGACAACCTTATGCATAAACAAAGAAGTTGAATAGTTAGGCATAGAGGCTTGTTCAAATAGTAATAGCGATGTTTGTTGCAAGAAAAACTGATTTTTGAGCCTCATGTTTATTCATGAGAGATGTTTCAAACGTACTTATTTCAACACATTGTCTAAGGGTACGTTTACACCACAACTATATGCTTAAAATGGAGAAGTTTGTGCTTTGAGTTTTCCACGTACAGACGACACCATTGTCAAAACGATCTCCATTCACATGGATCCGAGAAAATTACTAAAAACCCTGTATTCTGCTGCCAGACGATGAAACACTATAGATTGAAGACGTAATACGCATGTGCACAATGTCATCGTCTTCAGAGAATCGTGTTTTTGTTGTTTACTTGGAGACCGTTTTCAAAAACGTTCACTTTGAAACCCGTTTTCAAAAGTTTGCGTTTTCGGGTACCAAAAACGCCATTGTCGTGTAATCTAACAAACAAAAAGCATAAAATGTTTTACGTTTTTAGTTGAAACGGTATCGTGTAAAAAGCAGACGACACCATTGTCAAAACGATCCCTATTCACACGGATCCGCGAAAACGACTAAAACTCTGTATTCTGCTGCCAGGCCATTAGATGGCGTTGAAAAACTACCGACTGAACACGTAATACGCATGTGCGTCGCCTTCAGAGATTCGTGTTTTTGTTGTTTACATGGAGACCGTTTTCAAAAACGTGCAATTTGAAACCCGTTTTCAAAAGTTTGTGTTTTCAGGTACCAAAAATGCCATTGTCTTGTAAACAAACAAACGAAACGCATGAAACGTTTTACGTTCTTAGTTGAAACGGTGTCGTGTAAAAAGCAGACGACACCATTGCCAAACGATACCTATTCACATGGATCCACGAAAACGACTGAAAACTCTGTATTCTGCTGGCAGGCCATTAGATGGCGATAAAACACTATAGACTGAAGATGTAGTACGCATGTGCATGATGTCATCGTCTTCAGGGAATCGTGTTTTTGTTGTTTACTTGGAGACCGTTTTCAAAAACTTGCACTTTGAAATCCGTTTTCAAAAGTTTGCATTTTCAGGTACCAAAAACGCCATTGTCGTGTAATCTAACAAACAAAACGCATAAAATGTTTTACGTTTTTAGTTGAAACAGTGTCGTGTAAAAAGCAGACGACACCATTGTCAAAACGATCCCTATTCACACGGATCCGCGAAAAACGACTAAAAACTCTATATTCTGCTGCCAGGCCATTAGATGGTGATGAAACGTAATACACATGTGTGTCGTCTTCAGAGATTCGTGTTTTTGTTGGTTACATGCAGGCCGTTTTTAAAAACTTGCATTTTCAAGCACTTAAAACGCCATTGACATGTAAACGAATGGCCAAAAGGCATTAAAAAGTTTTCAGTTGAAAACCGTGTCGTGTAAGCAGCCCCTAAGATATGTGGTACGAAGTAAGTATCTTACCCTATCAATGAAATAGAGAAAAGGCACTATAGACATATTATTGCTCTTTTAATATCAACAGCAAGGTCACTTCTTTGAGAAAGTTCTGCGCTCAGTCAAAAATAGCCAAAAGAAATGTAAATACTGATTTCTGGTTTAAGTCCAAGCTTCTTTTTTTCTGAATCATTCTCTTTCATCTGTGTTTCCTGTTTTGAGTAAGTCTATGTTGCATTTGCAGGTGGTGGGAAATCTCACCACACTCCTCGCCCACTTTTTTGCCCCTCAGAAAACACTGCAGAAGCAAAAACATCTGCTGTCGTCTGTGGGAGAACAATGACTTTAAACTTTAAAAGTCCAGAGCCAAACGCAAATATACACTCTCAGGGTTTTTTTTTTAGGGTCTTTCCTGGGTCTGTTGGTGCATGAGGCTGCTCTCAGCCACTCTGACCGTGAGAGCTGAAATTATACAAGAGGTCACATGACTCAAGCTGTGAGAGCGCTGTTGGGAAACAAGCACAGGCCTGATATGATTGTGGTTCGATGTGATCTGTTCACGACCTTTTGGACCTTAGTTGGGCCCATGCAAATTACAAACACCTCATTAACAATAAACCAGGGGTAGTCAACCCTGCTCTTGGAGGGCTACCTTTCTGCAGAGTTCAGTTCCAAGCTAGCTTCAACAAACCTGCTTGTAATTTTCAAGTAATTCTGAACAGTTTGATTAGGCGTGTTTGATTAGGGTTGGAGCTAAACTCTGCAGGATGGTACAGTAGCCCTCCAGGAGAAGGGTTGGCTACTCCCGGTGTCACATCTATGAACTTGTTTCTGAAATCTTGGCATTGAAATGACATTTCTCACAAACACCTCCTGTAGATTTTTGCTAAATGTGGCATGGCGTTTGCTGAGGAAAAGAAAATGATGATGATGAGGCATCAAAAACCTTAGTCTAGAGTACATTTATTGGGATGTGGATTCTCTGTTAAACCTCCACCTGGAGCTTACTGCTAAGACCATGAGTGCCTGCCCAAGAGTCAACAAGAAAAAACAAATTAGTCATTGTTCCCAGAGGCTGTGAAGAGTCTGTAGGGCTATTAACTCAGCAGGGAGTTGAGATATTGGGCAGTTAACATTCCCATGCTGACAAACACATTTGTGTGCACCAACTCCCTTAATTTTTTAACTTATGGTAAAGGGAACTATGGTTAGTGAGCTGCTAGCTTCTGAGGATCTTTAGCAGAAGAGTGCAATTTGAAAGTCTGTATGTGATAAACTCGTCCTACTGCTCTTATTTGACCTAGACTAGCTTCATTGTCACCTGTAACCCTGGTTTTCAACATCAGATGTATCATCCACTCCACAGCACCTATTTATGACCTTAGTCATAGTGTGACCCAAAAAAACAGCTCCAGAGGATTGAGCGTAATTCAGAAGTGTATTTTATTTAAGCCCGTTTGCCAACACTTGGGTACTTACCTTTGAGCCAGAACTCAACTGATTCTTTTAACTGTAGCCTAGGTTGCCCAAGGAGTTTATGTAGTGGCCCTGTCCACCTGAATGTGTGTGTGTCCTGGCTCGACCCACCCTTTTTAGCTTGCTAGAAATGTAAATCTCCTTAATACTTCTTTCAGTAACTAATAATCAGCACAGGAGCCTTGCTGCACAACACAGTTTGATTTCAGGCAGAAATATATCCTTTCATTTCTTGGTCAGCTTTGATGTGGCAGCAATGTCCTTAGTTGACTCGATCTTTAAGACATAGTGCTTATTTACTTAAAATGGGAATGGAATCTGTTTTATTTCATCAAATCATGCCTTCGTTTCAGGACATAGATGTCCCTTCAAGTCTGACCTTCAGTTCCCATCATCATGCTGGCTTAATTTCCAATGACTGCAATGTCTGATACAGTCTTACGGGCATGCGAGTCCTCCATCACACCTTCAAATAAAAGTGCCAAACCCCTTTTTAATATTTCCTTTGGCTGGCACTTCACAAACTAAGGGTTTGCCACGTGTGTACAGCTGAATCCCTGTTGTTTATTTTGAAGGAGAGTTGGTGTACTCGTACACAGATGAAATATCATCCAGGCTGTGCCTATAATGACACAGCACTTTAAAGAGCTGTTATATGGTGACCTCACTATCATTGTGTACGTGAGATGGAATATTAATGATGGTGCTGTTCCACCTTTGTTTTCAACTTTTCTCCTATCGTACAGTGCTTGCGCAGGCCGCTGGCTATGTTTGTGTTTGATTTGTGACGTCTATTGAAGAGGTAACATGCCGAGGGTCTGTTTGGTAAACATTGCATTGAACATGACGTGAACAGAGCCCAACATTGATGTCAAGAAGAAACTGGGAATCATATTCAGGGACAAAATGCACGTGCTTGTTGACGGTCGCCTTTAGTCTTTTAGGCAGAGTCGGCTAAAAGCGGAGCCGACAACAGTCGGCTTTCCAGACTGATCTCATGAAGTAGCGTGTGTATGACACGCCAATTCGTGTTTCCATTTTTGGCCTGCTATCAAGACGCATAATCGCTTTTCAGCGTGTTTATGAATGCCATTGACTTAACGTTATTACTGTATATATAAATATATGACTTACCTCAACCCCGTCCCTAAACCTAACCGTCACTGGGGTTAATGGCATTTATGACTGTTCCCTTACCATCCTAGGAAAAAAAAAAAAGATCGCTCCCCAAATGTAGATCTACATTTTGCTTCGTTTCGCGCGGACATTTGACGGCGTGTACAAACACGCGGAATCACTCGGACGTTAATGGCGTAGACATACACGCATACACGAGGATACACGCGGATAGCTCAAAATGCGTAGAGATAACACGCCACTTGACTCGAAAGTGGCGTGTATGTTTACGCAAAAGTCATGATGTCATGTTGCGGCTTTCATCGGCGCTAGATCTTTGACATTGTGTCCTCTGCTTTAGATTTCCAAATACCAGCAGTAGCCTACTCCGACTCTCTGCCACAAGGAAAATGAATCTGAATCTGAACGTTGTCATGGATTTTAGCGTAGGCCACACATACTCTAAGATCAAATCTGTGCATATGCACATTTTATAAATGAGGCTACTGAAGCGATTTGGTTTGATAAAATTTTGCTTGCTCAGGGATTTTATGTAAAATAAAACCTGCGAGCAGGCAAAAAGTACATTTTGTTCACAAACATTAAAAATAAAAACAGTCAAAACCTAGCAACCACCTATAGCAATGCCTTAACCACACTGTAAAAAATAAACCGTAATTTTTACGGTAAGTAGTTACCAGAACTTTACAGTCAAAAATACGGTAACAGCATTATTGTTTTTACAGACTTAACTTAAAATTTGCTGTAATAAACCGTATTTCATTATCTGATATAATGTTAATTTACTCTCCTATTGAAGTATTAATATCTGTTTTGTACCATTATTATATACTGACAACCACCATTAGCAGCAGAGATGAGTCACATGATCAATCAAAGCCATTAACAAGCAGCTATTTTCAAGTAAGTTAGTACTAATATTTAGAAGCTGTCATTCACACAAACATTAAACACTATCATGGTAACACACATGAAATTTAAAAAATGCAATAAACATTAATTTAACAACATTAATTGTAACATAAAAAACCCTCTAGCAACCATATAGCAATACCTGTATTTTTACAGGTAGAATTTTTCTCCGATAAACACCACTCATGCTCTCTTCAGAAAATATCAAAATGCTCAAATATCAAAATGCCCTATATTTTTGCTTAAATCATATCGCACCATTATTTTAGTGTGTACATTTGGGCAAATATTTGCTGTTATAACATATCTAATTTTCCCATAAAATGGCATAAAAAGATTAAAAATTATTGCTTTTTTTTTTTGCAGTTATTTATAATTCCTATTGGCTCACTCCATCCCTGTCCTCCCATATGCAGATTGGATCAGCACATCACTGTCCACCAATCACAGGGGATCTTGTGTTGCACTGAGCTCATGCACTGACTCACCAATCACATGATTTAAAAGGAACTCCTCATCTGTTTTTCCCCCTCCCTTTCCTGCTTTTGCTTTGCTCGCTCCATTTCCAATAACATAGAGCCTGCTCTTCCGGGAAAGAGAGAGGGAGTAGAGATGTGAGGCCTGAGTGTGTGTGCGTGTGTATGGTCACAAGAGCGTTGATTCCCTCTTTTTCCTCCATGAGATCAGACTACATTCTGTGTTGCTGATCTGGAAAAGTTAGTGGCATAAGCCAACTGAGTCAAAGAGTGAGGGTGTGTATGTGTGTGTAGACCCCTGAAGTGACTCCATTGTTTGCTTCATTGGACTGCTGCTATTACACTTCATTATCATACACTTGTTTTCCATATATGGTCATTTGCTGCACAGTTCTTTGTGAAAAGATTACAAATCAGCCCAAATGAAGGGGTTTTCCAGCACTAAACACAAAAACACTTGAGACATTGCAAAGGCAGTGTGACATCAGAGTTCTGAGGAGCTGGCAGAAGCTGTTATCATGTGATGCTGAGTCAAGATGTGATCATAAAAAACAAAGCACCTGACATGCATACTGTCTTTCTCCAGATGTTTCGACTTTATAGCCACATGATGGGCTGATGTATCACATTTATGCTGATGTAATTTACAGGAAAGAGCTTTCAAATGCAATAACTTTAGTGTTTTCTAAAGCACTGTTCACACTGACTGTAATCAAATCATTCGATGTTGCTCTGCGCTGATAGTGCAAGTAGTCATTCCTACTGAAATGTCCCACTGTATCTGTTAATCGTATCTGTTTCCTTTGTCATATCGATGCATTACATCACTGTTAATTTGCATACATTTAAATATTTGTTCTCCATTGATTTGTTTTATAATTGTGCTTCTTTTTGATTAGGATTTTAAAAAAGAATAAAATTAACAGACAAATAGACTACAAAATAAAGAATATGCTAAATAGATTTTTTTAAAAAAATACTGTACCAACAATGAATTGTGATTTTAAATCACGCAGGGTCACAAAAAAGTCGCTGTTTGGATTTAAAGAGGCAAATGCTTAATGATTAGATCTCTTGATGCACATCTTGATAATAACACCACTGCCGGGCAGTGTGTATTAATGGCATTTAACGTTTCTAAACCTTTTCTATACCATACGTCCCTACAGCACTGGCATCGTAGCAGAGGTTTTGCATGGGCTGATTTGCATGTTCCTTTTGGTGTATAAATCACACACTGCGCCTTTAAGCATGCATGCTTACATTTATTATAATGCAGAAATGACAGAAGAACCACTGCAAACTGGTGATGAAATATCCTCTTTCTTTGAAATATGCTTCTGCTATAGGAGAGTGTGATTTCCCTTTGTAACTTATGATGGACACCATAGACACCCATACACACACACTCACTGCTTCCTGTATTGGATAGTAAGCCTAAGAGAGATGGTACTGGTCACGGTGACATTGCAAATCAAAGTCACAGTGAACACCATGTGTGCAGTGTCACTCTGCCCAGAGCATCTGTTTGTGTGTGCATGTGTGTTTGTGTGTCACATCCTCAAGCTGCCGTCCTGCACCTGAATAATTGACTCTGTAGGGATGAACTGAGCAACTGTTGATTAAATGCATTTAAATAAATCCTGCCTCATAGGAACATCCTTTCATGAATGAACTTGGAGATCCTAGTGTGATGTACAAAACACAGAGACTCAACTCAAGCAGAGCCAGCTCCTTCTTTGTTCTAGTGCAGACCACTGACTATAAATCATCTGCTTTGGTGAATCATTTCATCAGACGGGTTTAAATCTGAAAGTCACACAGTACAGGAGCACATTCATATCAGTGGTACCCACATAGTCAAAGTGAGTTATGTAGATTTTGATTCAGACTTTGAATACACCTTGTATTAATTTCGCAATTTTAGTCATACCGAGCAACCATACGATCACAGGCTGATTCAAAAACGTATTCATAAAAATCGACTAGAAAAAGCTAATCATTTGGCCATTTTTGACATACGTGACTAGACAAAATTTTGGATAATTAAATGAATTTGTGTTTCTTCTGATTTTACAAATCTCCTGATCTATAAAGGCATCTGACTAAATGCTTGAGATTCATTTTGTGCAATAATATTTAACGTGTGTATGAAAATTTGAATTTATTTATTTATTCACCAAACTACAATTAATCCTCGTCATTCATTCATTCATTCATTTAAATTCATCCATTCATTCATTCACTCATTCATTCAAATTCATCCATTCATTCAAATTGATTCATTCATTCATTCATTCATTCATTCTCCAAATTATTATTTATTAATTTATTAATTAATGTATTTATTTATTTATAACAACAATAGATTTTATAAACGTGCAGCATATGGGAACTCCAATAATTTAATTAGTAAAGTTAGTGTGTCTGCATTTTTGACTGGTAACTTATTTTCAATAAATTATTATCTGGAATGTACTAATTTTAATCTTACATTTATTTCAAACAGTATGTATAGTATGCAGATTGTAACACAAACGTTTTTCATATTTTTTGTCTTAAATGTGCTAATGTGCTATAAATGTACTGGAATAATTGCTCAATTTAAAAAAAATAATAGTTTTTGTTTAGGACTTTCCAGAACATATATATATATATATATATATATATATATATATATAGTATAAGTAATTTCACTTAAATAACAATTAATAGGTAATTATCATTGCCATTTAAGTGAAATCACTGAACTTAAATGTACAAGCTTGATAAAAATGATCATTCTAGAAGAAAATTTCAAATGGCACTTAGAGGCTTTTGCATATGAACTCTTCATATATATATATATATATATATATACAATAACAAACTTTCATAAAATGTACCTACTTTTTTTTCCAGTAGGTATTTTACCTATTTTAACACAAAGTCCACATCAGGAATATGGGATAAGATTCTACATAATGGAAAAATAAACATTTCATTCCAAAGACACTTTTTCCTTTCCCACCTTAAAAACCACCACACACTCACACCCATGATATTTATTCTGTAGCTTTACGCCTGCAAGTGTACAGGTTTACTTGGAAAAGGAGTCTTATCTTATCTGTGGTTCCTGCTGTGGAGTTACACTGTTTTCCATTTCCCAAGTGCTGGTTTTCTCTGCTTCTGGGTACAGAGACTCACTGGAAAGGGGGGTTATGGGGTGTACGCAGCTAAACCCCTTTGACAAACAGGTGTGGCCGCAACTGTACTGTGAATTGGGCCTCAGACTGTCTTCACCTAGTTTGCCCCTAAAATTCTTCCTACGGTTTTTCTTAACCCCCTCCATGTGCACAAGGTGCAAAAAATGAAGCTTCATTGTGTATGTGGCCTGAGTGACCTCTGACCTTTCAGAACCCAGATTGCATGCGTGTCATTTTGTCCCGCCTGGCCGCTCCCTGCATGCCAGTCTTTTGGGTAATCAAGCTGTTATGAGGCGATCCTGTTCTTTAGAACTGATTATTGTAATATATGTGGGAGGGGATTTAATCAAAGCTGTAGCAGTTTATTTAAGGACAACAAGGACATTAGTACAACATTATCTCTGTACAGTTTGCACAACATGTACAGTTTTGATGCCCGTCCTGTTCGAGTACGAACGTTCCCTATAATCTGAATCAGAGGGCTGAATGCGGTGCATGGAAGCATGTGCATGTTCCTTACGCAATGGTGGCTTTTTTCCAAACGTCCATTTGCTGGAGTCCATTAGGGCAGATCAAGTTTAGATATACACTTGTCCTGCAGTGTATACATCTGTGTGAGCGAGTGCTTTATGGATGCATGTGTGTTTATATGTGTCTCCTGATAGGGACAATTTCTAGGAATCAGTCTAGGAATACTGTGAACCGTCACTGCACATGTCTTTCACCTGGAAAAGGTTTCTGTTGGAAAGGCATGCCCAAACACGAAACATTAAGAGGGCAGACAATCAACCAAGAATTGTTTTACGCCGATCCGAGACCAGTTTTGACACATTTCTCATAGGTTTATAGATTAAAGTAAGGTTTGCTTGACTGATCCGAGAACTGGTTATCTAGGCCAGGGGAGTTAATCTCTCCAGTCAGTTACTCTAATAATAGTCACTGCTGTAAAAACTTCCAAAAAGAAAGGTCACCAACTGTCTGAATGATTCACCTTTAGCTGAAATGTTTACATTATCACGACTATTGTTCAGGTTAAGTTCATCTGGCAAAATATGGTGTTAACAACATCAGGGCCATGAGTATTTAATTTCTCGTCTCTTTGAATTAAAATAGGAATTAATTAGTAATTACATCACTTCTACCTACCAAGCAACACTTATTTCTACTGCTTAGCTTTTATTCTCTGGGATTTGAACATACAACCTTGGTGTTGTTTTTATTGCTAGCACCATGCTCTACTGAATGTCAAGTGTGAAACTTCAACATGTAACTCAACCTCAAATTGTGCCGGTTATTGAAGAGAGATGTACAAGACTTACAATGAAGAAGGAACTTGAGCTCTTTCGAGGGAACAGATTATCATAAAGACTTTTTGGCAGCCTCTTTAGACTTGGCTTTATTCTCAATTCCAAGAACGCAAAGAACAGACTTGCGTTCTCTTTGAGACCGGTCTTGCCAGGTGACCTTGAAAGAACGAACTCGGAAAGACGCGATGATACAAAATGCATCTTTGTGAGAATTGAGATGTGCTGCGATCTTGCTGCTTATCTGTCCATCTCAGCAAATAGAGATTAGAAATTAAAGTAAAATAAAAAGCTGCTGCTGCAGGGTGTTCCTGCTGCTGTAGGTTATTGCTGCTACTGCTGCTGCTATTGCTGTAGGTTATTATTGCTGCTACTGCTGCTGTAGGTTATTGTTGCTGCTGCAGGTTATTGTTGCTGCTACTGCTGTAGGTTATTGCTTCTGCAGTAGGTTATTGCTGCTGCTGTAGGTTATTGCTGCTGCTACTGCTGTAGGTTATTGCTGCTGCTGTAGGTTATTGTTGCTGCTACTGCTGTAGGTTATTGCTTCTGCAGTAGGTTATTGCTGCTGCTGTAGGTTATTGCTGCTGCTACTGCAGTAGGTTATTGCTGCTGCTGTAGGTTATTGTTGCTGCTACTGCTGTAGGTTATTGCTGCTGCTGCTGCTGCTGTAGGTTGTTGCTGCTGCTGCAGGTTATTGTTGCTGCTACTGATCTAGGTTATTGCTGCTGCTGCTGCTGCTGTAGATTGTTGCTGCTGCTGCAGGTTATTGTTGCTGCTACTGCTGTAGGTTATTGCTGCTGCTGCTGCTGCTGTAGGTTGTTGCTGCCGCAGCTGCTGTAGGTTATTGCTGCTGCTACTGCTGTAGGTTATTGCTACTGCAGTAGGTTATTGCTGCTGCTGCAGGTTATTGCTGCTGCTGCTGCTGCTGTAGGTTGTTGCTGCTGCAGTAGGTTATTGCTGCTGTAGCTGCTGTAGCTTATTACTGCTGCAGTAGGTCATTGCTGCTGCTGCTGCTGTAGGTTATTGTTGCTGATTCTGCTGCTGTAGGTAATTGCTGTTGCTATAGATTATTGCTGCTGCTGCAGGTTATTGTTGTTGCTGCAGGTTATTGCTGCTGCTGTGGCTGCTGCTACTGCTTATGTAGGTTACTGTTGTTGCTGCTGTAGGTTGTTGTTGCTGCTGCTGCTACTGCTTCTGTGGGTTACTGTTGCTGCTGTAGGTTGTTGCTGCTACTGCTGTTAGGTTATTGCTGTTGCTGCTGTAGGTTATTGTTGCTGCTACTGCTGCTGTATGTTATTGTTGCTGCTGCTGCTGTTGGTTATTGTTGCTGCTGCTTCTGCTGTAAGTTATTGCTGCTGCTGTAGGTTATTGTTGCTGATTCTGCTGCTGTAGGTTATTACTGTTGCCACAGGTTATTGTTGATGCTGCAGGTAATTGTTGCTGCTGCTACTACTGTAGGTTACTGGTGTTGCTGCTGTAGGTTGTTGCTGCTACTGTGGTAGGTTATTGTTGCTGCTACTGCTGCAGGTTATTGTTGCTGTTGCAGGTTGTTGCTGCGTCTGCTGCTATTGCTTCTGTAGGTTACTGTTGTTGATGCTGCAGGTTATTGCTGCCGCGGCTGCTGCTACTACTTCTGTAGGTTACTGTTGTTGCTGCTGTAGGTTGTTGCTGCTACTGCTGTAGGTTATTGCTGTTGCTGCTGTTGGTTATTGTTGCTGATTTTGCTGCTGTATGTTATTGTTGCAGCTGCTGCTGTTGGTTATTGTTGCTGATTCTGCTTCTGTAAGTTATTACTGTTGCTATAGGTTATTGTTAATGCTGCAGGTTATTGCTGCTGCTGCTGTAAGTTATTGTTGCTGATTCTGCTGCTGTAGGTTATTACTGTTGCCACAAGTTATTGTTGATGCTGCAGATAATTGTTGCTGCTGCTAATACTGTAGGTTACTGGTGTTTGATGCTGCTGTAGGTTGTTGCTGCTACTGCTGCAGGTTATTGTTGCTGTTGCAGGTTGTTGCTGCGGCTGCTGCTATTGCTTCTGTAGGTTACTGTTGTTGATGCTGCAGGTTATTGCTGCTGCTGCTGCTGCTACTACTTCTGTAGGTTACTGCTGTTGCTGCTGTAGGTTGTTGCTGCTGCTGCTGTAGGTTATTGCTGTTGCTGCTGTGGGTTATTGTTGCTGCTACTGTTGCAGGTTATTGCTGCTGCAGTAGGTTATTGTTGCTGCTGCTTCTTCTGCTATAGGTTATTGTTGCTGATTCTGCTGCTGTAGGTTATTGTTGATGCTGCAGGTTATTGCTGCTGCTGCTGCTACTACTGTAGGTTACTGTTGTTTCTGCTGTAGGTTGTTGCTGCTACTGCTGTAGGTTATTGGTGTTGCTGCTGTTGGTTATTGTCACTGCTACTGCTGCAGGTTATTGCTGCTGCTGTATGTTGTTGCTGCTTCTGCTGCTGTAGGTTGTTGCTGCTACTGCTGTAGGTTATTGCTGTTGCTGCTGTAGGTTATTGTTGCTGCAGGACTTGCTAATGTAAATACATACACAACATGCAGTTGTTGTGAGCAAGTACGACATGCTGCTGCTGTACAATAATGCATATATGAGTTAATCATAGCAGATCTATACATGTGGAGATGGAGAAGGTGGAGAAAAGCATGCTGCTCTGCTAAGGTAAATGCCAACTAAGTATTTGAAAGTTGAGCAAGCGAGCTCATTGCTCTATTAAGGGTGGGAATCTCTAGACACCTCACGATTCGATTCAATTACGATTCAGAGGGCTGCGATTCGATGCTAAAGCGATTGTGTGTGTGTGTGTGTGTGTGTGACTATACACACTTTGCTTTAAAATTTCCAAGTAATGACCCATAAAGAATTAACATACAATATATTTTATTAACATTTCAAAGAACCAACAGGAAAATAAATGTGTGCCTGAACTAGCAGCATACTTGTAGTAAATTAATAATATAACAATAACAAAGTATAACAAACTTTAGCATAAAATGGTCTTCAAACAAACATCCTCCTGTTATGTGCAATATTATCTTTCAAAAAATAGCTCAGCTAAGTTCTTGTGTAAAAACAGGAGCTGGTCTACATGAAATAGTGTGGCTCTTGTCCAGCTGCTTTCCCTCCTTCAACTTCATAGAAGCCAAAATATTTCCACATCAGCTTTTAACAAGGTTTTTTTAGCACTGCACTTCCACGCTCCAGAGTTCCGTCTTTTGTGTTCCGTCAATATTACGTTATTATATATATATATATATATATATATATTTTTTTTTTTTTGATATATATATTCATATTTGTGAATTGACTCAGAATCGTCCACGGCCACATCTCGATGCATCTAAGAATTGATTCCCCCCCCGTCCCCCCCCTCTATGCTCTATAGTGTGGGCTAGCAAATGGAATCAAGGGAATGATTTTAAAAGTCAAAGGGCCCTATTATAACAATCTAAGTGCATGGTCTAAAGCTCACAGCATAAGTGCACCTAGGATGTGTCGGAATCCACTTGTTGTGGATTAACAACAGGAAAAATGGTTGGTGCGCGTGGTGTAAAAGGGTTGTCACCATTCTCCTAATAAGCAATGGGCGTGGTTTGGGCGCAAAAAACAATCTTAGCAAGTTTAATCTCCCGTTCCCTTTAAAAGCCAGTTGCGCTCACGCCATGGCAGATTGCTATTTACATGGCGGAATTTGCAAGCAGAAAGATTGAACGCATATTACTAATGTGTTCTTTAAATAACAAAAAAAAAAATTCTGCGGCATTGATTTTAGACCAGGTTTTTGTTGGTCAATAGCACAGTCTATTTCAGTTGTCTCAAAATAACAACGCGCCAACAATGCTCCTGAACACACCTCGTTTTCAGACCAGCATGCTCATGAGTGCACAAAAAGGCGCAAATGCATTCGCTATTTAAACAGCTTGGCGCAGGATGTGAAAATGATAACTGCGTAGGGCTGAAACTTGCAAAAAAAAAAGTTTTTGAAAACCCCGATCCTGGTGCTGCATTGTGTGTATGATAGGCCCCAGAGTGGTCACTCTGAGTGGGTTTATTTCACTAGTGAGGATCAGAAAAAGCCTGAATGGTTCTCTATCACTCCGTTCCTCTAACATATCCTGCTCCAGTTTCTTGTGTCAATACCAACAGGTTTGGCTTCTTTTTCTTTTTTATGAAAGAAAGTCATTATTTTTATTCTATTTCATTGTGTGGTTAATTAGGGGCTAGTGATTATTTTAATTTATTGGTTCATTTAGGTCCATGATACAGTGTTTGGTACAGATGTCTGGCTGCACTCTGATTACATGCTTTTGTCTAGTACCTGTAAATGAGGCCAGTCAAGTATTGTCCAAATTAGATGCATTTAGCATAGACACAGACACACACACACAACCTCTATTACACTATCTTGCACTCAAACTACCCATCTGTCTTGGCTAATTTTACGCATGTAGCCTGCAGACATGCCTTGCAGTTCTGGGCTTCTTGAGATAAGATGTAAGGCCTCAGATGCTTTGGTCTTTTCAAAATCTACTTTCTCTGTTCATTCAACACTCGACCGGAGATCACCCGAAACACAGACGTATTCCTGCACTGTAAAAAAATATTGTTGGTTTAACTTAAAAAAGTAAGTAACCTGGTTGCCTTAAAATTTTAAGTTCATTGAACTGTGAGTTAAAACAATGAATGAGAATGATTTAATCATCAGAAACTCAAAATGATATGTTATCTGAAGTAAATAAATTTTTTAAGTTGATTTGACAAAAGAAAAAATGTTGCGATTACTACACTGTAAAAAAATATTGTTGGTTTAACTTAAAAAAGTAAGTAACCTGGGTTGCCTTAAAATTTTAAGTTGATTGAACTGGAAAAAGTGAGTTAATACAATGAAGGAGATTAATTTAATCATCAGAAACTCAAAATAATAAGTTATCTCACCTAAGTAAATTATTATAAAGTTGATTTGACAAAAGAAAATATGTTGTGATAATATAACAAATCTTGAACATATTTTTTTTTACAGTGGGCAGGATATATGACTATGCATGTACTCCAGTTTTTGCACTCATCTAAGAGTGGATTTCAGGATTTTTGTCTGCAGGCAGTGTGATGTTCTTTCTTCAGCTGTCCTCTCATGCTCTCCTTACACTCTTGGGAAGAAAGTGGGAGGGTTTTTCACAGTGTGTCCTTCTAATTGGTAAGTATGCCCAGTACAAAGGAGCAGGATGGGTGAGACTGTTTTCCAGGGACAATATGTCAAAATGAGGACACGCTATACCATCATAACTTGGAAGATAAAACAGAAATACGCCTATTATTCAAATAATGACCTTATAGGTTTTGGGTGTATTTATGTGTTCATAACAAATACCTTTGAGGGTATAATTGTAATAGGGGTTTATTAAAATAGATTTGTACAGTCATATCTTGGGGAAATTAACTTTCACACCCATAATCAGAATTCCCAATGCCCATCTGCAGGTCCTATTTGTTCATCATGAACACATTTGCATTATGTAAACCTCAAATGCAATATTTTATTTTATTATATTATTATTATATTAATAGTTTGCTCATTTAATTTTGTCTTTTAAATGTTCTGAAGTGTATCTGAGGGGACAGTTTCCACACTACCTGTATTTGTTGTTGTTTGTCGGTGACTCTGGGTTACGGGTTAAGGTAATACAGGTGAGAGGTTTCACCTATCTCATGGTTTCTGGCATTAGGTGACACTGCTCTGATGTTGTCTGTGCATTATTTCACAGAGTACTGTGGACGTGCAGCCTAATGTTTGGGCCACGGTGGTTCCTATGGGATCAGTTTACTAAACACTTCAACTTTTTTATTATGTATTAAGAAGACTGTTGGCCAAATTAAGCCTAAAATACAATAAAGAGCATTTCAATAAAATACTTACAAAAATGCATCTGTTACTATTACATCTGTAATAAGATGTAGTAGTAAGGAGCAGGATGGGAGTCATATATCTACAACTGTTACTCACCCTCACATAAACATAATGTGAGCTGCATGTAGTTCTGTTGAGAGGAATAAAGTGACCCTGTCTCATGCTCTCATAATAATGCTCTCATTAGTGTTTACATAAAAGTCACAGTGAGTGTCACACTGGAGCTTTGTGACCTCTGGAGATAAGCACACACACTAGAGAGACACTGTGTGTTCTTTATCTGAAGAGCTGCTTCAGGATGATCTGTGAGAGAGATCTCACAGTCCAGTTGAACTTTTTTAAGGACAGTAAATGAGATCTTGTGCTGGGCAACTAAAACAACGTACAGTTCAGTACAGTGTACATCAAATTCAAACTCTTATCATCTCTTTCATGTTCTTTTCAGTCTGTTCTGATAATTGAAAATGATAGATAGATAGATGATAGACCTGGGCAACATACACCCTAGCAGAACGTATTAGATGTGTAACAATGCCCTTGGAACAACTAGAACACCAGTGACGCTCTAACAATCAGCTTGAGCGCCTTAGCAAGCTCATATAAATTCTCTGACAAAGACCACCATAGCAATACCCTATCAAGCATCCAGAACACCCATCCATATAGCACTATGGTAAAACATATTCAGAACCTTAACAATGTGTAGAACAGTCTAGACAACAACTAGAACACCCTAGCAATGTTTTAGCAACCGCTTGAACACCATTGCAATCACTTGGAAACATGATAAAAAACCATGCAGAACACCTTAAAAATGTGTAGCAACACCCTGGCAACAACCTTAGCAATGTTCTAGCAACCAGCTTGAACAATCAACCACATGGAAACATTACAAAAATCACGCTGAACACCTTTAAAATGTATAGCAACACCCTGGTGACAACCAAAGCAACCTAGCAACCAGCTTGAACATCCTAGAAACCACATATAAACACACTAAAAACACACAAAACACCTTAACATGTTTAGCGACACTCTGGCAACAACCAGAACACCCTAGCATTGTTATAGCAACAAGTTTGAACACCCTAGCAACCACATGTAAACATGACAAAAATCATGCTGAACAACTTTAAAATGTATAGCAACGCCCTGGTGACAACCAAAGCACCCTAGCAATGACCTAGCAACCAGCTTTAACATCCTAGCAACCACATATAAACACGCTAAAAACCACACAAAACACCTTAACGTGTTTAGCAACACTCTGGCAACAACCAGAACACCATAGCATTGTTCTAGCAACAAGCTTGAACACCCTGGCAACCACATGGAAACATGATAAAAATCACGCTGAAAGCCTTTAAAATTTATAGCAACATCCTGGTGACAACCAAAGCACCCTAGCAATGACTTAGCAACCAGCTTGAACATCCTAGAAACCACATATAAACACGCTAAAAACCACATAACACCTTAACATGTTTAGCGACACTCTGGCAACAACCAGAACACCATAGCATTGATCTAGCAACAAGCTTGAACACTTTGGCAACCACATGGAAACATGATCAAAATCACACTGAACACATTTAAAATGTATAGCAACACCCTGGTGACAACCAAAGCACCCTAGAAATGACCTAGCAACCACCTTGAACATCCTAGAAACCACATATAAACACGCTAAAAACCACACAAAACACCTTAACATGTTTAGCGACACTCTGGCAACAACCAGAACACCAGCATTGTTCTAGCAACAAGCATGAACACCTTAGCAACCACACGGAAACATGATAAAAATCACACTAAACACCTTTAAAATGTATAGCAACACCCTGGTAACAACCAAAGAACCCTAGCAATGACCTAGCAACCAGCTTGAACATCCTAGAAACCACATATAAACACGCTAAAAACCACACAAAACACCTTAACATGTTTAGCGACACTCTGGCAACAACCAGAACACCAGCATTGTTCTAGCAACAAGCTTGAACACCTTAGCAACCACACGGAAACATGATAAAAATTACGCTGAATAACTTTAAAATGTATAGCAACACCCTGGTGATCACCAAAGCACCCTAGTAATGACCTAGCAACCAGCTTGAACATCCTAGAAACCACATATAAACACGCTAAAAACCACACAACACCTTAACATGATTAGCGACACTCTGGCAACAACCAGAACACCATAGCATTGTTCTAGCAACAAGCTTGAACACCCTAGCAACCACATGCAAACTTGATAAAAATCACGCTGAACACTTTAAAATGTGTAGCAACACCCTGGCAACAAACATTCTACCCTAGCAAGCTAATCACAATGCCCTAACAACCACCCAAAACACCATATAGTAACATTTGCATGGGCAAATATTTTTGTTTCAAATTTTGAATATTTGAAACTATTTACTTGACCTAAATTATTTACTTTATTTGTAAAATAATACAATTTTAAAATGTATTCATTTAATACATAATTTCATAAACACCATTGTTCCATCACAAGACACTGGATTGAAATAAAAGTTTTTATTTTTTATTTTTGACTGTTTCCAAGGAAACCATGTGTGTTAATCTTGGTTGTCATGTGACTTTCTGTTGAATGTGTGGTTACTGTTATTACTGGGCCAGTCAACAATCGTGCTGGTGAGACTGCAGTGGTCTGTCCCAGGAAAAGTGCTGACTCACAGTTTACAGTCCCGCTCACCCCAGTGCAAATTTGAATCCACTGCTGAAACTATGACCCATAATATCCCGCTGCCAGTGCCAAGAGGGAAGCCCATAGCTGTAAAACAAACCCAGTCAGGCTGAGCCAAACACCCCCTCCTTCAGTCAACCATCCCCAAACAATACAGTTGCCAGGGCCCTCTCCCATGGCAACCAGCAAACCGTTGAGTCTGGCTATCTGATAACAAACAGAGCTTAGCGTAGAAGAATAGGATAATTGAGTAACTATTTCCAAAATCCAATTCATGAAATAAAAACAGAACATTCTGATGATCATGTTTCCATGGAGAAAGAAGCAAGAGGTCCTTGTTACCCCTGCGGATCGACGGCCCCACTAAAGGTTGCACTAATTCCTTGGAATGAATTAATCTTATAAACTTCCTTCAGTACAATAATGTTCCAGTGAAGTTGTTTGGTGCATATTACATGTTCTAGAAAGATTACCTAAATAAGTTCAGTTTTAAGAGACACCACAGTAGTTTTTGAAAGAAGTCTCTTGTGCTTTGATCAAAAATGCAGTAAAAATTGTGAAATATTATCAATCAATATACCAAAATGTATTTAAAATACATTTATTTTATGCTAAACAACAAATACATTTAAATATTTATATACTTAGAGGGGTAGTTCATCCAAAAGTGAAAATGATCCCATAATTTACTCCCCCTCAAGCATTAAAAAAATATCCTGGCTCTTCCCATCTTTACAATGGGACTAAATAGGTACCTTTAAATTTTGAAGCCCAAAAAAGCACATCCAACATAAAACTAATCCATACTGCTATTTAAGAAAGGCCTTCTGAGGCCATTTATACTCTAGGTAACCTTTAGATATCTTGTATTTAAAGACTGAGATTATACAGTGATATTATATCCTTCCTAATAGCGATATTAAAACACATTTTAGGCTTATTGTTAGGAATATCTGCATTGTGCAATAAAGAAGTACTCCAAATAAAATTTTATTATAATATTTCAGTAAATCTCAAGAGGTATATTATTAAATATGTTAATGGTTTGGTACTATGATATAAAGTTACAATTGCAAGTCATAAAGTCAGAATTGCACGATATAAAGTATCAATTGAGTGATATAAAGTCAGAATTGCGCTTTATAAAGTCTTAATTGTTAATTATAAAGTCAGAATTGTGTGATATAAAGTCTCGATTGCAAATTATAAAGTCAAAATCGCATGATATAAAGTCACAATTGTGTGATATAAAGTCACAATTGAACGATTTAAAGTAGCAATTGCGTGTTATAAAGTCTGAATTGAACGATTTAAAATAGCAATTGTGTGTTATAAAGTCAGAATTGACCAATATAAAGTAGCAATTGCATATTATAAAGTCAGAAATGAACGATTTAAAGTAGCAATTGCGTGTTATAAAGTCAGAATTGAACGATATGTAGTAGCAATTGTGTGTTGTAAAGTCAGAATTGACCAATATAAAGTAGCAATTGCATGTTATAAAGTCAGAAATGAACGATATAAAGTAGCAATTGCGTGTTATAGTCAGAATTGAACAATATAAGTAACAATTGCGTATTATAAAGTCAGAATTGAACAATATAATGTAGCAATTGCGTGTTATAGTCAGAATTGTGCAATATAAAAAGTCGCAATATCTCACAAATCTTTGAATTTTTCTCGCAATACCGACTTTAAAAAAAAATTAATTTTGCGATTGAAAAGTTATTCAAGGGACACAGAGGGTGATGGGATCAGAAAAGGTCTGCGAGACGGGACCCACAGCCATTGTTGCTAAATTATTGTTATTATTAGTATATTTATTATTATTTTGGAGCTTGTTTCCGACAAAAAAATAAAATTTACTTTTATCTCGCAATTCTAACTTTATAACTCGCAATTGCGAGTTTATATTGCAATTGTGAGAAAAAAAGTTAGAATTGCAGGATAAAAATTATTTTTTACTTTTTTTTTTTTTTACTCTTTGGTGAAAACAAGCTTCCATAATTATTATTAATAATAATAATTGAGTATTAAAAATCTTACTGATCTTAAATGGCAGTGATCACAAGAAAATTTTCACACAGGAGATTCAAAGAATAGAAGGAATGGCAACTGAACCTTCACAGGGAGTTTGATTGACAGGCGATCTGACCAATCGTAATCCAACATCCGCCGAATCCGCCATTTTTGTCCGACAAAGCAGTCAGGAGAGTTAGTAGACTAACGTTGGAGGATTTGAACTTGAGAAACGGTGTATACTGACGTCTTTCCGCGGTTAAAACAACATTCCTTCTTATGTTTTTTCATGTTTATTTGATGCTATAAATTTGAAGGAAGAGATGATCGGTTCGCGTCGCGAGCAGCTTTAAGAGGCTCTGTCAGGACACATTAAAGAGCCACAAAACGGAATTTATTGTTTAAATTTCTTTAAAAATTGGCCAAAACTTGAGACTTTTTTCATACCAAAAGTAACTGTCCTGTCTGTCAGCGCTTTGCAAACGGTCAATTGACTGATCTTGGAATTGATATAACAGAGTTGGGAATAGCATTAGCTTTGAACAGCTGAGAGATTCACACGTTTACACAACTTCCCCTTCTAAAATAGTTCAAAAGATTAGACTATGCCAGAAAACTAACATTCAGCTGCATTCAGGCCTATATTTAGCAGTGTGTGTGAGAGGGAGTGTTTGTGCACATGTGGACAAGTTCCATCAACGACAGGCAGTTTGAGTGGCAGAAAGTAGCCGTTATATTAAAGTACTGTGCTGTACAGTCTTGCCACTAGGAAGTGGCTATAAATATCAAGCAATAGAATAGCATAATGGGCTGTTCTAGAAAAGGGTGTGTTTGTTTTGATGTTGCTGGATGCATCTGTTCTCTTTGGGTGTCCCTTGATGATTGTAATTGGTTTTATAATGCATGACTAAGCATTTTCTCCAGTCAAGAATACATATATTGCATCCGTTTCTGCTGCTTTATTTTCTAAAGCTTGGATGAGGATCCCTAGAAAGTAGCTCTGTTCTAAAAAAAATAATAATAATAATAAAAGTGAGCCAAATACCACTTGCAGGCCAAATTTTAATGCAGCACTTGATCTTTTCTTCATGGAGAATACAATCCCAGGTTTTTTCATGGAAACTATGGCTACCACCAATCAGAGAATCGAAACTAGCACCACAGTTTGCTTTCTTGGAAATCAGCTCAATATTTTTTGGAACAAAAAGAGTTCGCATCCACTGTCCTCAAAAACATGGATATTGCAATTGAACGCCTGCAAGAAAAGCACTAGTCACTTTTTTTATGCATCACTTTCCAAGCAACAGACAGTAAAACATTATGGGCGTGGGTTGGAGACTGAACAGAATGCACCATTACATTATATACACACATCGGAAAGTGTTTTGCACACTCTGTCCTCTCGTTCCTGCATTTTTCACATGCATTGATAAATGAGGACAGGACATCTAAATTAACTGGTTATCTCAGTGTCATAGTACACACCTGCAGGAAGACACCCACCACACCCTAAAACGTGAAATTATCAGGAATTCATATTGATGCCAAACATAGTGAGACTGCCCGCAGCATGTTACACTTAAGCAATAAAGCATGCTAAGAAAGCCGTGAAACTAGAATGGAATGTCTCAAGTATATCCTCTGCAGAGTTCTATAATTACTTGAACCGAAAGCACAATTAAGCACAGAGAGTGCTTTGAAGATGTCTATCAGATGCATACTTGATTGCCACAGGCAGAAACACACTGTGTCCTGTTTTTTTTTTTTTTTTTTTTCCCATTCCTAGGCTTGGAAAAACAAAGACCAATACGCTAAAGCATATCCAGATATGGGGGGGGGGGGGGGGGGGATGCGGGGTCTCTCTCTTTTTCTCTCTCTCCCTCCTATTTTTGCTGGTGTTGTTTGCTCTGATATGTTACTGATATTTTCCTCATTGCTGTTGTGGACCCTGCACACACACGCCTGCTGTCAACATTAGCTATTAATAGCATAAATGCAAGTCATGCATTAATCCTATTTATTGTTGTTTTTTTTTTTTTTTCACTTTATTTTGCAGTAACTTACACAAGTGAAATCAACAACACATGACACAGTGACACACACATAGCATCATGTGCCAGTGAGGTTTCTCTGCAGGCAATGTTCTCTCGGAAGAGGTCTGATCCTGTTTGTGTGCACATGCTAATTAAGCTCCACCCAGAACACTTTGTTATGCCAAGTCTCAATTTCCAAGCTTTTCTTAAAGGCGAAGTGTGTCATTTATTTGCCGTTTGGATCAAAGTGCAAAAAAAAAAAAAACAACCTCTCCATTGGTTGGAAAAACAAATAGCCAAATGCGTGTGATTGGTTCTTGCGTGTTTTGAAAACACTGAAGACCTGGCCTGTGGGACTAATATCATTTAGGAAGTCAACCTTTAAATGGCTTTTTTGCAGTATAAGTTCCTTCAAGGCAAGTCAGTTCACTAGGCAGCCATCTTGGCCATGCCTAGGGCAGCTATTTTCTGAACGGAGTACAGGCACAACTGAATGGAAAAAGATAGAAATCTCCAAATCAGTGATAAAATCTGGGATCCCACTTTATATCGAATGTTTTTAACTACTATTGTTTTTAACTACTATAAAAAGAAAATGTCAGGATGTGCTTATATTGTTCATGTTGTGTTGCAAAAGACTTTTGCATGCTATTGAGGTCCTTGCTTATAATTGACTGCATTTTAAACTGCAATGTGAAGTATTTCATTTAAAGTGCACACAGTTGTTATTGTTTATGTTGATATTGTCAAGGTTTGCCTTTGAATTTATATTGTAAAAATGATATTGCATCATGTAAAAAGTAAACTGCTAAAAACCAAGTAGTATTCAACTTATGTAAAATAAATTATAACTAGTTTTATGTGAGTGTGTATGATTTTAATAATTCTCAAAGTTCCATTGATTAATTTCTTTGTGTAAAACTTTTTGATGAGTGAAAAGTTTTTTTAAAGAATTTTAGCATATTTTTAAAAAGAGTACACTGTAATGAAATAATATACTTTAAAGGGAATAATAAGGGTCTTATCAAGCGAAACGATCGTTCATTTAAATTTTTTTTTTTAAGTTTTATAAGCGCAAATGGTCACCTTGCTCTGTTCTGGTTCATGAAATGAAGGAATTGACTCGGAAAAAGATTCGTTCATTTTGATGAATGAGTTCGAACAGGAGAGTCACAAACGTGCATCACAAGGCGACCATTTGAGCTTATAAAAATTAAACTTTTTTTTTTTTTTTTAAATGAGTGATCGTTCCGCTTGATAAGACCCTTATTCATCTGGAATCGTTTAAAGCCCTTTGAACATTTTGCATTTTGTACTGAAAGTGTCTTTTGGACCTTGAACCGTTTGGTTCCCACTGAAGTGCATCATATGGAGAAAAATGCTGGAATGTTTTCATCAAAAATCTTAATTTCTTTTCGACTAAAGAAAGAAAGACATGGACATCTTGGATGACATGGGGGTGAGTAAATTATCAGCAAAAGTGTTTTTCAAAAGTGAACTACTCCTTTAAGTGTGAACTGAATGTAATATTTTTGGACAGTAAATTGCATGCTTGCAAAAAAGTGAATTATAGTGTAGTTTAATTTAAATGCAATAAGTTGAATTTAAGAGTGCTTTTTTGACCAACTTAAGTAGGACTAAGTGCATACAGTATTCATAATTTCGTAATTATTTCTGTCATCTTATATGATATAGTTAAAGTGTACTAAATGTACAAGCACACATCTATGCTAAATAAAATATATTTCAATGTCATGCATTCAGATATATTTGTAATTACACATTTGTAGTGCTGAAGTTCCCAGTTTAATATTTAAAACACTACAATTAAGTTTATAATCGAGTACTTTAAATGTGCTTTAGTATGTCATTCAACACATCAAAATAAGTGTTCATCTTTAAAGCATGACAAAATTTTATGAAAAATAATGATTTAAAGTTGAAAGTAAACATTTTCATTTGACAATGTTGCAAATAAAAAAGTAAACGTTTTAAGTCGTTTAAACAAATTCAGATTTGAAATGCACAAGTGCACGATAAGTGCACTTCTTTTCCACAAGTGGCACCTTTAAGTTAATGGAAATTGCAAGTGACTGCAAAAAAACTTCATGTGCATGCAAATGTATGTAGGCTATGCATGTGTTTGTATGTGCAAAAAAACAACTAAGCGGTACAGTACTCTCCCATTAAATACGCACACTTTCTTTCCAGAAGACATTGCACAATAGCTGTGAGCTATGCACAGACTAGGGTGGTCGGAAAGCCCTCCCTCCCCTGTTATTTTGGCTGATGCCTGCAGTGCTACTGGCTGGGACTAGCTAAACATATCCTCAAGCCTTAAAAGCGAACACAGGGAGAAAGGGGAAGAAGACAGAACGTTATGAACTTTGCTGGATCGAGGGGTGGAGAAGAATCCAGGCACTAAGTTAAAGGACAGAGAGAGGAAACTTCTCGCAAGAGCGACTTGTTCTTTTGGCGTCTTTGCAGACACACATCTGATGAAGTCTAAGCAGTCAGTGGTTTATCCAGATGATCTGGATGTTTTTCTGCACAGGCGCCAGACATACAGAGTGTTCTGCTCTTCATACCGACTTTGACATTTCCACATTCAGACTTAGACAAAGCTTTCTTATAATTTCTTCCACACACCCGTATTTAAAAAAAGATTTATTGCCTAGATTTAATGCGGTACATTTTAGGTACGGTAAGTATACACAGACTGTCACTTGTCACATCAAATGTCAACGTATAATGAGTGTTCAAAGAAAAAGCAAATATGGAACAAATGTACTCAAATACAGGGAAGGTTAGTAACAGGTTTGGTGGGATGGGTAAGGTCAACGGTGTAATTATAGATGTAATTAATTACAGCTGTAACTACATGCAGGAACTTTCTTTTTAAACGGAAGTACAATGTAAAAGCATGCATGTAAAGTGCATTGTATCAAATGATTAATTTTTATATTAGTACATAGTAAAAACACCTACACCTATAAAGGATTACTAGGAACACCTGTTCAATTTCGTATTAATGCAATTATCTAATCAACCAATCACATGGCAGTTGCTTCAATGCATTTAGGTCAAGACAATCTCCTGAACTCCAAACTGAATGTCAGAATGGGAAAGAAAGGTGATTTAAGCAATTTTGAGCGTGGCATGGTTGTTGGTGCTGTTGTCTGGGTATTTCACAATCTTTTCACACACAGCCATTTCTAGGGTTTACAAAGAATGGTGTGGAAAAGGAAAAACATCCAGTATGCGGCAGTCCTGTGGGCGAAAACGCCTTGTTGATGCTAGAGGTCAGAGGAGAATGGGCCGACTGATTCAAGCTGATAGAAGAGCAACTTTGACTGAAATAACCACTCGTTACAACCGAGGTATGCAGCAAAGCATTTGTGAAGCCACAACACGCACAACCTTGAGGCGGATGGGCTACAACTGCAGAAGACCCCACCGGGTACCACTCATCTCCACTACAAATAGGAAAAAGAGGCTACAATTTGCAAGAGCTCGCCAAAATTGGACAGTTGAAGACTGGAAAAATGTTGCCTGGTCTGATGAGTCTGTTGAGACATTCAGATGGTAGAGTCAGAATTTGGCGTAAACAGAATGAGAACATGGATCCATCATGCCTTGTTACCACTGTGCAGGCTGGTGTTGGTGGTCTAATGGTGTGGGGGATGTTTTCTTGGCACACTTTAGGCCCCTTAGTGCCAATTGGGCATCGTTTAGATACCACGGCCTTCCTGAGCATTGTTTCTGACCATGTCCATCCCTTTATGTCTACCATGTACCCATCCTCTGATGGCTACTTCCAGCAGGATAATGCACCATTTCACAAAGCTTGAGTCAATTCAAATTGTTTTTTTGAACATGACGATGAGTTCACTGTACTAAAATGGCCCCACAGTCACCAGATCTCAACCCAATAGAGCATCTTTGGGATAGGGTGGAACGGGAGCTTCGTGTCCTGGACGTCCATCCCACAAATCTCCATCAACTGCAAGATGCTATCCTATCAATATGCGCCAACATTTCTAAAGAATGCTTTCAGCACCTTGTTGAATCAATGCCACGTAGAATTAAGGCAGTTCTGAAGGTGAAATGGGGTCAAACACAGTATTGGTGTTCCTAATAATCCTTTAGGTGAGTGTAATTTAACGTAGGACTGTTTTTTTTTTGTTGTTTTTTTTATCACCTGATGTGTTGTCATTTCAAATTATATTTGGATTTCCTGAAGGAAATGCCAGTGTTTGCCAGACCCATGGAAGAATGTTAAAGAAGACATGCATCTCGTTGCCTATACAAAATCAACACAACACAGTTTATTTATGCTATACCAGATGAAAATCAATACATTGCTGCTTTGCAAGTAATGTAATAATTAAAATAAAAACATTTGAGCAAAGCATGTCATGCAAACTGCAGGCTCTCATCGTTACAGAATGTGCACGCTTTATTTATAACAGTACAGTGTGTTCGAATGTGAAAAGCCCTCGAGTGGAAAGCTTTATACCAGGTCACTGTGACATTAACTTTAATGTGTTGCATGCATGTGCTTGAGAACTCAGTAAAGAGCAGTCACAGTGACCCATCTTCCCCTTACATTGTGTGAGGTTCAGCACAGATTGATCTTCCCAGCACAGAATGCTGAAGTCAGCTGCCTGGCACTGGACTCCGGTCAGAATGAGATCACTTGCTCCAACAATCCTGCATTCCTCTGCCGCTCTGTCAGTGCATTCCACCGCTCTCCTGACCGCTCGGAGTTCAGTCTGTCATACCTGTATCCTGAGCTCACTTTAGCAGAGACAGGACTGAGATCAGGGGGTATCATCATCCTCAAAATAGAAACACAGAGAGCTTCTACATTCCCCTGCAAACCCTGAGGCATATATGTAGGCGGCATGCCGTATGAACATGCTCTTATAAGGAACATGATATGATCTCTGTACATGCGACTGCATCTGCTGCAACTCACACAACTTTATGAATCTCACGAAAACATGTATTGGTCACATTGCAACCCAAAATCTGAAAATAAAAATGTATACAAATTTGCTTATCTATTTCTTTATTGATTTATTAGTATTGAAGTATTTTTCTTAATCAGTAATTTTTCTTAATTGTCAGTATTTTTTTTAATTAATGTATTCTTGTTGTTTTTCATTTAGATTAATTAATAATAAATTAATTAGAGGCGTATATCTTATATATATATATATATATATATATACTAATATAATGACAACAAATATAACAATATATATGAAGAGTTCAGATGCAAAAGCCTCTGAGTGCCATTTGAAATTTTCTTCTTAAATGATGATTTTTATCAAACTTGTATATTTAAGTTCAGTAATTTCACTTAAATGACAATGATAATTACCTATTAATTGTTATTTAAGTGAAATTACTGATACAAGTTTGATAAAAATCATCATTAAAGATGAAAATTTCAAATGGCATTTAGAGGCTTTTGCATCTGAACTCTTCATATATATATCCTTGTATCTTATACAAGAAGAGGAAAATGCATTGTTTTTTTTATCATACTCTACTTTATCATACTTCTTATCATTCTTGTTTACATTAATGTAGAAAATTACAATTTATTGCATGTCAATTAGAGGGCCGTGTATTGTCAACAATTGTCAATTGGGCCTTACATTAAAAATTAAAGTATTCTTTTTATTTTGATCAATTCATTTTGAGGTTGAAAATTACCATTTAGGGTAAGTATAAATATCTCATCATCATCATCATCATCATCATGAACTTTAATTTCGAGGTGAAATATCAAAAATGGCTTGGACGTGTTTACAGAAGGTATCCTTTGCATGCAGAGTTAATGTTTTTAAACGGTTATTTCTGCGCTGTTTGTAATGATTCTGCAGGACGCGTTCAGCGTGAGAATGAGTCTCATGAGGTGACAGCAGCTGAAGCGGTGTATCATGGGAAAGCAGCGGGATCATCCATCTGTCTGTCTGTCTGCGGCGTGGAGCAGCGCGTTCACAGCTGTTTAACCGAGAAAACACCAATGACATCATGGGGGCAAAGAGCGTTGCTTATAATCCACCCCTAATCTCGACACAGTTCCCGAGGACAATCTTAATTAGAGCTCAGAATCATTTGAGCGCTACTGATAGTGTGTGTCATGTGAAGGATGTTCATGGCTGATCATTGCGCGTCCCCGCTGCAGATTCGGGATCATCAGACAGACACCCCCCACCCCCCACCACACACACACACACACACGTGATGCGTCATACGAGTCGTGACCGGACATCTTCATTTCCCACATGGCGACAGATAACACTCCTTATAAAAGACTCTTAACTTAACCTATTAATCGTGCAGGTTTCATTTGTTTGCATTGCAATTTTGTGAATAAAAATGTAAACTTGGGAAACAAAATAAATAAATATTGCATTTATTTGCATTTTTATTTTAGTTATTTTTATGACAGGTTTTTGTGGCGAATAAAACGTTATTTAATCTGTATATGCATGCGATGATAGTGAGCTGCTCGAGGTCACTTCTGCTTTTAGCATGTCATGTGCTTGATGTCAGAGCCACACTCTTCCAATTAGCATGGAGGTTGAAATTCTTTCTCTCTGTAAAGTCATGGCATGATATACCAGCACTCAGCCAGTTATATAAAGTTATATAAGCTCATTTAAGAATAGCTTCCTTCACCTTAAAATCAAATTTAACTTTGTACATTGGATGTGAACCAGGCAATGAATTCAGGCAATGAAGTTAGGCTAGTCATTTCTGCCTTGCCCCATAGACCGGGTCATATCTCAGATCAAAATAATAATAATTAAAACATAAAAAATAGATAAAAGATTGTGACATTATTAATTTAATTAAGCACATTTCACCCCAGATTCTTATTTTTGTCATTTTATGATAATTATCATTAGTTTCTCTAGTTGGAGATACAGTGACATATGCATAGCTAAATGTTATTTATTTATGCATTATTTATTTATTTAAAGTGGTAAATGTCAGCCTCCAATTAATTTGCTTATACATATATACATAGTGTGTGTGTAAATATATAAATTAAATTAAATCATGTCCTGACAATGTTTTAAACTATGAGTTTATTTCTCCTGCTGAACACAAAGGAAGGTATTTTGAAGAGCATCTAGTTGATCTATATCCCATTGACTACCATAGAAAGAAAATACTATGGAAGTCAATGGGGTCCATCAACTGTTTGGTTACCGACAGTCTTCAAAATATCTTCTTTCGAGTTCAGCAGAAGAAATTCTCACAGGTTTGAAACAACTTGAGTAAATGGTGACAGAATTTCCATTTTGAAATGAACTATCCCTTTAACGCTTTAAACTAAACTCACGGAAATTGACAAGCTCTTTTAGGGAGCTCCTTTATGCTCTTATATTTATGGCCTGTCACTGTGCCTGTGTTCCAGATCAGCTTCTGAGGGGGCACTATCTCTCCTTCCTCCCTCGTTTGTGTCTCTGAGAACAGCCAGTGCCTCTTTCCTGTAGGATGAGGAGATCATAATGAAGTGGAGAGAGGTTGTGTGCTAGCCTTGGCTATGCCTCCGCTGCCCATTCTTTATCTCGCCTCTGTGGGTTCTCTGAGGCTCATTGTCATGCCGGTCAATGCTGAGTCCTGGACGGCCGGTTTGTTCTCAGGTCTTGCCCTCTGCTGTGGGCTCGCTGCTGGGACAATGTGCCTTTGTCATTTGAGCCATGTTCACTTCCTGTCCCTGTAGGACAAGAGCAGAGACAAATGATTCCCATGTGAAAAATATCATGCAACCTCCACTCAACAATGGTGTTAAAATGGATCTGAAGTGCACACAATAGATTAGTGCATGGGGATTTGTTACTGTCTTTTTTAGATGAACATGTGACATCATGGAGCGTTTGGCAGAACTATTGCAAGATTTGCTGTGATGAAGCGACCACAAGTCATTCGTTTTCAATGAGAGTTTGTGATGTGATGTGAGCGAGTGCAGAAGAACAACATACAGTAGTTGAGAAACGTATTTCAGTTCAGTTAGATCAATAATATTTTGCATCAACAAGGCATTTTCGCCCACAGGACTGCCGCATACTGGATGTTTTTACCTTTTCACACCATTCTTTGTAAATAGAAGTGTCCCAACTAAGCAAGCAAGGAACCCAAACTCCATCAGGTGACAGAAAGGAGAAAACACCTCGTGAGCAGACTGATCTCATGAAGTTGCGTGTGTATGCCACGCCAATTCGTATTTCCATTTTTGGCGCGCTATCAAGACGCATAATCGCCTTTCAGCGTGTTTATGAACGCCGTTGACTTAACGTAATATAAATAAATGACTTACCTCAACCCTGTCCCTAAACCTAACCGTCACTGGGGTTAATGGCATTTATGACTGGAGATTTGACTGCGTGTACAGACACGCGGAATGACGCGGACGAAAATGGCGTAGACATACACGCATACACGTAGAGATAACACGCCACCTGACTCGAAAGTGCCGTGTATGTTTACGCAAAAGTCATGATGTCATGTTGTCGTGAGAAACCAGGCGCAGTCAAGGGGTTTAGTTCTCCTCTGGCCAACGTCTGGCCAAAGTCAATTTGGTTCATGCAGTAATAATTGTTATTTTGGTTCATGATACGATATGAAATTCGCTGAAATTCATGAGAACACTTTCTCTGCCAAATGCTAGTTTTTACCATCAAAACAACGTGTCGAGGTCAAAATATGATTACAGTATTAACAGTAATTACATATTTTCCTTTAATACACGTATAAACATCTTAATCATTAAACCAATCAATTCTGAGCATTTGATGAATGGGGGAGGGGTGATGGGTAAACAAATATTCTGAATTGTTAATATTCTGACATGAGGACAATTAGGCCGTGTGTCCACCAAAGCGTTTCTCCACGCGCCTGTCGTACGTTTTCCGTTGTTTTCAATAGGAGCGCCGCGTTTTTTAAACGCCATGGGCGTAACAAGGCGCTGAGCGTTTTTTTTTTTTTTCACACTGAAGCGCCTAACGGCCAGCATTTTTTACTGGTCGCCGAGAGTTGAAAAATGTTCAACTTTGTATAAAACACAGCACTCATCACTGTCACTTTTTACCCACCTATCCAATCGCAGTGGAGGAGGGGCGTGACTAAACCACACTGACTATTGACTAACTGTCACAACATTCTTTCTGTACAATGACATCAATCAACAGAGTTAACCGAAAAAAATGGGTTAAACATACATTTTTAGTATGAAACAAATTATTTGCGAAATCAGTTACAAGTAAACTGTGCTGCGCATGTTCTGAATCATAGCAACAAAACGTCTCAACGGAAAAAACGCTGCGCTGCCAAAACGCTCTCAAGCACCCAAAGCACGGCGTCTTCAGCAGAACATCTGGCGTTTTCAGCTGGCTAAAAACGCTTTGGTGGACACACGGCACAGTTTACTTGATTTCGCAGATAATTTGTTTCATACTAAAAATGTATTTTTCATCCATTTTGTCCGGTTAGCTCTGTTGGTTGATGTCGTTGTACAGAAAGAATGTTGTTACAGGTCAGTGTGGTTTAGTCCCGCCCCTCATCCACTGTGATTGGACGGCTGGGTAAAAAGTGACTGTGATGAGGGCTGCGTTTAATCCAAAGTTGAACATTTTTCAACGCTCGGTGACCTGTAAAAAACGCTCAGCGGCTCGTTACGCTTATGCCGTTTAAAAAACGCTGCACTCCCAGTGAAAACAATTGAAAACATACGCCAGGCGCGTGGAAAAACGCATTGGTGGACACACGGCCTAAGAATGCATTTGCATTTTTATGTATATTTGACGGATCCATGCAAAAAAAATAAATAAAAAAAATAACATACAATATTGATTCAGATGCGGTTCCTGCTCACAGATCCGGATTTCACCAATTGCAATTTTGATTTTGATTGATCTTGGAACAACATTCCAATCAACCAACAAGATTTGAGGGACAAGTTTACAGTTAATGCCTACTATCAGGGTTTGATGCTTCTACGTCAGTGTTATTTACCGATAATTTCCCTTTGATTTTAGGGATACGTTAGGTGAGTATGAGTAGGGTTAGGTTCAGGACAGCATTTTCTTACAATAAAGTCAAATTATGTTCATATAACTAATGCTCAAATGCACCACAAGTTTCATTGCAAGTGAATAATTTTTGGTCATTCTGTTGCTGAAAAAATCAGCCTGGTTTTCTTGACTCTGCAGCATTTTTCAGGTCTGTATTGTTGTTCTTGCTACCAAGAAGCCATGGGGTCATCATCACTCATGCACTTTGACTTACTCTGGGTCCATCAGAAAACTCCTACTACATTAGATGAATCTCCGTCTCGGACCAGATCAAGTTTCAAAGTAAGGTTTGGGGTTGGATTATCTAAATCACCTTAAAAGACCTTCTGCTGCTCTCATATCCCTTCTCTACATGTCCTCCAGGAAATTAGGGTCAGTTGGCACTTTGCTATTTAACCCAGAACACTGTGTTTAGAGAGAGACTGGGATCCTGTTTAGAGAAAGATAAGGGCATGTTTGCAGCTTCTCGTGACGGACACATGTGCTGATTTGACTAATCTAAGATCTTCAGAGCACATCTGTGAATGTCATTGCATGCAAGGAGAACTACAAGACATCCATTCAGTGGTTTTTATCATGTAAATTGTATGCCAGTTATAATCATTAGATGGCAAATACTTTGGTTTCAACTTCAGTAAGGCAATTTTCAGTCAAGTGCATACTCTTGCATCATTGATTCATTTGTTCATTTCGGATACTCTGAGAAAATATTCTTTATAGGACCTTCAAGGGTTCTGTCAGGTGCTTCATATAGAGAATAGTGCTTCATATATGTGTGAAGTGATATGGAGCTGTAAAACATTCAAAAAACCTGTAAACTACTTCAAGTCAACCAAATAGAATCCAGACCTCAACACTTCTGCAATAAGAGTTCAGAGTGGCTTCTAATCTAAATTATTAAACTCCACCATTTTTTTTTTCATATTAAACTATGTTATTCCCTTAACTAAGACCTCTCTCATTTCAGTGCGTGCACTCAATCGCTCTGGCACGCGAGACACTTTGATAGCACCTAACTAGCCCAGTTCATTCAATATGGGCCAAGCAGAGAAGCGACCAAACACCTCCACGTTTTCTCTATTTAAACACAGTTACTCGAGCAGTGTAACTTGACCTCGGACGGTGACACAAAATAAAACGTTGAGCTTTTCTTAGCGTGTAAAATGGATAACTATGTATGGCGGAATACCACAGCAAGTGCTTGGGAGCACTTCAACTCGCCGCATATTTATCGATGGACTTGGCGCAGTAATATCATCACTCCGGAGAGTGAGGGGGGTAGAAGACTTTTCACGAGTGATGATATTACTGCGCCGAGTCGAAGTGCTCCCAAGCACTTGCTGTGGTATTCCGCCACACAATATAGTTATCCACTTTACACGCTTAGAAAAGCGCAACGTTTTATTTTGTGTCACCATCCTAGGTCGAGTTACACTACTCGAGTAACTGTATTTAAATAGGGAAAACGTGGAGGTGTTTGGTCGCTTCTGCTTTGCCCATATTGAATGAACTGGGCTAGTTAAGTGGGATCAAAGTGTCTCGCGCGCCAGAGCGATTGAGCGCACGCACTGAGACGAGAGAGGTATGTATAAACTTGTCTTAGTTAAAGGCGTCATGAACTGGCTTTTTAAATTTTATTATATTGTTGTCTGAGGTCAACTTATGACATTCGCTAGGTTTTTCCATTCAAAAACATCAAAATAAATAAGTAATAGGCTATTTTGTACCCTAGTTTTGAGCCTATCTGAAAAATGCTCGTTTTTAATGGGCGTCTCGCACTGAAGACTTGGAAATAAACGCCCAGTACGGTGAGTGGATAACAGTTTTGCATATTATAATGAGTTTCAACTCACCCGTCGGTGTTCTGAAAACGTCCAATGTTGTAAAATGGCAACCGGAATGATTCAACCCATACATGTTTGACCCAGAGTCTGTGTGTTGCACCATTCCTGTCGTATCCATTATAGTCAGTCAGTGAAGCGCAACAATGGACAATGTTTTACCTCATCAGCTGGAACGTTATTAAAAATAATGTTCATCCATGCAGTCCTATTGGATCCAGAGGAAGCTTATGCAGTGACTGTCTTCCACAACCAGGCACTGCACAATTTTGTTTTGCTCGGTAGCTCGATCCGGTTTGTCATCGCGAGGTAGGCTTCAATGTTATTTAGCTATGCATGTAATGCGCGAATCGGTGGGCGGGGCTAAACCGGCCGTGTTAAAATAGGTGTTGATCTTCTTCTGCGGGGGTGGTGTTTTATCCTCTTTGACGTCATAGTTCCTCGTTTGCTGAGGCTGGTGTCAATAAAAGCTTTTATTGGACTAACAAGGACGTTTTCAGTTCTCTAACTTACAGGATATTCTTATAATAGGATGACCTCTTAGATGTCAAAAGCTCGAGGAAAATTTGATTTCTCAGTTCATCACCCCTTTAAGGCAATAACATAGTTTAATATGAAAAAATGGTGTAAGTATCCCTTTAATTTTACTGTGGTATTAGTCAAAGATATTCACAAAGAGCTTCTCCTGCATGTCCTATAGACCCCTTTGCAGTTGGTAAACATGGTGACGTTTTTATGTGGGCGGAGCTTAGGTGGAGGCAGAACGATCCCTCTGGCCGCTTCACTAACGCTAGTTAGCAAGTTTTATTAGCTTGTTTTTTAACAATGACTAACGAAAATCAGATTTTATCTTAATGTGTAAGGTCACTCAGTGTCCAGGACCGCGATTGTTATTTTCAAAAGTTAATTTTAACAGACAGAACCAGATTGGCCGACCCGTTGCCACCTACACGCTCACTCAATGCATGGACGATCTGACAGGATTAACGTTACGTTACCTCGGTTGAGTGGCCTGACTTCTACACCTACCTTATAGAGAAACTGATCGTAAAGAGCATATAAATCTTTAGATGCCTATAACTATATGCTGAATGGTCATGATGTACAAGACTTGTGTGTACGATTTGCAGTTCTGCCGAGCCAGCGCCGAGACGACGACAATGTAAAGAGTGACATTACGGTGCGATTTTAAGGATGTGGATATTTTCTAGAAATAAAAAGTCCAGATACAGCATACTCATTTTTCATTGATACTTGCACCAAACAACACAATACAATGATATTTAATAATAATAAAAGCAATTAAAGCTCCTTATAATGTAGCCGAATCTGTGCTGGTTTGCATTGGCCGCCTCCAGTTTTCACTTTGTTTTGCCTCCAGCTAGTCCCGTGACGTAACTGTGACATTGGCGCAAAAGGGGTCTGTAGCAATCTAGATAAGTTCAGCTGAAGAGACATAATGAACTGATTATAGTTCTCTTTGTTTAATAAAGACGGGACGTTTTTATGCTCCTGAAAGCACTTTTGAGAAGAGCTATCAAAGTCAAACATCAGATCAGGGCAATTTTCTGATGCACAGTTAGCACTCAGTACTGTCAAATCATCAAAGCAAGCAGGCACACTCAGCTTTTTTCATGTGTGGGGTGTTGGTCAAGAGGGTGTAACTGTTTATAAGATATGCCCTTTAGTAAGTTCATTGCTGATGTGTCAGAACTCATCCGTGGGAATTTTTCCTTGAACTTGTTTTAAGATAGTGTTTGAACATCCCAACTCTGCTTGTCTCTCAGCCAACCCTGTGGGTTTACCGTCTGTAGGGTTGTGTGGGAAAAGTGTGGGGAATAAGGGCGGAAGAGACGTGAAAGGAAAAGAGTAGACGAGAATGAAGAAAAAGAATGCATGAAGAAAAGGAGAAATATGTTTCGGACACTTTGGATGTGGAGACCTGAAAGGGAAGAGCGGACACAAACAAGCCCTTAAAACCCATGATTTCCACTGGGAGTTTTCTCAAATATGAGATCTGAGCTCTGTCAGCATGAGAAAACACAAATGCCAATGAAACTAGCTGAGCTGAAACTACCACAGATCACATGGGCTGTAGGCAGTATATCCACCTGCAGAAAGTTCCACAGAAACTCCAAAGAACTTGTCCTCATAATTACCAGTTATTTACGATTGACGATTGATTTACATATGATTGTCCCAGTAAATAACAGTAAGAATTCTACAGAATCTGGTGTATATAGGTGTAATAAAACAATTCTTTTGATTCTTACATCTGTCTCATTGGATGTAATTGACTGCTGCTGCAACCGTTTTTAAATTCTTCAAATATTTCCACTGATGAGTCATGAAGGATTGTTGATGTGTACAAATCATTTCTATGGTAGCGGTATCCTATCACTCTGTTTTTACACTACTAACTCCCTGTTTGTTGAAGGTAACACAAGTAATGCTGAGTGTCTACCTGCGTTAATGCACCACGTAAGCAATCGCTCTTAGCCAACATGGGCGGAACAAGGCAACATTTTGAGCACGCTTCATACGCTTTTAGCGAATCCCTCCCTTTTTATTTTTAGAATGAAGGCCTGGCGCTGTGATATTTAAGTGAACGACTGACGCTTAACACATTTAAAGGATTGCACAGAGTACATTATTGTTCATCTGGACAACATTATAAACCGCCAAGAACACCTTATTCTAGAAACCACCCGAGAACACCAAGCACCCTGATCACTCAGCAAACATTTATGAAATCAGAGCACCTTAGCATCCACGTAGGAACACTCTGGAAATAACCTGGAATGCCTTATATCACTTTGCTAAAACCACTTTTCAACCTGCAGAGCCTTGGCAATCACCCACAACACTCTACCAAGCACATGGAATTAGTTATTTTCTTCAGAAAATCTCAAAATCTAGCTTATCTTATCAGCCTTGTATAATTTATTGCATATAACATGTACCTTAGAATTCACTATATTGCTGCCAGTACCAATAAGTGAATGTATCCTGCATTACCTCTTCTCCCATACTTTCTCACGTGCCTGTTTCTGTGTCTTGTGTTTGTAGTTGGGGATAGTGATTTATATCAGCTGAGAAAAAAAAAACTGCTGACAGCTCTGGGAAACCTTTCCTGTCTCGTCCTCTCTATTACCCGACTTGCAGCAGCTGGAAAAGTGTGTGTGAAACAGAGTGGGAGTCCTGTGTGAGTCTACTGAAATTAATGGCATGTGCAGTGGGAAAGTGGATGATCTGTACATTTAGTGCTCGTTGTTCACATAATGAAAACCTCTCTTCACAGATCATGCCGAACTCACATGCCCCGGGTGTACATAGATCAGCATGTGATACTCGGTAGGAAAGTATGTGCTGATTCCAGCCTCTCCCCACAGCACGCGACTCTCACACCCTGTAGTTTGTGCCCTATTGGAAAACTCACACATTGTTGTATTGGATTGGGAATGTTGTGCTGTAATTGATATCGGTACGCCACAGTAACGCCACCGGCCCCTGCCCTCGGCCTCATCCTGCTCTCCACAGCCGTGTTTCGCACTTGTCTCAGGAGCTGGGTGGATGCTTTGACCAACACACCCTTGAGGTATAAATGTCGTCATACTAGGAGGCTTTTCAGGTATCCTGATGGGTTATCGACTGCAGCCCAGTTCAAATGGGTTCTTTTGATTGTCTTAAAGGGATAGTTCACTTTGAAATTCATTTTTGATATGTTTTAGCTTACCCCAAGGGCATCCAAGATGTAGGTGTTTTTGTTTCCACAGTATTTTCAATGTTGTTATTTTTAGGTCAAACCGTTCTTGTCTATCAGTCATATGATGGAGACCTGGGGTTCACCACAAAGAGCATGCACAGAGAAGTCCAAATTAAACATGATTTAATAACTCGTAAATGTAAGTACACATTGATGGCCTAAGACACGAAACGAGTGGTTTGTGTGAGAAAGCGAACAGTTTTTATATCGTTTTTACCTCTTGTAGCCACAGCCACATCCAAGCGATCTGAGAGCGCGGACGCTTTCGGTCTCTCACGCGCATTTCTCGCGCGGTTCGCGAAAAAAAAAATCAACGTTGTCTGTTGATATATCGAAATCGTCTTCCAGTGCGTTTTCTTTTATATCTAAATGTGTTTAGATCTTCACAGTGAAAGGTAACGCTTCCGAAATCTCTGTGTAAACAATGAGTTACGAACATGCGCAAGAGATACCGGCGCTTACGCAGACCTAAAGCTTCCACGCTCTCAGATCACTTGGACGTGGCTGTGTTAACATGAGGTAAAACAATATAAATACTGTTCGTTTTCTCACACAAAACGCTCGTTTCGTGTCTTAGGCCATCAATGTGTACTTACATTTACGAGTTATTAAATCATGTTTAATTTGGACTTCTCTGTGCATGCTCTTTGAGGTAAACCTCATAGGTCTCCATTATATGACTACAGACAAGAACGGTTTGACCTAAAAATATCAAAATTGAAAATACTGTGGAAACAAAGACACCTACATCTTGGATGTCCTTGAGGTAAGCTAAAACACATGGAAAAACTAATTTCAAAGTGAACTTTCCCTTTAAATAATAAGTTGTTCAAATGGCAGGGTTTGGTCTGCAGCTCCTGCTGCCCCTATTTTTCTGCAAAATGGTGAATGTCTTCGGGGGTCAGGACGAGGTGAGCAGCTCTGCTCTGTGACCCTCGTAGGCCCCAGTGTCACCACTGTCTTCCTGTTCCTGCTCATTAAAGCACAGGACGCGGAGGAGAGTGCGAGTAGGAGGAGAACAGATCAGAGGAGAGAGAATCCAATCCCCCTGCCTAGTTCCTGTGTGTCTGTCCTTCCTGTCCTCCTGGTTATATTCACACACACACATTGCATGTTAACTTGCTCTCAGCTGTCCACAGTTGTGCTGGAGCCAGTAGATCATGTATGCACCAAAAAAAAATTAGTTATGCGTTGGGAAAACTCTGCACCACCCATATAAACTTCTGATCCCAGACTAGGAAACTGTGTCAAAGGCTGAGAACCAGAGCTTGAACGGAGACCCCCTCTGGGACACGTTCTGGGGTGGCCGGTCAGAGTGCCGGTTTCAACGGTCAGATACCAAAGTGAGGGTAGGGCCCACCAGAACAATGGTAATATCCAAGGTAATAATTTTAAAAACAACAACTCTTAAAGGAGAACTCCGGCGAACAATGAACCTTTGGTCTAATAAAACATCGGTACATAGTCAACCGTTCTCTGAAATTTGTTTTCATGATAATGGAATGTAAAGAGTTTTATCTCTAAAAACTGTTTAGCATTTAACGCTAGTAATGGGGGCATTGACTAAGTAAAAAGAAATCGCTAGTTTATACCACTAACAAGGCTCAAAATAGCCCCACACTAACGCAGTAACATAACGAGGCTCCATACATGCAAAACGAAGCATTGAGAACTTTGTAAGTGTACAGACCGTTTAATAAGAAGATACTTTATGAAGACAGTTCACTTCGTGTAAACAGACAGGAGCCATCTTAAAAAATAGTCTCGATAAGTCGAACCACGAACGTCGTGCTGAGTGATCTGAACTCTATGAAGTTCAACGAACTTCTGAACTGTATGAATGGCGTTCGGGGATCGACTTATCGAGACTATTTTTTAAGATGGCTCCTGTCTGTATACGTGAAGTGAACTGTCTTCATAAAGTATCTTCTTATTAAACGGTCTGTACACTTACAAAGTTCTCAATGCTTCGTTTTGCATGTATGGAGCCTCATTATGTTACTGTGTTAGTGCGGGGCTATTTTGAGCCTTGTTAGTGGTATAAACTAGCAATTTCTTTTTACTTACTCAATGCCCCCATTACTAGGATTATACGCTAAACAGTTTTTAGAGATAAAACTCTTTACATTGGATTATCATGAAAACAAAACTCAGAGAATGGTTGACTAGGTACCGACGTTTTATTAGACCAAAGGTTCATTGTTCGCCGGAGTTCTCCTTTAAGCTAATGTTATCTAGCCTCATAGACCCCATTTACAACTGGAAATAATATCCATCCATCCTTTCACAAGTAAAACATTTGAAGGCTGTCTATCTCGCCTGAGCGCTTCTGAGAAATGTGTGTGCGGTGTGCAGACGCTCTGGTCTGGATTTTAAGATGTCAGAATGTTTGAGTTGAACTTAGCCTGTGAGTACAAAATGAGTCAGAGGATATCTTGAAGTGTGCGAAAGGTGTTTACAGGTGGACTATTATTCATAGGACACCTGTGTTGGGATTGTTTGTTTGAACACATTGTGTTACCGCTGGCTCATCAGGCATATTAAAGGCTTTGGATCTAAACACAGATCGCACGCTCAGCATTCTTGGCAGATGACAGATCAGATCACTTATAAATGAATGAGTGTGTGTAAGACGAACTCTTCACTTTGTGCGTCCAGGTTTGGCCAATGTGCTCAGGATCTACCTAGAAATCCCACCCACAGGTGTACCAAGAAATATCGGTGACTCACATCTGTACCAGGATCCTGAAATTGTAAACAGGAATGTGCCTTTCTATACACGCAAACAGGTTTCAGTGAAGCACAGTCGTCATTTTACCGTCTCGGTTAACTACAGACCCGATATAGTTCGGCCGTGAGTAACCCACTTCTAGCCAAAATAACCTTGGATTTGGTTACATGCAATTTTAGGCAAAATAACTTGCGAGATGTATGATATTCCATCATGTAAGCAAAGTTAACAGTGAAGGTGTTTGGTTTCATTTCTTTGACATGTTCTTTGCGTAGCCTGTGCGTCTATTCTTGGGCTATGGTTAGTCATCTATTAAATTTTTGCCTTGATGTTTTCGCCTAGACGTCAGGACTGTGTTTAGATTAGATGTATTTTAAAGGCAAAATAGCTTGCTGGGCTTCATCCGAAGACATGTTCCTTAGAAAGTCTTTGCTCTGCTCTTCTGCTGCAGTTGCAAAGGAGATGACAGGAAACAACAGCTTTGTCTCTGTACTGTTATTCGACCTTTCACCTTTCACCCTATGTGACCAGCAGCTGTCCTTGAAAGTTGTGAATCTGCTGTGAGATTCTAAGGGCAGGTTTTTTTTTGAGAGAGCACTTGCATTCACTATTGCATTACGTAAATATATCCACATACTTCTGCACACATTGTAGTAACACCACAAGAATTTTCTGGATTGTCTGGCTTTTGGTGTGCGTCTATCTATGTAGGTTTCTAGATATGGACGCGTGAATCTACCTCACCCAAACACTCCCTCCTACCACACCTGAATTCCTCATCTCTCAAACTGTAAAGGACCACATGTTTGAACTTTAAAACAAATAAAATGAGACACAAGTCATAATGACAAAATAACAGTTATTATTTTATAGTGTTCATCTCAGTCACGTTTGAAATAATTTGAACAGATAAAGATTACACAGTAGTGTTTGCTAAGCCAAGAATGACCAGTGACTAGGGTTAGGTCGTATGACGATGTATATTGTTAGCATGGCACCAGTGTTGTAGTACTCGAGACTCGGACTCGTCTCGGACTCGGTCTCGAGACCATATTTTAATGGTTTTGGTCTTGTCATGGACTCGTGTCCATTTGGACTCGGAATTGACTCGTACTCAAACATTTTTTTTTTTTTTAGGACTCGGAATTATTCCCGAGTCCACTCGAGTTCAATTAAAAATATTTTTCATGATTATTAATGTATGTTAATAAAATATTTCTTTAAATTGATTGACACACGCCCAGTGATTGGTGATTTTCTAGTGCGCAACTGCGCATGACAAATTTTAATAAAATTACTTTTAACACCACCTACTATGTGGCCTAACCCTAAACTGATCATAATTTTTAAACTCTAAGTAAATTCAGTAAAAAAAAAAAAAAAAAAAGTATTTCTCTAAATAAATAAAAGTAAATTAGGTAATCAACCCTCACTGGTCTCGGTCTCGACTCGGACTCGACCGTCTCTGGTCTCGGACTCGACTCGGACTCGACTCTCTATGGACTCGGTCTTGACTCGGACTCGACTCTCTCTGGTCTCGGTGTCAACTCGGACTCGAGTGAGGTGGTCTCGACTACAACACTGCATGGCACTATAAAATGTCTATCGTTAGAGATTTTGTTATATCATTTATATGGCGGTACATAAATATATAGCACTATTGACACTTCAGAGTGAGAATATGTTAAAAATAAGGTAACACTTTATTTTGATAGTCCACTTTAGACATTCAACTAACTATAAGTAACTTTGCCGCTACATGTCAACTAACTATCATTAGAGAATTAGTAGACTGTCTATTTAATATCTGCTAACAGTTTATTTTGTTGGTCCCCCAACAGACATTGAACTGACTATAAGTAACTTAGCAACTACAAGTCAACTTGTTCTCCTAACCTTAACCCTAACACCTAACTCCTAACCCTACTCTAATGACACTTACTTGACATGTAGTTGAAAAGTTACTTATAGTTAGTAGAATGTCTAAAGTGACTATCGAAATAAAGTGTAACCAAAAAGGGTTATATATCCTGAAAGAGAACAGTGACTGGCAAACTACCAAAGTGTAGTGCACAAAGAAAGCAGCCTCTCAGAAGGCGATCATGAATTTTGTACGTGTTCGACGTTAAAAACGGCCATTAAGCACAATAAGAAAGAACTCAATGAGGTGCACACGTTGGCTGACACCAAAGTCCTTTTAGGCAAGTCATGCCACTCGGCCGCCATCTTGGCAACACCTCAGGGCAGCTATTAACAAGACCAGGCTCCTATCTAAATGAATGGGCAGAGAGTCAGAACTGCACTGTCGCTGGGACATGTATTGAAACAGCAGTATAATATGATAAAAGTTTCATGACTTTGCCCCAAAATAAGGTTTAAAATGCCTTTTTTTCCCCATAGGTTATACTTTTACTACGCATGCGCAAGGGTTCTCTCCCTCCTGTCGTGTGCGCGCTGCACAGTTTGAAGCACAGTATACGCGCTACTGCTCGCTTGCTCTAGATTCTGGGAGATTTGAACTAATTTGCGGTCATCAGGGAGCCGCTATCAATCTGCGGGAGACTCCCGGAACTTCTGGGAGACTTGGGATGTCTGACATTTCAACGCATTCTCATCCTTTAGCGTCATATAGAACGCTATATGACAAACCGGTGCTATACTACGCACATGGCACCCGTTATCGTTAATATAACACGTGCTGTGATGGTTAGGTTTAGGTGTAGGGTAGGGTAGGTTAGTCTCATATTACGCTAAAGGATTTATGATGCCTTGGGTTCGCGTGAATATTAACAATAAAGGGTGCCATGTGTGTAGTATAGCGCTGTTTTGTCATATACCGTTCTATGTGACGCTAAAGGATAAGAACGGGCTGGACATTTACACAACTAACACATATCAAATCTGCCACCTTTTTAAACAGTAACGTATTTTCCGCTGTTGCAAACCTCAACTGTGCGCATGCGTCGGTGGAACCAGACGATAGGCTTAAATGTTTCCCGGCTTGACTAAAAGCAGCCAATTGGCTGTCCAGAGAGAGGGGCAGGACATGTGCATACAACCGCCATCTTTGCTGTTACAGGTTTTCCATATTAAAGGGTTAGTTCACCCAAAAATGAAAATTAAGTCATTAATTACTTACCCCCATGCTGTTCCAACCCCGTAAGACCTTCGTTCATCTTCGGAACACAAATAAAGATATTTTTGATTGAATCTGAGAGCTGGATCAGTCCTACATAGACTGCCTAAGGGACTGGCTCTTGACGGCCCATAAAGTCATTAAAGAAAAGGTTTAAATATTCCATGTGCCTACAGCGGCTCAATTATAAGTTTATCAAGCGACGAGACTACTTTTTGTGCGAAAAAAACCCATAAATAACGACTTTATTCCACTATTCCATTACTTCCTTATGGGCGCATGCGCGAGAACTGAGACGAGGACGTTCTCATTCGTCTACTTCTGGTTACCGGCTGCTCACCGCTTAGGAGTATTACCGCCACCTACCGTATAAAATGATGATCCATATATAAGGCGCTCCGGATTATAAGGAACACTGTCGTTTTTTGAGAAGATTAAAGGCTTTCAAGTGCACCTTATAGTGCGGAAAATACGCAAATTGAAAAGCGTATGTACAGCGCGCATCTTCCTCTGCTTGTAAACAGAAAGTTTTGCGCTTCCAGCTATATCAGCACATCATCTTATACGGTAGGTGGCGGTAAAACTCCTAAGCGGTGAGCAACCGGTAACAAGAAGTAGACGAATGAGAACGTCCTCGTCTCAGTTCTCGCGCATGCGCCCATAAGGAAGTAATGGAATAGTGGAATAAAGTCGTTATTTATGTCTCGTCGCTTGATAAACTTATAATTGAGCCGCTGTAGGCACATGGAATATTTAAACCTTTTCTTTAATGACTTTATGGGCCGTCAAGAGCCAGTCCCTTAGGCAGTCTATGTAGGACTGATCCAGCTCTCAGATTCAATCAAAAATATCTTTATTTGTGTTCCGAAGATGAACGAAGGTCTTACGGGGTTGGAACAGCATGGGGGTAAGTAATTAATGACTTAATTTTCATTTTTGGGTGAACTAACCCTTTAAGCACTGAGGAAGTGGCATGTCTCTATATAAATAGTCTCTGCTGACACACAGCGCAAGCATCTCTCAGCATGCGATCGCAAAATCAGTTCTCTTTTACATCAGTTCTCTTATTGCGCTTGAATGATAGAATATTGAGTATTCACCATAGACTGTAAAAAATATGGACAAAGCGTCTGTGACGTCACCCATAGACTCTCTGAAGAACGGATTTGAGGCTGTTTGGGGTGTGGGCTGTTTATGGAGGGCAAGATACTTGAAAATCTTGGAAAATACAAAATACAAAAGTTTCAGAAAGGATACAGAGGTGGTATGTGCTGTGTCAGATCATGGCCGAGACGTCAAATTCACTCGGTGCAGCCCGTCATCAGCTGTCAATCAAAGTTAACCGCCCTTATTTGTCATACGTTTTATGTCTAAATATGATCTAAACTAACGAGTTAGAAAAAAATTCACCCCCCTCACAGTTGTCAGGCATATTGAAGATTACAATAAAAGTCCATGGGACCAAACTGTAAACATATGAATTTATGCTGTGAAAACGGACATTATAACATGACGACCCTTTTGGGACCGGCCTCTAGCGGATTTGAGATGTATTGCAGTTTATCGCACTTCCGGGTAGGCTTCATCTTTCAGATTAGAATGTTGCCGCTTGGTATTCACGTACACACAGCCGGTTATGTCTCAAGTGAAAGTCTTAAAGTGGCAGCAGCCTGATACACCTCCCTGCTGCCATTAATGTGGATCACACAAAAGAGAGAAAAAAAAACTTGCTGCTCTTGACTGAATAATAATTTAGCTTTATTAAGTTAATATTGTGAAATAAAATGTATCATACCCTACCAGTGACCATACTAAAACACAAAAAAGTCCCTAAACATGACTATTAAATGTTGGTCCTTTTGACTTGAGCAAGCAAGCAATCACTTAGCTACACCCTATAGCAACAACCACCCAGAACAACGTAGCAACTGTATCGAAATGACATGGAAGCACCTAAACACACTAGAAACCATGTAAAAATGCAGAACACAACCACGTGGCGAAAACCTGGCAGCCACCCAGAACACTGCACCACTTCTACATTTCCATGTCCGAATAGACTTGTGCAAAAGCTAAACTCTTTCATGTCTGGTAAACAGTTATTCTGCCTTGATTTAACCATCTAGACTGTCCAAACCAAGATCAGACGTGTGACTCTCACGTGACTCACACCTGGCTCTTACAGGAAGCCAGAGGGAAACTTACCGGGGTCTCCCTTTCATGCTTCTTTGAACATTATTCTCTTCATGCACAACATCTTGCACACTGAATTACTCACACACCAGCTGCATTCTGTGTATTATTCACAAACATAACTCAGTGACGACTTCTATCTGACACTTCTTTAGTTTCAAAGGGTTTCTGTGATCTTATGGACTTAACTGAGAATATGACTTTTTCTTATTCTTATTAGTGTTTTGCAGGAGTGATTCATCTTTGAGGGTCCTGGCTGTGCATCAAGGTTGGGTGTTACCAGCACACAGTCAGAATGAGTTTGATAAGAAGCTACGAGCCCCCTGTGTACTGCATTAGTCAGATCATTTCTAATTCAGATGATGGAAGGAGCAATTTTCTAAAGCTAATTCAATGACTAATTTATGAATTGCTATCTTAAGAAGCCTTGAGAGGGCTTGCAAGTTCTCACAGCTGTTTGTTGGTATCAGTTCTATAACTTATGTTTGGAAAGAGGCCGTGGCAATGAACAAAGGCTTAGATTTGGAACATCTTTTGAGTTGGATTGCGTTAACAGGAGGACATTTTGTGGACAGAAATCTCCTGGGGAACTGTTTATTACCGTAGAGTGCAAAGAAATAACCACAACTCATTTTTTTCACTTATCGCTTACAGATCATCAGAAAAACCTCACTATGTCTCAGTCAAAGAGAGAGTCATAAAGGCCAGAGTGATGGATTGCAACCAATTAAATGTGTAGAGTATGCTTTCATCCAAGGCACAATGCTTGCTCAACCACCTTGAATCTCCTGTATTAGTCCTCCTAAGCTAGAATACCTTGACTTTTACCACCTCGCCAAATTGGATGGATGGATGGATAGATCACACTAGCATTAGCCTGAATTTCTGGTCTGACAGAGAATGACTGATTGCAAATTGCCAGTATTTACCACATGTACTTATCCACTCTTGCTGGAGATCGTCACCAATTAGAATCCTAAAAGAGTGAAGGAACATGCATGAAAATGAAAATGGAGTGACATCTATAAACATTCATACACATCTCACACATGAATTCAATTAGGAAAAGATTAAATCACGGAGTGCCATGTGAGGATTGACTGTCCCATAGCCGCTTTATGAAATCATAAACCTCTTGAGAAATCAGACTTTAGTTCACTTTGTTGTTATGTAACATGTGAATTAATTACGGTTAAAAATAGAACAGTCATTACAAACAGTAATTGTTGTTTGTAACAGTTTGCTTCGCCATTTACCAGAGCATACGTGATCAACGCTTCTATTCTTGGAGTGCGATGTGTATATAATATGGATAGCAGCCAAAAGCATGCGTGTTTCTTTGGTGAAAATAGCTCCAATAAAAGCTGATGAATCATTAGTCAGAGCAGAGCTGCTGGGGCCGTTTGTGGGAGGTGATGAATCTCTCGTGATTTGCAATGTTTTTCTCTTCTCTGCTGCAGCCAGTTACCATACAAAATCATTGCACAAATTCCAGACTTTAGCTAGACACAATCATCTTTACCTTAGGCGTTAACAAACGGAGGACTTTTGGTCTCTAATAGAGCGATTTACTTGCACAGGCAATCTGTATTGTTTTACCATTTCAATTGCTGAAAGAATTTTGCAAATCAGATAACGGCAATCATTTCCAATTATCTCATTATCTTCCCTGCAAAAACCTGCTTAAAGAAGAACTCTGGTGCAAAATGAACCTTTGGTCTAATAACACATTGGTACCTAGTAAACCGTTCTCATGATAATCGAATGTAAAGAGTTTTATCTCTAAAAACGGTTTAGTGTATAATGCTAGTCTATGGGGGCATATAATAAGTAAAAAGAAATTGCTAGTTAATACGACTAACATGGCTCAAAATATCCCACACTGACACAATAACATAATGAGGGTCCATACACGCAAAACGAAGCATTGAGAACTTTGTAAGAGTACAGACCGTTTAATAAGAAGATACTTTATAAAGACATTCCACTTCGTGTATACAGGCGGCGCTATCTTTGGAAAACAGTCTCGATAAGTCGAACCACGAACGCTGTTCATACAGTTCAGAAGTTCGCTGAACTTCATACAGTTCAGCTCATTTGGCACATCGTTCGTGGCTCGACTTGTCGAGACTGTTTTCCAAAGATGGCGCCTCCTGTATACACGAAGTGCACTGTCTTATTAAACGGGCTGTACTCTTACAAAGTTCTCAATGCTTCGTTTTGCGTGTATGGACCCTCATTATGTTACTGTGTTAGTGTGGGGCTATTTTGAGCCTTGTTAGTGGTATTAACTAGCAATTTCTTTTTACTTATTATATGCCCCCATTACTTGTGTTATACACTAAACAGTTTTTAGAGATAAAACTCTTTACATTCGATTATCATGAAAACAAATCTCAGAGAACGGTCGGCTAACTCGAAACACTACACTGCGAAAACAATCCGGTCAAATGCGTTTTCGACTCGAAGTGGTAGAGAGTGGGCCATTACCATTTTAGACCCTGTTTACACCTGTTTTTAGCGTCATCCACTTGTGATCCGATCGACCAAACGCATCTTAATACCAGGTGTAAACAGGGCCTTAGAGGCATCCGAGGGGAAAAGCGCTCAAAACCCCTTTAAAACAGCTGACAGACCAATCTGAGAAATCTTAGACCTGCAAACCAGTTTAGGCTTCTTTAAGATGGCTTTTCAGCTTGTAAAAGCAAGAGAGCAGATCTGATGTCTGTAGCATAGGAAGTCATGTCTGAAAGTCATTAACAGTCTGTCTGTAGTGTTGAGACCATAAGGAAGAAAGATCAGACGGCCATTAGCATTAGCGCTAAACAAGGTCCTTTTTTTGAACCTGTCTGAGTCCTGTTTATATCATCTGGAAAGTCTTGCCCCTCAGTCGTCTTGGCACACGAGCCAGGGTTTTCCCTCCGTGAGTCACTGCTGACTGATAAACTCTCCCCTCTACCCTGCCACTTCTTTCACTTTTCTCTCACTCACTCTCTCAGCAGACCGGGTGTGCCGACAAGGAAGACACAGAGACGTTGTGAGTCGTGTAGGGCTGAGCTACGGTCTGGGAGACTGGGAGGAGACAGAAAAAATTACACACAGGGCAGGGCTTCCCTCTGACTGTCTCACGCCGCGCAAACACATGTAGATATTTTGCAAATGGCTTTTCTTGTGAATGCAACTTTTGCGGGCTTATTCGAAACTTAAAACTGGTTAGCTGAGTCAGAGGTTTAAAAGCTACACTGACTTCCCTTAGATTTCAGTTAATCATTTGTCATTTGAAAGTCTGAATAGGTTTCGCTCTTTATCATCATGCCTGGAACATCCTGCACACTTATACACACTCGCCTGGGTTTGCAGACCATGACTTACCTTCTGAAAGTTTTAATATTTGTGGAGATGGTGTAAAAGCAGTCAGTGTTCCTAGTGTACTTCACAAATGCCTTACTGCACATGACCCTATTTAGCTAGAACAGAATGTTTGTACATCATGTGTCTCTGGTGTACTGTGTCTCTGGTGAACATCTGGCCCGTCATATACTCTAAAAAATGCTGGGTTATTTTAACCCAATTTAGGGTCAAATATGGACAAACCCATTTGCATTTTTTTTTTTTAATCCAACAATTGGGTTTGTCCATATTTGACCCAAAAGTGGGTTAAAACAACAGTGTATTGATTTAATTACCTATAAAAAGATTTTCCCTGAATAGTTGATCTGTACTAGTGTAATCCCACAGCAGAATACACTGTTTTTAGTTACTCTGTTTTTAAAGTGGAATCTGTATTTCAGACTGCACTTTGCACTAAAACGAGCTTGTTAAGAAAAAAAAAAGACAGTGAGCTGACTATCTAGTCAGTATTTGTAGGCATTATAAGCGTGCTCCTGACATGAGCATGATTATACTTCCTTCTAAGTTACCTTATTTTGGTTAAAATCTAAGGCAGTGTCATATATCCTTCATAAAGATGTTGAACTAAAAATATGTCAATCTAATACACTATTTATTGTGTATTGTAATGCCAACTTGTTACATGCAAATGTCAAACTGAAATGTGAGGCTGAATTCGGAACAGCATTCTAGTAAACTACTCTTACTATTTCTGTCACATCTTATTACACAAATAATAAGAACAGTTGAGTCTTTCATAGGTCATGCAAGGAGTTAGCCTGGCTAACGTTACTCTAAAAAAGTAATTAATTACTAGTTACTAATTACCTCTTCAACAGTGTAATTAGATTACTGTACTAATTACTTTCTTTAAAAAGTATTTAATTACTTTTAATTACTAATTACTTTCAAAATCCCATATCAATCTCAACCAGCTGAATAATACAAGGATAGACAAAAATCTGTTTTAATTATTGCAAATAAATACTATAAAATTGCATGAATTATCCTTAAACTCACCAAGGTGGAGAAGGTTACATTATAAAAACATACTTTTTAGTATCAGACAATACATTTTGATGTTAAACCCACTATTGTTTTATGTCTGATCTCATGACATTTCACACTTTTTTCATACATATTTTACAATAATTCATTCGACTTTGTACGAGTGCGGTCTTAGACACCTCATAAAATGCATACGAATCACTGTGAGATCGGATTGATCTATACACAGTATTTACCTCAATTACATCAGAAGTAACTGTAATTAAATTACAGATAAATGAGGAGTAATCCCCTACTTTACATTTTCAAGGGAAAAGTAATTAAATTACAGTAACTAATTACTTAGTAATTAGTTACACCCAACACTGCTAACGTCAGACATTGAGATTGAGACGTGGTCTGGGAACCACATGTTCATTTTCTCGTAGCCTGCACTGTAAAAACTAAAATTGTTATTTTTACGGTAAAAAAAGAGGTAGTTGTGGTTGCCAGAACTTTACTGTCAAAAATACGGTAGCAATTTTATTGGTTTTACAGACTTAACTTAAAATTTATAGTAATAAACCGTATTTCGTTATCTGATATGATGTCAATTTACCAACCTATTCATTATTTGCGGTCACGTGACTACCATGGATACCTGGCGGGCAATAAACTGTTAACCAATTGACAGTTTTGCACAGTAGCATTTTTACAGTCTTTTACCGTGAAAATCAAGATTATTTTTTACAGTGAGAGACGTGGTTGACGAATGCTCAGAGACGTTTATTGGGTGCTACGAATGTCTATCAAATGCGCCTGTTCGTAGCCAATCGTTTCAATTATACCAGATGTATGTAGAGCGACAGAAATTAGACCAGGAAGAAGATGGGTCCGAGATTTATGTGTTCACGATGGCGCATGCATCTAAGACCCCATTTACACCTGGTATTAAAATGCGATCTGTATCCAGATAAGTTATCCGGATAATAAAAAAAACGCATGTTAATGCAAGGTGTAAATGCGTTGTGATCGGATCGTGATCGGATCTGCCTGACCACATCTGGAGGTAGTCTGGCTCGCATTGTGTCCGGATCTTAGGTGTAAACGCAATCTGGTTGTTGAAACCACATATGTATATTTTACTCCCCCCAAAAATGCAAAAAATAAACGAGTGAGCTTGTTATATAGCCTAGGCTATATGTCATGTTATAGTCAGATATGACGGCGCTACTGCGACACGGATCACCCATCACCGCAGATGAGCAGCTGAGCGTCTATTCATCGAGCCAACATGCAAACGTCGCAAATAAAAGTGAAAGTAAGTCACAGACGCTTAACACACAATCATCTTCAAGTAAAGAAACGAAATTATCTTACCAGCGCTATTGCCACTCTTTTATTGATGTCTTTGATTTGGAAATTAGCTGATGATCAACGAAATGCAGCTCAAATCTGTTGCTTTTGGTGGCGTGCAATCCATTAAATCTGCATACGCGGGAGTTTAAGATCTGCAAAAACACATTTGTGGCCAGGTGTAAATGGAATCGGTACTTATTATCCGGATAACTTATCTGGATACAGATCGCATTTTGATACCAGGTGTAAATGGGGTCTAAGTCTTCATCGAAAGGTCACTTCGCATTTGCTTTGGTGTGTCACATAGACATCGTCATCATCTTGCTGCTCCCTCCCCGTTCTGTGATTGGCCCCCTCGCTGAGGCGAAAATCTAGTCCATGGTATCCTGCCTAACAGCGTGAATAAAATCGCGCTGCGCAAAGGTAGCATGGGGAACCCCAGGCTAGCGAGGAGCACTATTACTGAGCAGCAGAGCTCATTCGAAATTGCGAATTTGTTCTTCATAAAAAGTGTTAAAAAATAGTGTATTTGTCAGGTTGGTTTAGCTGCAGTGACTGAGTGACTTCCATGATGGCGACTGGCTCTTTTATTTAAAAGATCTTTAATTGAGTCGTCATACAGGACATTTCAGTTTATCCTAATCATAAAAATACAAGTAAACTCTCCTGGTCAATACTGTTTTTGGAGGCACCCCCAAGGCGTCACTTAACTGACGCCTTGGGAAGCATTTGACCATGCTTCAATATCTGACGCTTTAGGCGCCCTTTAGCGTCAGTCAGATGACGCCCTAGGATCGCGTGTACCCTACCCCCACCCCACACCTAAACCTAATCGCGTCCTCTAACTGACGCTTTCCTTTAGCGTCAGTTAGATGACGCCGTAGGATCACGTCATGTAAGTGACGCTAAAGGGCGCCTAAAACGTCAAATATTGAAGCATGGTCAAAGGTGACGCCTTGGGGTGAGAATGCGTTGTAGCAGCATGCTGATGTTTTTTTTCACTAGATTTTATGTTTAATTAGCAACACGCTAATGCTTTTCATTGATGTTTTAATTCTTGTTGTGTCGCAGAATTAGCATAGCAACATGCTAATGTCAATTCTGAGTCTCCCACATTTGTGCTTTATCTAAGAAGTACCATTTGTGTAGCATGCATAGCTGCTACATTTCAAAAATCTCATGATGTATATAGCCTTAGAAGAGAACTGCCTATGTAGACAGTAGACAAACAAAACAAAACTAAACTAAAAACGAACTGTCTCTCCAATCAAAAGAACTATATATTAAAGGAGTAGTTCACTTAAAAAAAAAAAAAAAAAAAAAAAACTTTTGCTAATAATTTACTCACCCCCATGTCATCCAAGATGTCCACATCTTTCTTTCTTCAGTCGAAAAGAAATGAAGGTTTTTGATGAAAACATCCCAGGATTTTTCTCCGTATAATGGGCATCATTGGGAACCAAACGGTTCAAGGACCAAATGAGAGTTTCAGTGCAGCTTCAAAGGGCTTCAAAACGACACCAGACGATGAATAAGGATCTTATCTAGGAACCTTGGAGTCATGACTCGAAAAAAGATTTGTTCATTTTGATGAACGAGTTTGTACAGGAGAGTCACGATCGCTCACCACAGAACAGAGAAAGGCGAGCATTTGTGCTTATAACACTTAAACTTTTTTATTTATTTTTTAAATGACCAATCATTTCGCTAGATAAGACCCTTATTCATCATCTGGTGTCGTTTAAAGCCCTTTGAAGCTGCACTGAAACTCTCATTTGGACCTCGAACCGTTTGGTTCCCATTGAAGTCCATTGTATGGAGAAAATCCTGGAATGTTTTCATCAAAAACCTTCATTTCTTTTCGACTGAAGAATGACAAGGACATATTGGATGACATGGGGGTGAGTAAATTATCAGCAAAAGTTTTTTTTTTTTAAAGTGTACTAGCCTACTCCTTTAATAGACCATTTTTAATCACAACATTAACCTGTGCATATAGTTGTGCATATCAAAGTCAGGATAGGCTAAACGCACACATAAATGTAATTAATGCAGAACTCTGGCAGAACGGGAAACTGAATAACTCTCTTTTCATAGTAGTCAATTACAGTTACTATGTAAAATGTCGCGGCATCATCACCAAAAAAAAAAATCCTGAGGTGACGCATGTTGTTGCAGCGGTAAATGTGCTGCAGGCTTTTAGAAAGCTGATGTCTGTTATCTGCGTAGTTTCTGCTGAGTTTCTGCTGTGTGTGTGTGTGTGTGGTCAGCAGCAGGTGTGTTCGCATAGTGACGCTGTTAAATGACAACAGCTGCGTGTCTTCTTTAAAAATGGGAGGTACCAGATTCAGTCACACCTGGTTGTTCTGTTTCTAACTAAACAGTTACTCCATGACTTGACCTCTTTACCTCCTCATTTTCCACATCATCACAACAGTGGACAGTGTTGGAATTATACAAAGATTTTCAAAGGGTCAACAATTTGTAATGATTTTCTATTGCTATTTTGCCTTTTTTTAACAGTTTGGCTCACTCTACTCAAAAGTTAATTTGGTGTTCTTATAAAAAGATGCATAACATGGCACTTGTGATGAAGAGTAATATGTCATGTCAGCTTGCCAAAAGTTTTTCACCACACATTTGTGTTATGTATGAATATTAAAGTCATAAATAATGACAGTACTTATTTGTAGCAGATGTCCTGATCCTCATGCAAAGCTAATGCAAGTTAAGCATTTATCTGTGGAACATGTCAAATAATGTTATGAAAGCATTGTCTTCTCATACAAGGCCACCCAGTCTGGAGAATAATTATGACACACCAACAAAACAAAAAAATATATCACTAAATTAACCAATTATGATGAAAAGTTCAAATAATTAGAACTGTCTTTCATCATGTTCACCACATATATATCTGATAAAACCTCGAAAATGTGTTTTAGTTTCATGACCCTTCCTAAGTTCTAACTTTCCATCGGTATATAGACCGAAGGTCATTTCTCTGTCTCAGTTCTGTTTTCTGTGGAAGTCAAGAGAAACTGATTAAAGAGAAAACTCAGTTATTTCTAGTGATTCTACAAGTACATTTTGGTACTTTCGATTCGAAAGACATCATGTGGCGCATCTTTGTTCCCATCTTTGTTTAAACTTCACTTTCAGAGTTGAATTTGCCTTAAAGGAGTAGTTCACTTAAAAAAAAAAAAGACATCCATGTCATTCTTTCTTCATTTTAAAAGAAATTCAAGGTTTTTGATGAAAACATTCCAGGATTTTTCTCCGTATAATGCACTTTACCGGTAACCGAACGGTTCAAGGTCCAAAAGACAGTTGCAGTGCAAACTTTTCAAAGGGCTTTGAAACGATTCCAGACGATGAATAAGGATCTTATCAAGCGAAACGATCGCTCATTTAAAAAAAAGTGATGCGCATTCGTGACTCTCCTGTTCGAACTCGTTCATCAAAATGAACGAATCTTTTTTTCGTGTCATTTGGTTCATTCAACGAACTAAATGAATGAATTGACTCGGAAAAAGACTCGTTCATTTTGATGAACGTGTTCGAACAGGAGAGTCACGAACGTGCATCGCAGAACAGAGCAAGGCGACCATTTGAGCTTATAAAACTTAAATTTTGTTATTTATTTATTAAATGAGCGATCGTTTCGCTTGATAAGACCCTTATTCATCGTCTGGAATCGTTTAAAGCCCTTTGAACAGTTTGCAGTTTGTACTGAAACTATCTTTTGGATCTTGAACCATTTGGTTCCCATTGAAGTCCATTATATGGAGAAAAATGCTGAAATGTTTTCATCAAAAACCTTAATTTCTTTTCGACTGAAGAAAGAAAGACATCTTGGATGACATGGGGGTGAGTAAATTATCAGCAAAAGTTTTTTTCAAAAGTGAACTACTCATTTAAACCCAAAGAGTGGACAAAAAGCAACTTTTCCCACTCTTAAACACATGTAAATGACCTGAAAAAAATTCCTTATGACAAATCTGTTTAAAATGATACACTCTTAAGCTTTAGAAATCAGTCTAGAAAAAGTGGGGTCCCACTCATGGTGCCAATAAGTGCTACTCACTTTACCTTACAATTGAATGCTTGGTTGTGGAATAAATGAATATTTAGTGACAAATGCAGCAGGAAACAGAACATTAAAGATGTCAATATAAACTCCAAGTTTAAAATACTTAGTGCGCCTTTCAAAATGATGTGTGAGTAAAAATAAAGAAACAGCTTACATTAGCCTCCTGTTTCTTTTTTTTTTTTTTTTTTTTTGAGTTGTACACACTGCACCCTATGCTGTAATGGCCAGAAATATCCCAGTTAACACAATATCAGAAGTGATTGTTCCAGTGTGCAGCCCAGAACTAATTTTAGAAGGCTGTGACATTTGTGTGGGATCAGTGTTTAGGCATAGATATATATTTTTATATGGATAATGAGGGAGAAGCTGTCTGGTCAGACTCATGCATGTTCCCGCATTCAGATCGGCGCCGTTCCGAGGAGAGTTTAATTGTGCATAGGCCAAATAGGCGTATTAGGGCGACTTGGGTTTAGCCAAAGTCTGCAGACGATCAAAATGATTTAAATGCGGAGCTTCTTTCCACTTTTCTCCATTTCAACCACCGAGAGGAGGGTTGTGTTGTTGTGGTTATTCTCCCAAAGCACCCATTTCCATTTCAAGCCACTGTGTGTATGTGTGAAGTTTATTTAGTTCCAGTAGTTAGGCGGTTATTACTCCTATGATGGCCGGGTGGAAGCACTTTCTGTCCAGACGTTTTTCCCAGCCTGTGGCGTGAGTGAGTCAGCCAGGGATCTTTCGGTGTGTGAGTGTCCATAAATAAGCAGATTAACATGTTTCCCAGTCGTAGCCACCGTACGAAACCTGTCTGGAATGTTCTGGCCTTTCTGTTTTACACATTCTTCCTCACCTTCCAGAGAGCAACTCTCCATCGAGAGCCATTGGAAATGCTAAATATATCCTGAAAAGGATTCTGGTTTCTGGATGGCGGAGTTTCAGGCAGTAGCAATTGTGGGACAATTGAATGAGTCAACTTTCCAGTGCTACTCTTCCATACCCCCCATACAAAACCATATACACACACTGCCCCTCCCAGCTTCTTTTTGTTGGTCAGAAAATAGGGATAACAAGAGGGTGTGTGTGCATGGCAATGGGGTCGTCTCTATTTTTAGTGTCGGTTGAGTCAGCCCTGCGCTTGAGGTCGGGGGCTCAATCTCTTTGATCGTAATTATAACTCGCAAACTCTGGACACATAGCTACCAATTCTAAAGCAAAATATAAAATGTCTTCGGCGCAATTTTATCATCTTGACATTTTTAAGCATATCCTGCATTTAGTGTTGCACTACTTACATTTAACTACAAGTTAAGAAAACTACACAGAGCACGTGAATCTAATCCGGGTTTTGTTAGGTAGAATGACACAAACTTACAAGACTTTGAGCCTGTGTTGTGGTGTGAGTGTTCGAAGAAACGCACTTTCCATGGAAGCTTATGTGTAAGGCATTGCAGCAGAATACATGTCAATGCATTCAAAATTTAACCATTTTATGACTAGTGTCATAAAATTGCTTACTTACCTACTTTGTGCACAGTTAACGTCTCATTAAAGGATTAGTTCACTTTTGAAAAAACTTTTGCTGATAATTTACTCACCCCCGTGTCATCCAAGATGTCCATGTCTTTCTTTCCTCAGTCGAAAAGAAATTTAGGTTTTTGATGAAAACATTCCAGGATTTTTTTCCTTATAATGGACTTCAATGGGAACCAGGTCCAACCGAGGTCCAAAAGACAGTTAATAACAGTTTCAGATGCAGCTTTAAATGTCTTTAAACGACACCAAACGATGAATAAGGGTCTTATCATGCGAAACGATCGGTTATTTCAAAGCTTATTCCAAAAATGTAACTTTTCTAAGGACAAATGCTAGCCTTTCTCCATTCTGTGAGGCGCGTTTGCAACGTCACGTAATACGTAATTACGTTCAAAAGGTCACGGGCGACGTAGCCAGAAGTACAGAGTCAGAGTGTTTACAAGTTGAACGCATAGGTTGAACGTGAAAACTAACTCAAACGGCGTTTACAAAAAAGGAATTAAAAGGTAAAACAACGATGTCGGACGATTTTGATTCTGTACTTCCGGCTACGTCGCCCGTGACCTTTTGAACGTAATTACGTATTACGTGACGTTGCAAACGCGCCTCACAGAATGGAGAAAGGCTAGCATTTGTCCTTAGAAAAGTTACATTTTTGGAATAAGCTTTGAAATAACCGATCGTTTCGCATGATAAGACCCTTATTCATCGTCTGGTGTCGTTTAAAGACATTTGAAGCTGCATCTGAAACTGTTATTAACTGTCGTTTGGACCTCGGTTGGACCTGGTTCCCATGGAAGTCCATTATAAGGAGAAAAATCCTGGAATGTTTTCATCAAAAACCTTAATTTCTTTTCGACTGAGGAAAGAAAGACATGGACATCTTGGATGACATGGGGGTGAGTAAATTATCAGCAAAAGTTTTTTCAAAAGTGAACTAATCCTTTAACTGTAATGACCATGTAAAGTTAGTAAACTTTGTCATTTTTACAATGTGCTCAAGCAACATATGTAGAGGCAACAGTTCATAACAGAGTTGCGCTACTTGAACTCACACTCGAATATATCACCACAAAACGGTATTTATTGTTTGAATTTCTTAAAAATTACAAAATTTGAAAGCTGAGACTTTATTTCAAACCAAAAGTAACCTGCTCGGTCTTGTCTGATTCCTCTTCATTGTCAGTGTCCTCTTTGCTCTGCAATGTATTTTTCACTGTGTGAGAACATGATTTGTGGGTAAGAGCGGAAAAGCTTGTCGTACACTGTAAAAAAATATTTCCAAGATTTGTTATCACAACATTTTTTCTTTTGTCAAATCAACGTAATTTATTTAGTTGAGATAACTTATTATTTTGAGTTTCTGATGGTTGTATTAACTCACTTTTTCCAGTTCAATCAACATAAAATTTTAAGGCAACCAGGTTACTTACTTTTTTAAGTTAAACCAACAATATTTTTTTACAGTGTAGCAACAGTAACTAAGAGGGGCAGGTCTTTGTGATAGGTCGATTTCAAATAATTTCAATCTTTCTGGACTCGGTCGGACTCGACACAGACTTGGATGTTAAGGACTCGGACTCAAGTCTGACTCGGCCCCATTTGGACTCAAATTTGATTGGCGGACTTCACTGTAAAAAAACAATGAGCAAAATGTACTTAATTTTTTCAAGGCAAGTTTTTGCACTGATATTTTTTGAGTTAATTTCACACATATAATTAAGTCAACTATACTTAACTAAGTTAAGCTAAAGTTACATAAGAAATTAAGTAATTTTTACTTAGTTAATTAAAGGTTGAGTAATGTTTATTCTATTTAATTGATTTTTCTTTGTACAACATTTCACTCAAACAATATAACTTTGAATTTGACCACACTTTTGATTTACTCAGAAGTGTTTAAGTAATCAATACTTGCAGTGAGTCTCATCACTTTTTGATATTTATATGTGTGAACGCAGACCTCAATACAAGTATTGACAATACACAATGATAGTAACATTTGATAGATCATTTTTTGTGTTTGAATGTGTCATTTTAAGTAGTAAATGAACTCCAAATATCACAAAATTACTAATCCTAACAACAACAACAAAAAAAGATAAAATAGTGTAAATACAGCTGGAAAACAGTGAAAAATAAACCTCATTAATTATTCATGGGACAGTGCATGATGGGAACATAAGTATCAGAAAACTTGAGTAATTTTACTTAATTTTATAATGTTAATATTTAAGCTTTCATTTCTACACGATTGAATTGAGTTCTACTATAGAATTTACTTCTTTTTTTTTTTAATTCTTACCTGAACTAACTTTTTGCAGTACGTACTTCACCACAAAATCATTTTTATCAGTGTTGGACCAAACCAAATTTTTTGTAAAACAGAAACAATGGTTACATTTTACAGTAAGGTTTAATTTGTCAATGCATTATAAGTACCATGATCAATGAACAACAATACTCAGCATTGTCAAAGTAGGTTCATGTCAATTTATACATATGCTATTAAACACTGGAATTCATGTTGGTCCGTAAGACATTAAATAATGTTATTATTTTGTTATACGTGTAGAAAATGTGAGCATTAACTAAGATTAGTAATGTTGATTATATTGTTAATTGATATTTCATGTAAGCTATTGCATTGATAGACCTTTTACTATAAGAATTATTACTAATAAGCGCATAACAATTCTTCTGGAAGGGCTTGCCACGTAATCTTGTATTGAATTTTCCATGAAATAAAGCAAGAAATCAATGCAAATAGTAACATTCATTCAACTTCTTGTAGATAAAATTCATCAAATATCTTTTATCTTTCATTTCCCATTCAGTGACGTCCAATCTCACTTGTGGTCAAGATTATTCCAATGGGAATACCTTTGTGGCATTAAGAAGAATGACTCCCGTATCCTCCCTTCACCCATTTCAGCTGTTTAACTTCAGTCACCACAACATGCGACTCCCACTCTCACTCTCCCACCCCATCCCACAGCCGACCCAGCCCCTCCAACCCCCTATCCACTGTGGCTGGGGCTCGGGACGGCTGAAGTTCAAATGGGTTGCACTTAAGGATTCCTTTCAACTCAGTGGGTCAGTCAGACCTGTTGGCGTAAGTGCAAAACCTCACTCTGGAAGGTCCATATCACATGAAGGCCTTGTGTCATTAAAGGCTTCCTGCCGCTTTTGCACGTTCCTTTCAATTAACTCCCTCCTCAAACAAAGACACAAGCACATGAGGCCAAACAATGGCTCCTCTTGTGTCAGTGAAGCCTGAGGTGAAATTCCACTGTTGGTTAATTTAAGTTAACTTTGAAAGACCTCAGCAGAACACAGAGGACGCTTTAAGAGCACAACGCCGTTTATGTGAAAGGCGTGCTGTGCTTCAAAAGGAAAACAAAATCATATATCTTACATGCGTGAAATGCATGCATGTCCATCACTTGGAAAAACAAAAAATATTGCAATATTGCAACCCCATATGTGGTGCATTAAAAATAAAATGCAGACTTTTTGTAAAACATGACACAGTATGTGTTTTCTCAAAGCCTCTTGCTAACACTTTAAAGTGCAAACTACAGTAATATTGCAACCCCATACTGAATTAAGTACATGCGTGATACATACAAAATAGTAACACTATATTTTACAGTGTCCTTCTTACTTACAATAGTAACATTGTGCATAATAACATTGTGCACAACTAACCCTCAACCAAATCCTAATCCTACCCTGACCCTACATGTAGTTCATTAATATTACTCAGTACTTAAATGTATAATTACATTGTAACAATGGAAATACATGAAGCTCAAACTATAACAATGCTGCAACCCCTTAGTAAACATAATGCATGCATACAATAAATAGTTTTGTAAACAGCATGAGAAAAATTCCATCAAACATCAAATACTCCCAAATATAGCACTGAAGGAAATGCATGCGTGCAATGCATTTAAAACAGCATACAAATGTATTGCAAGGCATGTTGTTGTCTGTCAGCAAGGACCAAGCTCATCACTTGGAAATACATATAGCGAAACTGCAAACTAAATGAAATACAAGCATGTGACACATGAAAAAAACTATATGCAAGCTGGAGAATTTGCTGTTGTATAGACCCTTTTACAGTTAGGGTCTAGTCTAGGGTCTTAGGTGGAGGCAGAAAGATCCATCTGGCCGCTTCACTAACGCTAGTTAGCAAGGATTGTTAGCTTGTTTTTTAACAATGACTGGAGAAAATCCGATAATATCTTAATGTGTAAGGTCACTCTGTGTCCAGGACCACGATTGTTATTTCCAAAAGTTATTTTTAACGGACGGAACCAGATTGGCCGACCCGTAGCCGCCTACACACTCACTCAATGCATGGATGATCTGACAGGATTAACGTACGTTACCTCGGTTGAGTGGCCTGACTTCTACACCTACCTTATAGAGAAACCGATCGTAAAGAGAAACTGAGGGCATATAAATCTTTAGATGCCTGTATGGTCCTGTACAAGACTTGTGTGTATGATCCGCAGTTCTGCCGAGTCAGCGCCGAGACGACCACAATGTAAAGAGTGTCATTACAGTGCGATTTTAATGATGTGAATATTTTCTAGAAATAAAAGTTCCAGATACAGCATATTCATTTTTCATCAATTCTTGCACCAAACAACACAACAAGATGACATTTAATAATAGTAACAATTTTTTAAGCTCCTTATTATGTAGCCGAACCTGTGCTGTTTTGCATTGACCGCCTCCAGTTTTCACTTTGTTTTGCCTCCAGCTAGCGCCGTGACGTAACTGTGACGTAGGCGCAAAAGGGGTCTATTTGTCAGACTTGATAAAGCCCATCACTTGGAAAGCTCTAACTAACCAATTTTTAAAATGAAATACATCCATACGCTGCTCCAACGCGTTCTCATCCCAAAGCGCCATATAGGACGCTTTTGCAAAAGCGTAAATATCCAACGCACATGGCACCCTTTAACGTCAAATGAGACGCTTCGGTTAATGGTTAAGTTTAGGTATGGTGTAGGGTAAGGGTTAGACCACTAGGGGCGCCTTCTGCCCAAATATATCTGCGTCTCATTTCACGTTAAAGGGTGCCATGTGCGTTGGATATTTACGCTTTTGCAAAAGCGTCTTATATGGCGCTTTGGGATGAGTAAACAGCATGCATTGTATTGTGTTTGTTTTTTTCGTCAGCATTAATAAAACCTATCACTTGCAAATACTTAAAAGCTGAAATTATAGCAATACTGCAACCTCATACTGAATATTTAAGACTGGGTTAAGTGTAAAGTCATAAAAGGCATTTAAATGAACAGTAGAAACCCCTGCCATGTTGTGCTTGTTAAATAAAATCTCCACCAGGAGCGAGCAATTGCCCTTGATCTCCCCACTGTAAATGACTTTAAACAGAACATATTATTTTTTTTCTCGGGTAGAACTTGCCCATAACACTAAATGAGACCACCCATGATCCAAGGATCATTTAATTGTTCCCATGACATCGCTCTCTGATTCACACTCGCATGCATGCTTGTGCCAGACTTTACACTTACGATGTCTCTTCTGAATCAGCACATGCAGTTCTGACCAAGATCCAATTTAGTTTCTTATCTTATAAATATCTCAGCTGGATGCAATTTCACTCTCTGAAAGTGATCTGGAAAAGGACATTTTAAAACGATACATCTTACACAACATATGTGATCCTGATGCATCACTGCGGACGGTCTGACACTTCAGTGAAGGCTGAGTCTATTGAGCTCTGGAGGAGGTCATGACTCATGAGAAGAATGGGCAGTGCTCGTAGTCAGAAGTCTGCCGATGCTTCTGGATCGAAGACCAAATTAGCAACAGATCTCTCAAAAGCTAAGACATCAGAAGTGCCGGCTTACATAACAGGCTTTACAGCGCTTTCAATGCAAAAGAACAAAGATTTTAGCTGGCCAGGAGCATTGAGACCTCAGTCAATAGAAGAGCAAATTTAGAACTGCTCACATTTCTGTTTTAAAAGGTGTTTTTCAAATAAATTTTATATTGCAGATAGTTCCGGTTTTGGATGTGTGCTGCCTTCTCATATTTTCGGCTACCTTAGAAGGGCATCCAAGATGTAGGTGTCTTTGTTTCCGCAGTATTTTCAATTTTTATATTTTTAGGTCAACCCGTTCTTGTCTGTCAGTCATGCAATGCAGGTCTATGGTCACCACCTCAAAGAGCATGCACGGAGAAGTCCAAATTAAACATGATTTAATGACTCGTAAATGTAAGTACACACTGATGGCCTAAGACACGAAACGAGTGGTTTGTGTGTGAAAATGAACAGTATTTATATCGGTTTTACATCCAGCCACGTCCAAGTGATCTTCGGTCTGCGCAAGCGCCGGAAGTAATCTCTCACGCATGTACATCACTCATTATTTACACAGAGATTTCGGAAGCGATTTCGATATATCAACAGAAAACGAATAATGCGAGAGATCACTTCCGGCGCTTTCTGACGCTTGCACAGACCGAAGCCCCCGTGCCCTCAGATCACTTGGACGTGGCTGTGGTTACATGAGGTAAAACGATATAAATACTGTTCGTTTTCTCACACAAACTGCTCATTTCGTGTCTTAGGCCATCAATGTTTACTTACGAGCCATTAAATCATGTTTAATTTGGACTTCTCTGTGCATGCTCTTTGAGGTGGTGACCATAGACCTGCATTATATTACTGATGACGCTTTGACCTAAAAATATTAAAATTGAAAATACTGTGGAAACAAAGACACCTGCATATTGGATGCCCTTGGGGTAAGCTAAACCATATCAAAAATTAATTTCAAAGTGATCTATCTCTTTAATCTCACTTTATTAACCAATTTCTTTGTTGCTGACATTTGATGATCCAATTTATACAGACTAATAAGCAAAAACGACATTAAATATCTTTCTTTTCTTTTTTTTTTCTCTTTTGTCAAGTAAGGCAAAGTAAGAGTGTTATACTTTCTTCTCCCGTGTCCTATTTTTCCGTGATCCCGAATGGCAGCACAGCTAAAAGGTTTGAGCTCTCAGGAGTGAATTTGCATTTCCTTCAGCCTGAGGCTTAAATTTCACTTTTACTGTGACAGGGCCTTCACGTTTGCCAACAATAGACATTTTGCAAGCCCAGCCCTGGTGAAAAAGTGAAGTAAAAGTAATGTATCGTATCGTATCGTAACGTAAGTAAAGTACACTGTAAAAAATAAACCGTAAATTTTACGGTAAAAAAACGGCAGCTGTGGTTGCCAGAACTTTACCGTTAAAAATACGGTAGGAATATTAATGGTTTTACAGACTTAACTTAAAATTTACAGTAATAAACCGTAATTTATTTTCTGATAAAATGTGGATTTAACAACTTATTGATATCTGTTTTAGACCATTGAAATATACCCATAACCATCAGTCAACACAGCAGTGATGAGAGTTACATGAGCAATCACAGCTCATCACAAGTGATTACTTGTATAAGGCAATACTTAATTAAAGAAGCTGCACAATCTCATTCACACAAACATTAAGCACCATCATGGTAACACACATGAAAAAAAAAAAATGCAATAAACATTAATTTAACAACATTAAATATATACATATAACATATAACCCTAATGTAACATATAGTTGTTTCAACAAAAATACATAAAATGTGAAGTGTCACACAGGGAATTGTGGGAATGTCAATTTACGTTTTTTCACTGTAAATTTGTTCTTTTTCACTTTCAAAAACTGTAAATTTAATGGTATTTTACTGTAAAATTATATCACAGTTATTTACCGTGTATAGTATGGAAACTTTCTGTTTACCAATTAACAGTTTTGCACTGTAGCATTTTTACAGTATTTTACCGTTAAAATCACGGTTATTTTTTACAGTGTATACGTGTAAGGATCTAAGGATATATAGGATATAGGTATGCGGATGCGGATCCGTGTAAACCCTCATGTGTGTAATGTTCGGTAAGTCTCATAAAAATATTAGACTGATAAATGGAACTCCAAACTGCATAATATTTGTTAAAAATACTTCTCAAAACCTTTTAAATATTATTTTATTTTTAATAAATAATTAAGTATTCAAACTCATGATTATTTAAAACATGACGTCTATTGAAGTTTAACAATATACTGTGTGTGTGTGTGTGTGTGTGTGTGTGTGTATATATATATATATATATATATATATATATATTAGGGCTGTCAAACGATTAATCGCTCCCAGTCCTGGTGAAAAAGTAAGGTAAAAGTAACGTATCCATAAAAAGTAACTAACTAGTTACTTTTTCAAGGAGTAACGCAATATACACAGCAAAATCCCCAGTGTTAAATTAACACTGAGAGTGTTAAATTAACACTGAGAAGTGAGAATTATATAAACTCTGAGCAGAGTGTTAAATGAACACTGAAGCAGTGTTAAAGTTAATGAGATAATTAAGTGAATAATTGAATGATGATTCAGCATCATTGAAGACACCTGATGTTAACAAGCAGAATCACTGAAGGAGAAAAACAGAAATTTTAAGTCACCATTATGGAGATTAGTGTTTGGTTTAGTTGGGCTCTTGACCCTTAATTCTTTAACTTCAGATTTTGTCTGGCTGTTGTCTGTGACTTATAACAGCCAGATGAAAAAAGGTGATCTGATGGTGTTGGTTGTGTTTCAACACAATCATCAATTGACCTGAATTGCTGAACTTGTCAAGAGCATCAATTCTAAGTTAAAATTAAGGATTTTAGCAGCATGGTCATTTTAGTACATAACATTTTTAACCTTTTCAATGAAAAATGATTAAAAAAAAATATCCCAAAAATATTTTATAAAGGCATACACAGACATCAAGAATTAACACACTAATCTCAGCAATGGTGGCAAACAGATCACCTCTGAACATACAGTAAGCTCATTATTTATTCATGCAGCAATGCATGATGGGAGCCATGAATGAGTTTTGATTGGTGGCACCAATAATGCAACAAGCTTTATAACTGTTACCATTGTTGAGATTCACAGGCTAATTTTTGATGTCTCTGTGTCTTAACATTGTAAAGAAGTAAAAAATTATATAAGAAAAGCTTTTAAGAAATTATTTTGAATATTCTGTAGATATTGAGAATATTATGCTGCACAAGGTCACTGCTGCTATAATTAATAAAGTAAACCTCACTCAGAAATTAGATTCTATATGAATTCAGTGATTCGGGTTAAATGATTGTGTTAAAACACATCATCATCAGATCACCTTTTCTATTTGTTCATCTGGCTGTTATAACTCGTGTACACCAGCCAAACAAAATCTAAAGGTAAAGAAATAAGGGTCAAGAGCCCAACTAAAGCAAACACTAATCTCCATAATGGTGACTTAAAATTCTGTTTTTCTCATTCAGTGATTCTGCTTGTTAACATCAGGTGTCTTCAATAATGCTCAATCATCACTCAATTATTTACTTAATTATCTCATTAACTTTAACACTGCTTCAGTGTTCATTTAACACTCTGCTCAGAGTTTATATAATCCACACTCTCAGTGTTAATTTAACACTGGGGATTTTGCTGTGTAGTAATGTACTTTCCCCAACAGTTAATAACTGTGAAATGCATCTTTAGTCTGTCACTTGTTTAAAAAAATATATTATACGCATTATTATCAAAAAATTAAAATAAACAATGCTTTAGATTAACCTGGTCATGTATATTCAAGATAAAGGGAAAATATTATTTTACTAAACTGTTTAAATCTAAACAGTTACTTTTACAGTGATTGAACCAAAACTGTTAGTCTTTCAAAAATGTAAACCAAATTAAACACTGCGACTGTCACTATAACTTGACTAGATTTTTATTCCTGCTCATATTGGACACTCTTATTTGTCCTTGACCCTAAAACATAGAGGTCATTGAAATAGGCATGGTTCTATTTAATTAAAGACAAGTTTCATGGGGAATCACTGACATATGCGTTCATATGGTGAGCAGGGGGGGGGGGTGTGCGGGTGTGGATGGACGGGTTGGTTACAGTTCGAGGTAAATTACGTGGTAGGGGGGCTTAAAACAAGTCTATAATTATGGCTAAGACGCACGGCAACTGTGTATCCCGGCCACTCCTGCAGCCGGCCAGCACTGCACACCATATGAAAAAGAAAGGCTCTATTTCTCTCTCAATCAAGGCAAAAAAAAAAAAGTTGCGGACCAATTCAAGAGAACCACAGGAGGGGCAAGAGAATCTGTCTTGGTTTTTTTTATGTCCATGACTGAATCAAGAAGCCCCTTATTTTATCTGCAAGGCCACCACTCCCTGAGATATAAATATAGCCCTGTTATGCTAAAAATACCCCGGCAAGCCTTTCTATTAATAGCCCTGCCGTCTGAACTAAATACTGTCAGCAACTTTAAATCAGCCAGGGCTTTTGCCAAGGAGAAGAAAAGGCTCTCTGTTTCTGTTACCGGGCTCCCCCCCTCCCTCTCTCGCACTCTTTCTAGCTTGACGTCAGCCGTCCCCAGCACTTTTGACTCCAGTCACCAGTCTGGTGTTTTAAGCCACTGACGGGTGCTGCCATTGTCCTGCAGTGTGACGCCTCTAGGGCTGAGCACGCGTGCGCTTTTTCCAGCAGTCTGGAGAGGAACACACAGTTAGCTATTGTCTGGTCAGCTGCACAGCGAGTGTGGCGTACAATAGCACATATTCTTAAAGCTCACCCACTCTTTGTTTCCACCGTGACTGCAACAAGTGACAGACTAGACCTTAAATTCAGCGCTTTGTCATGAGCTGCACCAGGCCTCTGAGAACCTCAGGACGGGTTTCATGAAGTATTGCCACATTACTGTTCTTTCTAATGGGTCAATGACGAGACGAGTGTTATTTTAGTAGCACTCATATCATATTTTATTTTATGTTCATATTTTTTTTTATATATATATATATATATATATATATATTGTTTTCACTTTAATTTTAAACTTTCAGTGACCTTAAAGATGTGAAGGTGGAAGGTGAACTTGAAATGAGGATAAAAAAATGTTCAACTCAAGTTGTTTCAAACCTGTATGATTTTCTTTCTTCTTCTGAACACAAAAGAAGACATTTTAAAGAATGTTGGTATTTAAAACATTGACGGTAGATGTTGACATCCAAAGGGAAAAAACACAATGGAAGTCCATGGCTACCGTCAACTGTTAAAATACCAACATTCTTATCTTAAAATATATTCTTTTGTGTTAAAAAGATGAAAGAAAGAAAGAAAGAAAGAAAGAAAGAAAGAAAGAAAGAAAGAAAGAAAGAAAGAAAGAAAGAAAGAAAGAAAAGAAAAGAATTGGATCAATATGTTTCATCTGCCATGGCCGTCCCAGTCCCCTAAACTGAACTCTATAGAAAATGAGTGGGCTGAACTGAAGAGAAGAAGCGCCAACATAGATCTGGGAATCTGAAGGATCTGGAGAGATTCTGTATCTCTCCAGATATCCTTCAAATGATCTCCGATCTCTTGTCAGGTGTTCTCCAAACTCATCAGGCATTATAGGAGAAGACTCAGAGCTGTTATCTTGGAAAGATGACATTGCAAAAAGGATGTAATGAACATTATAATGAACATATCTCTATTTTCATATATATATATATATATATATATATATATATATATACATGAAAATATGCCATGCCATTGGATAAAGCCATTTTGTTACAATGCAAAATACAAATGCAAAACCATAAAACTTCAATAAATCACAAAAGATCCATGTAACCCTCATGCGTAATGTTCGATAAGTGTCATAAAAATATTAGACTGATAAATGGAAAAACCTTTTAAATATTATTTTATTTTTAATAAATAATTAAGTATTCAAACTGATGTCTATTGAAGTTCAAGTGTGTGTATATATATATATATATATATATATATACATACAAATTTGGTCATATTGGACACCCCATTTGTCATTGATCTTAAGACAATAATTTCCTGAGAGCTTTTAGCAATATGCTTGCTCCTTGTAAGAGCCCCTCTCTCTTAAAAGACTGTCAACATCTGCTGTAACCTCGTAGTTGGCAGTTTTAATTAAGCATGAGCAATGTGTTTATAGTGGCGAGATAAAACGCTGATTAAAGACTCTTACAGTGCAATGAAAACGTGAGCATTCACAAGCTATGATTTTATTGTCTATTTCATTTGGTCTGCCCTGCAGGATGGGTCATAAACTTGTCCAGAGTCACGTCTTTGGGTGTGTGTGGAAAGAAGCGCTGCTGCCAGCCTGAGTGTACCTGACGACCTCAGAGACCCGAGTCAAACAGAAACACACTGGGTGGCACAGAGTCATTACAGCGAGCACACAGATCAAGGCTTTATGGGAAGGGAAAATTCAGCAGGGGCCGCTGAGTTTCTGCCTATATGTGCTTTGAAAAAAAAAACTGAATACTGGTCTCTCTTTTTCGAGTCAGTAAGTGTAGGTGTAGCCTATTCCTGTACATACTTCTACTTTGGTCATGCTTCTAATAAAAGAGTTTTATAGAAACACATTTATGTGAATTTCAATGTATCTTTTACAGTCATTACAATTTGCATTGTTTTTTATCTTCTTACTTTGTAAAATGTGTATTCATGTAATATTTGAAATGTGCCTTGCTGACCAATTGAAAAATTTTGTTTGATTTGGTATGGTCACGAAGACGTGAGTTTTGTGTTATAATTTGAATTAAAACATTCCCATTTTGCTATAGGAGCCTATCATGAATTGATTTATACTTGCTTTAATGATTGCTGATCATGTCAAACAAGAAATTAAGTTGTGGAAGATATATGTTTAAAAACAATTCATAGCCTATTGCATTTCATATTTCAGAAAAGTAGCCTGCGTCTCAAATCAGCGTCAGGTTCCCATTGAGACCAATTATAGTGTGACACCATTCAATGCTGCATGTTTCTGTTCAGAAGTTGTTGTTTTTTGTATCAAAATATCTATATATAAAAACATATTTACAAAAAAATAACCTATCCTGAGAAATACTCACTGGAGTGCAATGACCATCCTTCCGGTTTGGAGATGTTTGTCATATTGAAATGAGTGTTTTCAATTAGACTATGGACTCATTCCCGTGATCACGATAACACTTATATAAAAAAATAATAAATAAACAAAAAACACCCTGCTTCATTCTCGCACCTTGTGGGAAACAGCCAATGCACTCACGCGCCACTTCTATGCAAACAGGCTCAGCGCCACTATTTCCGCATTCCTCGCATACCGGCGGCAGAGCGCTGGGCACGACTCACCCGGAGAGCAGTTAGGAGATGCCCTATCCAAACAAACACGAATATTGTGATACTTTAAACGCCAAGAATGTGGCTAGAATCGTGATATTTCGCTCTAGTGTTTGATAAGACTCAACATGCTTGGCGTTTTCAGATTTGCCCTTAAATGGTCAATGACGTTTCCGTGGTTCCACTGCGTAATCAGAGACTACGTCAGACGCACAATCTCTCAGGGAATGCCCGAGAAAAATACTTGGATGCCTTTCATCTCAAATGAGACTAATTTTGGAAACTCTGATTCCTCAATACTATTATTATCCCCTGATAAATCTATTTTTAATATCGAGTTCATTTTGACAGTGACTGTACAATACTAAGTGCATTTGTTGATACAGATTAGCATTTAGCCTATGCCCATGAGAGCACAACAAGATCACACCAACAACGTGTTTGTGATTCTGAATAATCATCATCATATTGACATCATATGAACAGCAAGACGAAGGTGTTTTGTTGAAACAATATCTCATAGGATGTACTGTTTGTTTTATCAGCAGGTGTTAGCATGCTGTTCTTAGCCTCTCAGGGTTCACTCACAACAGCAACTGAGCTGGAAAAACAAAGCTCACAAAGAAGTGTGTGCCAGAGTTTTACAGAAAGGTGGTGGTGCTAACTTAATGCGTTGCACTAGTAACCCAGACCTTTTAGATTCAAACCGTGAAAGGATGAAGCATGAACTAGCATTTCCATTGTGCCCTTGAGGAAGACACGATCCCAGGATGCTGCTAGCTAATATGTGAGGCGGCCTTTGCAATTCGGAGGCCCCCAGCATATTCGTTTAGAAACATTACAGTGTTGCTCAGAGACGTGCAACGGCTCTGGATTTGTTTGGAAATATTTTTGTTGGTAATAGTGCAAAAACAGACAATGTTCTAAGACTAATGAATCACCTAACATTACCTTCGTGTTTATTGAACTGTAATATGAAATCAATAGGCTATCACATTTGCAATCGCACCGATTTTAGGGAAAACAGCACTCTATGGCCTGTAATAATACATACAAGGACATTTTTGACCCATATATCTTGAATTTTGGTGGCATTTTTGCCCATATTTCTGTGATAAAGGGGGCAGGGCTCTTTTTTGGAGGCCCCTTCAGCTGTGAGGCCTGAAAAACATAGCAAAAGGCCACTGTGTACTGTAACAAGTTCTCTGCTACACAACTATTACAGGTTGTTCAAGAAATAAGAGATGTGTAACCAGATAAGCTTACCTGTGATAACCTCTAATGACTTACTGAAAAGTGCTTTTATATATTATTTTCTGGAGGTTATATCTAAGCCCTGTGCAGTCTCTCTATGGAGGAGTGGAGCTTGCGAAAGCATACGGAACTCTGCATAAATAACTCATGTCGGCATTCCTGTCAGAGCAGTGTTGTAATTAACTGTGTCAGTAAGGATATGACGTTGATTCCAGGACAAGAGGATACAAAGACTATCCTTTGGCAAACTGTGCGATTTGTTTGCACGTCACTTAGGGCTCTTGTTCTTTCTTAACATTTCCACTGAATTCATTCACACCTCAGTGGGGTAAATCCCTCCCACTATAGCTGTACACTCCATCAGGCTAATTTTGGGAAGACACTGTGGGATTTGCAAGGAAGTTAACCAGGAAATTCTGTTATTTTAAACTTTGACCATGGTAAGTGAATCTGCATGGCCCATTTACAATTATGTACTAGTGCCACTATAAGAAACCTATTGAATTGTCTACCACCCCTAAACCCCCCAAAGCAAAACATAAGACAGAGGAGTAAGTCTCAAACAATAATTTATTGAAACAATGTTGCATTTGACAAGGGAAGCAATACATATATTACTCTGTTTAAATTACTGGAAATAACTTAACCTAAAACAATTCATAGTATGTATGCATGTATGCAACTCGGCAGAATTCATGTTGTTCCACCTCTCAGTGCAGTCTAACAGAAGCGATTGCAGTCCATGTGTAGCTTGACATAAATGCTACTGCAGTTCATAGTTAATCGTGCCCGGCTAATACACAGATGATTCACTCAACATTTCAAAATGTTCGTCCCGCAGTCAGCGATAGTGACGTACACTCATCTCTTTCCAACCCATTGCACATTATGAAACCGGGGGCGCGCGCGCGCGAGCCCACGCCGCCTGCGTGCGAGTTCTCCAGCACAGCTTGTAGCCTTTCCCACACCTTGTTCCTCCGCTACCAAAGCGACCACTTTTTCCTTTTCCCACGGAGGACACGACAAGCTGGAGGGGCAGGGGGGAATCATGTACCGGGCGCACAGTTCCAAGAGCTCCGCTTTCTCTCTCTCACAGCCCCTTCAAGTGACGCAGAAGAGCAGTCAACGGCGGCTAGTGCAGAGCCCTTTTGCTTTCATTCACAGAGAATGACTCTTTCATCCTTTCCTTGCAGCAATAGCATCACGACTCGTTCAACGTTCTTGCAGGGACAGATAAGGAATCCATTGATTTTTGCAACGGCTCTCTTCACAGTAGTTGCCCACGTCCTTCAACGCCTGGCATTTGAGTGGTTGGCATTGAGAGTTCTGTGGTGAAAAAAAGAATAAAATGCAACGTAAGTCAACGTCATATGATATTAAGATTCAAAATAATTTGCCTACGCTGAGCAGTGTGCGAATAGAAGTGTACTTACAGTGACTAGGATGCAGTGGAAGTCTCTGGGCTCGCTGTTGTCAACGGTGGCCGGCTCGTCGAGCACCTGCGCGAGGCGCCTCAGACCAGACACGCGCAGGATGTTAATGTCGTTGTCGCAGCAGAACGCCTGAATGAGCGTGAAGTGAATTTGCAGCGCAATATCGTCCTGGTCCTCCTCATCGGTGGCCAGAACGCATAGCACGACACAATCTGGGTCTCTGTAAATCAAATCAAATGCAATTAGACTCCTGTTTTGTGGTGATATCGCAATAAAGCAACACCAGTCTTATATGGAAAGTCAGATATATAAGTATATACTTACACATTCATTAGCTTTGCAGACTCGTAAACGCCGACTGTTAGACAGTCTTGTCTCTGTGCTGCTACCAGCAGCTCTTCCAAAGCTTGGTTTACTGTGTCCATTCTGTAAAAAACAATGCGACTATGGTAAGAGACAGTCGGATAGTTCTCTATATAGAAAAACACCTATTGAGATTCGCAGTTGATAGTTATGCATGCAATAAATAACTTACTTTTTATCAGTTATGTTGCATCCAACGAGTTCTTCCAGGGTCATTTTGCTTCAAATAATAATCCACAAGTCACCAGGAGATCTTAAAATCCAGTCAAAGTGTGCTGTCCAAAGGTATAATCCAGATAGCCTGTCACTTGGAGTTATAGTATTCCTTTGCTGTCTCAGAATTAGTTTCTGCCGACTTCAAGCGAAACGCGAGTATATATACCGCGTTCGAGTGGGCGCGGCTTAGCAAACGCTCGTCTTTCTGATTGGTTAGAAATTTTCCAAAGGCGTCTTGCGCTCGCGCCACCATTGGTTGTGGGGGAAACTCCTGCTTTCACCCCACGTGGGCTGATTCGCGGAACGTCTCGAAAACTACCAATGCAAAACGCACCTAGCAGCTTTCAATTTGTTTGGACTGAGACCGATGGAATTTCCTTATGGAAATGATGGAGTTTCCCTATTGCTTTCGATGTGCATGTTGCAGTTTTATCTGAAACCTTTGCATCATGTAGGCTACAGAACGTAATCAAGCCAGAATTTCATTTTTTCTAATGCAAGTATCGCCTACTACATCTGTGGGAAAAATAATAGTCATTGTATCATATGTTTCTTAATTCTATAACATTTTACCACGTCCTGAAAATGCACGAGCTGCTTTGTCGAAACTCCCTTATATAGGCTTATATGATGACTCGTGACTCCTGACATCCTGTGCACAGTTCGGGGCGAAAATGATGCATTAAAATCGACGGCGTTGTTTATTCATGCCATCTTTGCAGAATACACCGTGTTGTTGATTTTTTTTTTTTTTTTGCACAACACAAATCGTCTGCACAGTTTACTGAGTTAATGTCTCCTTCTTGTTACCTGGAACTTTCATCAGCCAAGCTGTTCCAGTTCTCCCGGCTAATAATAGACGGTGCAGTCACAGGATCAGAGCTGTTGATTTTATCATGGGACCTTGTTGTGCTCGAGTTACGAAACCCGCCGCTGGACTGCATAAACACTGGGGTCAACATCGTGCACTTCAATGTTTCCTCGATAGAAATGCCTTCAGGGTCATAACAATATTACTGTCATAAAATCATCAGCACCTTGCATGGATGTCCTTGCTGCAAAAACACTTTCAGATAGCCTATGTTTCTGGTTTGTACAGCGAAGTGCATTTCTGTGCTTCTAATGAATCTTTCAAATCAGTCAAACCAATCAATAACTGATCTGGAATGGATCAATTAACTGTTCTAATGCGCCATCTGCTGTTAGATGACTATAAACTGATAAGTTATCAGAATAACACTTTTTGGGAAACGACGTAGGCTATTGTACTTTTGTATGACATAAATTGGAATTAATAGTAAATAACTGCTATGATCTTAATTTAAATATGAAAGAGTGTAACGGGTTCAAGCCAAGTATTTCAGCCATTAGTCCTTTAGCAGAATTATCGTCTATCAACGAGTGTCCCCTACTGGTTATGATATGTCACTACAAATTAGTTGTAATAACGGCTCAACGGGTACATTCTTGTGTAACGTTGTCCTCTATACTAGGGTGATTTTAATGTTAAATAAATAAAAAAAAGTGTTAAAATGTTAGATTTGCGAGATTCTGTTACCATGGAATTGAAAAGTATCAGGTGACCACTCTAGCCTACAGTGACAGTGAAATCATAAATGTAACTAAGTGTAAGATTGTTTACATTGTGATATGTTTGGGTAAGATGCTGCAACTAGTGCTGTTATTTTTAAATTGAATAATTATTGTAATTAATGGGGTTAATATTCAGTATTTCCATGATATCTTTGCTTCTATTAAAACCTAGTTGATTGAAATTCATACCCATATCTTCAATTAAAATATTGGCAATTAAATACGTAAACATTCACATGTCTGTATATAGAATATCATAAACCTTTCAAATTAATCTATTTTATAGGCCTATTCTGCTTTGTCTGGCATTTTCTAAATTTTCAAAATAAAAATTATGAATATATGAAAATTGATTTATATAGTCTGTAAAAGTTTATCCCAGCAGGCCAACTTTTAATATTTGACAGTTCTTGTATAACAACTAAATTAGCAATTGTTTCTATTCTATTTATATCCTTATATCCTACTGCACATGTTAATGATATCTAAATATGTTACAATTTAAAAGTAAATCCACATTGTTCAACTAAAAAAAAAAAAAAAAATGCCACCACACATTATTTACTAATATAGCCTATACAAAATGATTCCCTCACACATGACATTTTCCCATTTGGAGACTGATCAGTATCCCAATTACCTTTAGGCTACATGTAAGCTTCTTAGATTTGTTTTGCCTTGCAGGTCAAATGACCTGATCATATTGTTCAGAAAACGCGAAAATGTTTTTATATTCTCGTCATAGCAGATTCCGGTCGCACGTTTACAAAAGCAACCGTTACTGTAATTATAATATTGTTGAGCCGCCACATTATCCTAGGTGTGTTTATTGGCTGTGAATCTTGTTAGTTAGCCTAATTAGCAGGACTTCAGACTACCATCGTGCTCTTTGAAGAAGGCCACAAAAGTGAGGAATAACTTGTCCGGGGATGTTTAACAGTCCTAATATACAGGAAGCTGAGTAAGGGGGTTGGCAGGCAAGCAGTCCTGACTCCTGCACGTAGGCTATACCGTCTCACGGATCCCCCTGTGGGACCTATTCATCTGGAATACACTTTACACTTAATCTTGACACCTCACCTCTCACAGTACACACACCAGTCGGGTCCATGGTGGGTTTGCATAACGTCTACGCTCAACAGGGTCTCAAAAATGCCATGATTCGCAAAGTAACTAACACACCCATTAGTAAAGTCTTGGGAACAGAGGCTGTGTGTAATTGAGTAATTAAGAGAGATTAAGTGTAAATAATCATGGCAGGCTCTACGAGAAAAAAATATCAGGTGGAATATGCTTTTGCGTTCAATGCGCATGTGCACAGGCCTATATTATTTTCAAGTAACCATTTTCCGAATGTTAAAATACAATGTATTTAAAAGGTCTGGAAGATTAAGAAACGTTTATAAACTTTTTTAAATGACTTTTTAGCTACCAGAAGATTTATTTGTGATTATATCCTACTACTGAACAAGCACACGTCGCCCAATAGACATCTTATTTCAATTGTGACGTATGGACGTTTAAATCAGGATTCTAAAATGGGATCACCTGTTTTCAGGAGCTGTGTGGCGGTAAAGCGGGAAGCAGACAGGGAAGTCGCCAGGTAGGCTGTTTAACAACTAATGTTTAATTATATATACATTTTTAGATTTTTAATCTAGTTGCCTACATTTCAGTCTTTGTTAACAGCATGTCCTCACCTGGTTTTACTGACATCTTCCATTGTGAGGACACTCCGCAGTCTAAGGGACCGTTCTCATACACTGATGATGGGCTAAATGATAGTTTGGACGGGTAAGACACTTGTTAGATAATTCCTGGGATTTGGTAATATATCAGTGGTTAACCAAAATGAAACGTTAAAAGCCCTTTACTATATTCTGTAATATTTTGTCATGCATTTTGTCAAGCATTTTGTCATGTCCCTGAGGCGCTTCACTGAATTTACAGTTCTACTTAGAAAATATTTCACAAATGTGTAAGTGTGCAGCCTAATATGTAGAAATATTGTTAGTATTTATTTCTTGTGAAAATATTTTATTTTTAAAAAAAGACTCTGAAGTTATATCTCTTAGTCTAAACTCAATACTTCATGCCAATAATTCTCCACCTGTAATAATCTAAGCTCCACCCATATGTGACATCATTTACTAGAAATGACATCATTCAGGTCTCTTTAACAGTGGTATCCTACTTTTTATTCACTTTTTTAGGTGTACTATATGGTGCTTTCGCGTGCTATGGAAAATATATTTTCAACTTGTGAACTGGTGTTTACTAGTGTTTCGTTCAAGTGCTTTTGTTGTCGTAATAATGTGGTAAAAAGATGGAGATCCAGACCTGTTCTTTAGCTAAAACTATTGTAGACTGCTTGATCTGCTACAGCAAGAAAATGATTTGTCAACTCAAATGGTATATAATCTGTTGTATATTTTCTAGATCATGATTCGTACATATTTTTACCATTCACGACTCTTGCGTTGTTCTCCGCCATTTTGAAAAGGTCAAAGGTTATCTCATCTCGGCAGCTTGTGCATCAAAATATTCTACGGGCTGCCCTGTGGAAAGTAACACATGAGGGGGTGTTCATGTGTATTGTCCATTATTTACCATAGCACGTGAATGCACCAATAGTCACGGGGGAGGCTACTGTCAAACTTAAAGGGATAGTTCACTTTGAAATTAATTTTTGATGTGTTTTAGCTTACCTCAAGGGCATCCAAGATGTTGGTGTCTTTGTTTCCGCAGTAGTTTCAATTTTGATATTTTTAGGTCAAATCGTTCTTGTCTGTCAGTCATATAATGGAGGTTTATGTCACCACCTCAAAGAGCATGCACAGAGAAGTCCAAATTGAACATGATTTATTGACTCATAAATGTAAGTACACATTGATGGCCTAAGACACGAAACGAGCGGTTTTTACCGTTTTACGAATCATTAAGTCATGTTTAATTTGGACTTATCTGTGCATGCTCTTTGAGGTGGTGACGATAGACCTCAATTATATGACTGACAGGCAAAGAACGGTTTGACCTAAAAATATCAAAATTGAAACTACTGCGGAAACAAAGACACCTACATCTTGGATGCTCTTGAGGTAAACTAAAACATACCAAAAATTGATTTCAAAGTAAACTATCACTTAAACTAAACACAATCACAAAAAAATAAGTTTATATACATATTTATATATAATGTACTTATTTAATTGTGCACATCTGTATATTTCTCATTGTTTTGAGGTTGTAAACTTGTGACAATTTTTACACTTAATTTATGAATAATTTTAATAAAAAAAGAGAGACCAAAAAAAAAAAAATGTAAGTTAAGTCAATGTCCCTCTTCAGACCTGTTTTTTTTTTTTTGCTTCAGTCCCATAAAAATTAGGAAATTATCATAAGTGTTACATTTGTAGTTATTAATTTATAAGGGACACGAGTAGTATGTAAAGTTTTTATTTGTGTAAAATTTAACCTATTCCATTTTGTCCGATAAAGAGTTTAGAATAGAAGTTGTTTACGAAAAAAAAACCCTGAAAATGATAAAAGGTCTTTAATGCCTGTGGTGGGAAAATTTGATTTGTTGGTCTGTGTCTTAATGATTTCCGGATCTAATATGAAGTGTTTTTCTAATGGCTAATCCATTTCATTAAAGAAATAACTGTTTTTCAGGAGTTCGACTGAACTGATTGATGTTTTTGAAGAAGAAGAATTCTGTGAGGGTGAAATCTGGATTCCTCCGAACGAAGATTTGACACAAAAAATCGCGGCCCAGCTCGAGAACTACTTTTCAGATGAAAATCTATCAGATGATGCTTTTCTGCTTAAACATGTCCAAAGAAACAAGATGGGTTACGTTAGTTTGAAGTTGCTGACATCTTTCAAAAAGGTGAGATCAAAAAACCGAAACCACGATCCGAGTAGAAGTGCGGCCATCAGGAAATGTTCTTTTCGTTGTCTCGTCACAGATTCGAGATCTGACGCGTGACTGGCGGACCACACTGGCTGCTTCGAGAACCTCTCCGCAGCTGGATGTCAATGAGATGGGAACCAAGGTGCGACGACGCACTCCAGTGCCCGATTGGCTCCTGTGCATTCCCACCAGCAAGCTGCTCTTGGCCTGGAACTTCCTGGGCGGTGTCGTCCCAGTCAAGGATGAGTTGAATGGGTCGCCGGATGGGGAGCAGCCAGGCATCATGGAAGCCGCAATGCGGGTGTTTTCCCCCTACGGCACCATTTCATCTCTTCGCATTCTGCGCCCTGGCAAAGAGATCCCTGCAGAGTTGAAACGCTACACTAAGAAACACCCGGAACTGGGGCGCAAAGTGTGTGCCGTGGTGGAGTACGAGTATCTGGAGGGCGCGCGTAAGGCGTACGACACCCTGAGGGCAGAAGAGCGGCAGCAGGGAGGAAGGGGCGTTTGTGTGGTCCTCTTGGGCAGCCGTGGGACTCGTAAGCCGGGATGGAGCCAAAACCTAGAGGAACAAGAGTCAGAAGAAGGTATTGACAATGACAGTTTAAAAAAGCCCACCAGAAAAGCCAGGCGGTACCTCTACACTCTGGAGGACTCGGCTGTTTGCAGCTCCTCAGAGTCTGATTTTGCGCCCGCCTCACCCCGGCCCAACCGCAGGGTGTCCCGCCCTCAGGCCCTCTACGGCAGTCCGCTCGCAATCCCGCGGATATCCACTTTCCACTCGGACCCTTACAGGAATCCTCTCGGCAGTCCCGTCGGAAGCCCCCTCTTGCCTCGCAAACTTTTCGCTTCCAGTCATGTGACCTCTCCTCTGGCCACACATCTATTCAGCAGCACGCCCACTGGAGCCGGGACATCCTCCTTCAGCAGATACAAGGGCTCGGATGAGCTCTCTCCGGATGACACGGGGTTCACTGGAAGCCCGTGGGTCCAGAGACGGAAAAATGCCGCCCAGCCTGAGATGGGAAGCTTGCTGTCACCTGATCAGATTGTGAGGTCTTTGGGTGTCCGTGTCGTGCGCCAGCCTGTCGGCCCGGACGGGAGCAAGGGTTTTCACAACTGCATTGGTCGAGGGAAGGTGCTGTTACCCCACTGACCCTGGCAAATACATTATGAAGTCTTTTTTTCACTGAGCCTGTATTTGTGCAGCGCAACAGAAGCACTTTTAATGCAACACAATTACTGACAACTTTATTTCTTCGATCAATGAAAATGTGAAATGTCATGTAAAAAAAAAGTGTATAATTAAATATTGAATAAAGATGAATTTGTATTCCAATTTTCCTGAATGTTAATTTAATTAGGGGCCAAGCACTGAGGGTGCGGAGGCACCTATATTATCTGTTCCTGTTCTTATTCTTCTTCCGCTCTTGGAGTCTATGAAACCAATAGAACCGATTGCGGGAAAGTTACATTCAAATAGAGGACAGTCCCAACATCACATACACCAATTTTGGTGTTTCTAATTCATTCCCTCTAGCACCACCACCTGTCAAGTTTCACTTTTATAATGCTAATAGCTTTTGAACCTTGTTCCTGAGCTCATGCCGATTCGATTGCACCCTATGACTTCATTTTCTGTCATAAAAATGTGGTCGCCATCTTGAATTTTCCAAAGAAAGCTACTTTTTCGAACTTGTCCTAGACGGGTTAGTCAGATTTGCACAAAAATTGAATCAGATCATCTACAGACCATGGCGACAAAAAGTTAAAATTTAAGTTGATTCACTTAACCGTTTTTTGATAAACCTATGACAAATTTTACGTAGCGCTTGCAAAAACAAACATAAGGCTGTATCTCTGCAACACTTTATCGGATTCAGACCAAACTTGGTACAAGTCATCACAAGCATGACCTGAGGCAACATGCAGCGTTTCGGCGCAGTGCCACCTACTGGTCCAGAGATATGAAAAATGGCTATTTTTGCTTAACTTCTGAACAGTTTGTCCAAAAATAATAAAATTGGTTTTGTTAGATTCAGGGCGTCATGCCGAGTCGACTGGTATCCAATTTTCTCATATCGGCCATTTTGTCTGTTGGACATTTAGAATTGTATGCTAAAATGCGGTATTTTCTGAACGCATGAACGAATTGTTACGAAATTTGTTATGGGTCATCAGTACGATGCACTGAAGGAGCCTAAGAAGTTTTTTTCAACTACTTATAACTTTGGGTGTGGTCGACTTATTTTCACAGGAGTCATCTTTTTGAGTTCCTAAATCTTTGCCCAGTCCAACGATACCAAACATGCAGGGTTTCGTCTTACGGTTTGTGTAGGGTTGCGATTTAGCGGCAAAAAAAAACAAACATTTGGCCATATCTTTGAAACCGCTTGTACGATCGAGACGAAACCACCATCAGAAGTTTGGAAACATAGGTCAATAGTTAAAACATCATTGCCCAAATGCGAAAATATTGATAGTAAGGGGTAGTAAAATTCAAACAAAATTATGTGTCGTCATTTTTTGTTTTTTCATATAATTGTCTATAACTCTAAAGCGAATTGAGATATTTTCACCAAAATTGACACACATATGTATGGGCTCCCTTTGAGGACACATAAAAAAATTGTGGGACTGAGCCTCTTGGTGACATGAAATTCCCATTGACTTCAATACAGTTTTGTGAAATAAAATGCTATACTAAACAAATACATTGGTGTAATATTACGGAACTCAGAATGTGCCAACAACACCATCCCCTGAAGGTACTCAAAATATTTCGAAATAGCCTTGTGGTCAAAAGTTATAACAAAATTTCCAAAAAGGCTAATAAATTTTGAATAAATATGCCTGTTGAAATGCCACTGGTCTTAGAAGATTCATTGGGTCAAGCTGAGAACATAGATACCAGGTTTTCCTTATTTAGCCGAACTTCCTGTCCGCCATCTTGATTTTCAGTCAAAACCAGCTTTTTCGAACTCCTCCTAAACCGTTTGTCCGATTTTCACCAAAATCGAATCGTATCATCACCAGACCGTGACGACTATAAGTTATAGATTTCGTGTCGATAGATGAAACCGTTTTCATATAGCGCAGCAGCAAATTTGAGGCATGATGCTAAAAGCACTATTTAGGCTTTATCTCTGCAATGCCTTGACAAATTGACGCCAAACTTTATATGTGTCATTGTCACTTCCCTCTGACCACATCACATCAGTTTTGTAACTGCGCCACCTATTGGTCAAAAGTGATAATCCATTAAATCATATTTTTATTTACAGTTTCTATGATTTTTCAGCCATTTCGCCTATAATTGTCTTTAATTGCTCATTGTTGGCATGTCTTGTCGTCTTATGCTGCTTGGCCCCAGTAATTGCTGCTTGCAGCTATATTATTTTTATTATTTCCTTCATAGACCGTGTTTCCGAGCAAGTACTGTACACAATATCGATATTTAGCACTCAAGAATAACAAAATAATTTATTAGAATTTTTTCAGAATAAATAATCCCATTTAACAAGTAACCATGAGTCTTTTAGGCACTGTTTTACTTCTGAGAAAACACACTTCTGTACAGGGCACTAACAAGACAAATATGACATGCCCCAATATGTAAAATTACCATGCTGTAGTTCAGTACCACATGTAACTCTTAAAACGAACACGAAAATATTGTGTAACCATCACATCGTAACAGGACAAATGACACGCTGTACATGAATAATGCCCCATCGTCAGTAAACTCATTCACTAAATTATGCGGCTCCCCTCTATCTGGCTCTCCACACAGATTGACTGAATAAATATGGCAAAATATAACAGGCTTGCATAGATTTCATTTAGCAAGGCCAAATTAAATGTTCAAGAATAACTAAATTCATTTGAAGAAATTAGCATCACATTATCATCTGCAGAACTGAAATAATAGCAAATGTAAGGACAGTTGTAAAAGGTTATTCAACCATGAAAGCAAGTGCTTTTACACTCTTTCTCAAACATAAACCTGTAATTGTGAAAGCTTGGTTGGAATTGCACCGTTTATGTGGTGTGCACTATTTTAAGTGCTAGCTGTTTTATTAAGAGGCTCTCAGAGAACAACTTCACTTCATAGATCACTTAATTATATACAACACGTCTTAAATTACAGTGCATGTTTGGTGAGCACCACTATGGCACTGTCACCCCGTCACGTAACAGCCTTGAGCTCCAGCACTTTGCTCACTATCACAATGGTGGTAGGGTCTCTCAAAAACTCAGTATTCAGCACGTATCTTTAAATATGAAATAACCACCGCTCACCACATTGAAAGAAAACATTTTCACAGTTGTTCAGTTAGCAGCATTTGTCTATGCAGCAGCTAACATGAAATAATGAACTTTTACAGGTTTTATTAATGTTATCATCATCAAAACGCATCTTAAAGGAGAACTCCGGTCAATTTTAACATTGAGCTCATTTTGTTGTACATTTGGAATCCTGTCAGTAAAACACGACAAAAATCGGTGTTGCCTATACAGTGTTATCCTCGCACCCTGTTGACTTCAATGGGGCATGTTCTAAACCTGCTTTTAGCCTCTTAACATCCTTGATTTGTCATTACGAGTGCACAGCCATGTGAGTGGTGTTATTAAGAGAGACCACAGTCAATCTGACTGCAGTAGATGTGAAAGATATTAATAAAAATTATGTTAATTAGCCAGCCAGAGCACATTCCTGTATTTACTTCCTGTTTTCGGTCGAAGTCCACAGTAGTCGATTGTCGAGTTCGCACGCGCGATCATTGGTAACTAAGCAACAGTGAAGACTCAGACTGTCAGCCGATGACGGTGCTGTGTGGTGTTCTGAGAAAATCAGCTCAAATGGATAGTTCATCCGAATCAGATGTTGAACATCATTTAGTTAACAATGATCGTGAGCACAAACTCGACAATCGACTACTGTGGACTTTTGACCGAAAACAGGAAGTAAATACAGACCGGGAGCTGGCTGAATTAACATCATTTTTATTAATATATTTCAAATCTACTGCAGTCAGATTGACCGTGGTCACTCTTAATAACACCACTCACATGGCTGTGCACTCGTAATGACAAATCAAGGATGTTAAGAGGCTAAAAGCAGGTTTAGAACATGCCCCATTGAAGTCAACAGGGTGCGAATTTTAAAAAGAGGATAACACGGTGTATGCAACACCGATTTTTGTCGTTTTTGTCTGTACTGACAGCACTCAAAAATGTAAAATAAAATTAGCTCAATGTTAAAATTGACTGGAATTCTCCTTTAATACCAGGTGTAAATGGCTTAAATTCAAGTTATTATTATTATTGTTAGTGTATACTAAATCAACAATGTTGTTCATGACAGCAGATCTAAACCAAAATCCATCATGTGTACGTCAGTGACTGTTGAAATTGTTCACTGAGAGACTCAAACAAAACAGTATATTACATCTCTAGATATCCAAAAAATGGAGCAATATTAAAAACATTTTTAAACAGGACTGGATCACTTTTTAAAAAATAAAACTGCAGATGAACTGCATGTAACCGTAAACTGCAAGTAAATTTAAAACACTTTCTACTCTGATATTAACTTGACCTAATAAAATCCAGGTATAAATAGTTGAGCAAAATATCACAGTATTTGAAAATTTGGAAAAACAAGTTAACAACCAAATAAAACAACTAGGTAGCCTATTTAAAACTGTGGAACTCAAGACATGCGAAACAAAAATTATATTGTAGCCACGATAGCCACGAATTAAGAATTTATTCTCGTTTTAGTAAATCGAGGCCACGTTGAATTAATTCGTTCCCTTGTTTTGAATTGATTTAACTAAAACAAGGAAGAAAATTAAGACAGTGGACACAATTTAGTAAATCGAGGGTACATTTCGTACAATTTACGTAAAACAAAGTAAAATGTGCTGACGTAAGAATTCTTAATTTGCGTCAACAAAATGCATGTTTTTTATGTGGTACTCCGTATTAAACTGACCCTAATTAAGGCCCCGTCCACACTACTGCGTTTTCGTTTAAAAACGGAGAATTAAAACGAATACGATCTTTGTCCACACCAGCTTTTTGTCTGTGTATTAGAATTGATTAGAATTGATAGTCCACATTAAAACGACTGAAAACGCGGATCACGTGACCATTCACCAAGCATGCGCACGCCGGTGTAAACAGTGGTTGGCGAATCAGGGAAGGACACGTCATGACTGATGAGCCGAGCGTGAGCCTCTGAGCCATCGTTTGTAAACTCCTCCGTTTTGTCTCGTCCATACTAAAACGCCCTCCGGAGTTTCAAAACGCAGCTGCAGCGTTTCTAAACTTCTCCGTTTTAGGTCTTCGTTTTTCCCGTTTTAGTGTGGACGGGAGGTGCAAACGTAGCAAAAGGTCTCCGTTTTTAAACGAAAACGCAGTAGTGTGGACGGGGCCTAAAACTGGTCTGAGGGACAAATCAAAATGATGGTGGCATACTTGTATCACTATCCTCTAGATTCAGCCAGAATTGACCAGGCATTCTTTCTTTACAGTGGAATCCCATTCACAATGCAGTAACCTGTATTACGATACAATGGCTATTTTATCAAATATATGACCAGACACTGAATCAACTGTAACCATTAAAACACACAGGCTGCTAAACCTGAGACGAGGACCAGTGCAACCGAGGCTCTCATACAGTGGTCCCGAACACGACCCCATCCAATTCCTGATCGTCGGAGTCGTCCTCGCTGAGTGAGAAGTCTTTGTGGTTGGAGAGGCGGCTGGGACTGCAGTTGGACTCTCCGTCTGTCAGAGAGCTGTTGGTCGTGGGCTTCCCCAAATCTCTGACAGGCCCCATTCTCTCTGCCTCGGCCATCTGGGACAGCATGCTGTCCAGTAATGGACGGCTTTTGCAAATGTTGTCCAGCAGCTGACATCGGTGTTGTAACTGTCCAATTAGGGAATCTTTTTCCTTAATTGTTTGGTTGAGTTTATGGATGGACTCCTCTGATTGACAAAGCTTCTCGTGGAGGAAGAAAATCTCTCTACGTGAAAAATAAAGATAACATTTTCAGTCAGCAAATCATCCTATTGATTAAATATGTTGGACACAGTTTGCATGCCACTAGTTGCACCAATCGGAATAGTGCTGTTCGGTCATAACGTCATGTAACGGTGGCTGCCCCGAATCAATTTTGGGTTTTTTGATAACGTAAAGTTAATTTCAATTGTTCGGGCGGAAGACAAGCCAAAACTTGTCAATTAAAAAAAAAAAAAAAAAAAAATGCTACTTTTTTTTCAAGCAGTTGTTGATTTATTACAGTCTTTGGTTTATATTACTGGAAAATATTTTCATGACTTGTTCTACAAACATAAACATCTCAGTGTAACCACAAATACAAAGTTGCTAGGTAAGGACTACAACACTTGTCCGATTTGACAATTACTTAAAGGGATAGATAGTTCACTTTGAAATAAATTGTTGGTATGTTTTAGCTTACCTCAAGGGCATCCAAGATGTAGGTGTCTTTGTTTCTGCAGTATTTTCAATTTTGATATTTTTAGGTCAAACCGTTCTTGTCTATCACGCATATAATGGAGGTCTATGGTCACCACCTCATAGAGCATGCACAGAGAAGACGATAAAGACGATATAAATACTGTTCGTTTTCTCACTCAAACTGCTTGTTTCGTGTCTTAGGCCATCAATGTGTACTTCCATGTATGAGTCATTAAATCATGTTTAATTTGGACTTCTCTGTGCATGTTCTTTGAGGTGGTGACCATAGACCTGCATTATAAGAACTGTTTGACCTAAAAATATCAAAATTGAAACTACTGCGGAAACAAAGACACCTACATCTTGGATGGCCTTAAGTTAAGCCTAACTTAAACATTTTAAATCATAATCTGGACTACAACATGCCCTAGATATTGACTGAATTTTTTTTTTGATTGTTTATTGTTCGGCCACACTTCATATTAAGGCTCCAATAGTTAACATTAGTTAATCCATATAGTTAAAATACACTTAAATATTTATAAAGCATTTATTCATCTTAGTTAATTTCAACATTTTTATAACACTATTAAAATCAAAAGTTGTATGTAACTGAATTATACCACAGGGCAGTTGAATGCTTGAATCTGATTGGTGGAAACGCAGGGCTAAACTACTTCCAGCCAGGTTTTGACCGCATTTCAAAGGTCCATCTTTACAGACTCTCACCCAGTAAATAAATATAGTAAACAATGGGATAAAAACAAATAATTATTTCCACGTTTTTGCCACAAAATTACGTATAATTATGTACGGAATGGAAAGCACATACTTTCTTTCTCCCACTCAAAAACACAGATACGGACACACACTCGCACAGAAATGTGTTGTCAGTGTTGCTCTGACGATTTTATCAGTAAAATAGTTTGACTACATAATTAAATTAAATTAAATTAAAAATCTCACTGCTTTCTCACTAGCCAAAACACTGTTGAGAGACACACAGACTAAGGTAATTAATATACGCTTAATCTCTCTGCATTAAAAACTGCTTTAGTCTGTTATCATTGGCTGAATCCTCCACTCTTAACCTGACAAACGTCTTGAGATAAATCGGCAGAACAATGTTTTGAGGTGTGGTTATCGCAGTACAAGCGGAATAAATTGACTCCGGGCCGTTAAATTACTGAACAATAATGCACACCCGAGGTGTTCTTTCTTATTTGTCATAATTCAATGGTCCGGAGTCAATTAATGGACCCGAACTAAGTGAAAAAACCCTTGTATTCTTTTAACTAAAATTAACAAAAAGTAATAACTTCTGTAAAAAATGTAGCCATTGCTCATTGTTTATGCACTACCTAATGAGACCTTATTAGTAGTGTTAGCTGTTGTTCTTTATAATTCTTTTGCACTTTAATCTATTTTAAATAATGTTTACACATTGCTTTATTGTATTTAAATGTTTAGATAATTTTGTTATAAAAAGAAAGTTATTAAACATGCCATAGTATGAAAACTAGTGCTGGGCAACGATTAATCGTGATCCAATATACAAGTTTGTATTTACATAATACATGTGTGTGTGTGTAATGCGTATAATTATTTTGTATATATAAATACACAAACTTGCATGAATATATTTAAGAAAAAAATGTGTTATTTATATATAAAATACTAATATATATATATATATATATATATATATATATATATATATATATATATAATATAAATTCTGTATAAATATACATACAATATGCACATTTTTCTTAAATATATACACGCATGCGTGTGTGTGTGTATTTATATATATAAAATCAGTGGCGTCATGCCCATTCAAAGTGAGGGGGCACGTGCCCCCTCAGATTTTTCCTCCCTGATAATTTTTTTAAAATTCTTTTAAAATTTATTTTAATTTTTTCCCTGATTCCTTTATTCCTATTATGCTCCATAATTACCAGAGCCTATAACGACTCAAATATATTCTTTTTCTTGATGTGTGATAATAAATCGGTCAGCATTAGCCCGCCCGTTTTTCCTAATATGGTGTCTGTGTATCAAATCTACGCGCGTGAATCTTTGCTGTGTATGTTCCGGCGGTACAAGCAGCTCGCACGTTGAACTGGCGAGTGGTAAGTTGGAAATGCAACAAATCGGCATTGAATTAGTTATCGGATGATATTAAAAGGTAGTGGGATTATTTATGGTTGACCTGGACATTTTAACTTGATCAAAAGTTATGGAATTGATATTAGCTGCGAATTCAGAGCATTAACAATGTAATGCAGTGTAACGTTATCAATAGCTAGCCTAGTGTAACCGTAAACTAGTTGGCTAACGTTACTGCCTGCCATACAAAACTCTTGCAACTTGCTCTCTCCCTGTCTCCCACCCTCGCACATATTATTAATCAAAATAAATCGACACGGTGGTAAAAGGTCGGAAGATGAAAGTTTAATGTGGAGCATTCTGTGTTTTTCCCCCTTATTTACCGCTGGGTGTGAATTGTGCTAAATAAGTTGCCTTATCTTCTCTGAGAAGCGTTCTGGACATTCAGTTGACATAAACATGACATCCATGTCCTAACAGCTAGGATAATCACACAACGCGCATAACACGTCCAATTCGCGAACTAATGACTCATTTGAACCGATTCATTTTAATGAATGGTTAAAACAACTGATCTTTCCAACAGTGAACTCGGGAGACGTCTGAATCGGTGTATAACTAATCAGTAACACTTTACAATAATGTTCTGTTTATTACTTGAATTACATAAAAAGTACAGTTTGCTTAGGCTACTCAAGCTTAAGATTTAAAAAAAAAAAAAGCACATGACTACATTTTTCCACAAAATGCTATCAAGAATCAATAAGAGAATCGTTAAAGAATCTGATTCTGATTCTAAAGAATCGGATCGATAAACAGAACGTCATTGGCATTATTATTATTAAAATCTTATCAATTCCATCCATATGGTAAGACAGTAAAATTATAATCTAATGTTAAAGAACATACATGTTTTTTAATAGTTTTTTTGAGAGTTAAAAGATTAAAACATTTTGCTAACATGAGGTCTTTGTGTCACTGTCAGTCTTTTTACATCTAGGGTACGCAGATTAAGACCACTGTTCATCAGCATGCACTGATTTATCCCATGGCATGTAGAAAAGAAAAAAAAGGTGCGACAAAATCATATGCTCAAATAAACGGGGTAGTGTTAACCTTATTCAGCACTGAAATCTGTCGAACTTCTTTCAAAGTCCTTCATCACATATTGATATTAAAATAACTTAATTTCAGAGAACCACAAAGTCAGACCTTAGCCCCTTTATACTGTATACCTTTAATGTAAGATCGTTCTTAGGTCACATACCTATTTAAAATCATAACATAAAAACTGCAATGGTACTGTTTTTAAAAACATGTGTAGAAGGCCTAAGTGTACAGTAAGTGTGTGTGTAAATATGCTTTAATGAAGTAGACTTCAAAAGCTTTTGAATTTGAGCTTACAGTTCTTTCATCAACCTGTCTTTTACATAAACTTACAAAAAAGATACTTTAACTTAGTCCTCAGATAGAGGAGGGTTGCTGCTAGCTCCATTAAGGTATTTCTGTCCCTCCCAAACTGCATTGAAATGGTATGTTTAGCAGCCAGAATTTAAAAAAATTTCAGGGGGAGAAACCCCCTGACCCCCCCTTACATGACCACTCATCAGGAAACAATTGCAACATCTCAGATTGTGCCCCCCCAGAATTTTGGCTTGCATGACGCCCCTGTATAAAATAATTATATGCAGTACACACAGGTATTAACACGTGTAAACACAAACTTGTATTTTGGATGTGATTCATCATTGCCCAGCGCGAATTAAAACACGTTTAACAAATGATTTGAATATCGCGATAATACCGTATAACTTATACCGTGATAAAAGCTTTAGCAAATATCGCAACATGAAAATTTGATATCATCACATTCATAACTGTGCTAGCTACATACAAAATACACTAGTTAAAGCAGCTTTGATGGAGCTTTTGATTTAGCACAAATTGATTTTTACAAATGGTTTTCGTGTCAAATAATCAAATAAATAAAACTAAGTTAGTCACGATTGTGTAGAGGAAGCAAATTCTTTCCCCTACTTGTCCTTGGCCTCTGTGATTTGTTGCGTGGCCGCTCTCAGTTGCTCGTCTTTGCGGATGAGACTCTCCGCCTGCTCCCGCACGGTGTTCTCCGCCTCCTCCAGCCTGTGCTCCAGCTCGGAGACCCGCCTGTGCAGCGCGGCCAGGTGCGCGTTCGCCTCTCGGATCTGCACCGGCGATGGGGATGACATATCCCTGGACGTGCTGCTGCTGCTCGGGATGCGGAAGACAAAAGCACCGGCCCGGTCACCTCTCTCACCCACGAGAACGCCACGCTGCCGGGCTGATCATCTTCTGTGGGTCTCGGACGGGTCCAGGTCCAGATTGAATGAAGCTGAACTATCTCTCGATCTCAGCATGCGTGATGCATAAGCAGCGCCTTGGGTGTCTTCAGTAAATCTTCACGTCTATAACACACTTACACTCGGCAATGCGCAGTTAAAAGCAGCGCAGAGATTTAAAACATTGTCCAATATAAGCAGGTTTTGCAGTTTGTGTTTTTGTTTTTCCAGGCAGCTGACGTGTCATCTCCACCAACTTCATAGCAACCTGTAGCTGCTGACCCGGAAATGATTTTAGAGCCTCGGCCAATCAGAGTAGCAGAAAATGAGACAACATGATTACTGACTGCACTTTCCCTGCAAGGAACTAAATAAACGGACTGGTTATCTTTATGGACTGTGCTTTTATTACAATATTATGTTAAGGCTGACACTTTGCTTTCTTTATAAATTATTTTTGTAATGTGTTCATAACTAATTTTTTAAAATAGCCTACCTAGGCTAATTAGGAAATAGGACAAAAACTACATTTAGATATTTATATAGCCTACCAGTGATTAAAATACAGTGTTTTTCCGCCATCACTTAAACCAGCAACTATCCGCTCATCAAATAAACCAGCAACTCTCTGACACGAGCTGTCTTGGATTTATGAGTAAAATACAGTCTGTGGTTCCCATTATTATTTAAAGCGATGTTGGATAAAGAACTTTATTAATAAGCCCGCATCTATCTGGAATCTGATCCCTAATGCTGTTTTTTTCTAAACTAGGGGGTTTAAAATTCTTATTAACCTGTAATTAACATAATGAAAATCTCAAATTATCCCTTTTTCACAGGCAAATGTTATTAGCTTGGTCCCTCATCTTTAAACACAATTTTACACCTCACTCTTATATAATTTGGAATAATAAGGACCCACTGTAAACATAAATCTATTTTCTTTTGTCCTCTTTTTGTAAGATTTAAACTTGAAATGAAAATGTACTTTGAATCTATTGAGTTTTCTAAAAAATGTAAAAGCTATAAGAACAGTGGCTGCGTTTAAGGACTTGGCACTTAACCTGGAGTAAAAAGACAGAAGGAGCTTAATCTGGACTGAATTGTATTATGTTATGACAATGACAATAATTGTTGTATATGTCTTCTTTTTGTTTGTTTGTTGTTGTTTTCTTTTACGAGCATTTAATAAAAAAATTATTTAAAGCGATGTTTACATATATTACGTAGAGTCAAACCCCAATTGTGATTTTAGAGTTACTTTTTTAAAAGGTTTAATTAGCTTTTCGAGATTTAATGGGGTAAGTTAGATGACAATGCGATATCGTTCATTTGTATCACATAGAAATAGACATATTTTAGTTTGTTTTAGATGTTTTTTTTTTTTTTTTTTTTTGGACGTTGATAAATACTTTTTTTCAGGTATGCTGGTTTTTCCTGTTTTTTAATTGTTATTAAATATTTGTTGTTAAAACTGAATCGCAAAATGAAGCCAGCAAATTGAACTTGTTTATATTCAGGTAACTTACAGTCAGTAGTTAGTTATGCATAACATGCTTTTTGTCAAGTAAATAAATAAACCAGAAATGTGTTGCAGTCACTGATCTATGGTTGCAGTTCCAAACCACGCCGACGGGGGTCGGGGGCAAAGAAACACTTCTTGAACTAGACCACATAACAGCGCTAGAAGAAGAAGGTCGTGACTCGTGAAGAAACTCTCGCGATATCTCCTATATCTCAGGGTGTCCTTGATGCGGAGACAGAAATGGGCTACTGGGATCTAGAAGAGGGCAAAGACTGCGTTGCTAAAACATGGATCACCACGAAAGTAGCCACAGCCATAGGTTAGTCTGATGGACGTCTGCTCTGTAGGGTTTCTAAAGGACCATTTGAGCGTAGTTTTAAACCTGTGCATTGATTATGCGCCATAAAGGCTAAGCTGTTAGCATGTACACTCGTTAGTCAGTAGTGAATACAAGCGCACTATTTTCTCATGCCTCATATTCATATTTTTTCCGACAGTTGTTTATTTGTTTCATACTTACTGATTGTATGGCAATGTATAGCTCTCAAAATGACCAAAGAAGTGGTTATCGAGATGGTCACTGATCATGTCCTGCTTTATAACACAAAATCTAATGTCCTTTAAAACTGTTGTTGTTGTTCTGCAGGGCTGGTAGGTTCTGCCTACCACATTGTGGCTTTTCAGCCTGAAACAGCCGTCGAGGCTTTGACCAGAGCAACATCAGGCACTGCCACCATGGGTAAGACAAAATTAATCTGTGCTCCGATTTATGCACACTGTATGCTGAGCAGAAGTGTCATACAGAGGGATTTCCTTGAACTATATCGAAATTATACGAGGAAAATTAAGTCTATTTGCATGTAGTGGTTCACAGAAGTTGGTTACCTAACTTATCTACCTCCCCTTTTCTCATTACTTACTATAAATGCATATATATATATATATATATATATATATATATATATATATATATATATATGACACGCACACACACACACACAAGTTTGGAAACATACTACCATTACTAAATAAATCTCTTATGTTCATCAAGCCTGGATTTATTTGATCACAAATACAGAAAAAAACAGTAATATTGTTAAATATTATTATAATTTTAAATATATTGAATATACTTAACATATAACACATGGAGCCATTACAGTCTTAAAGTATTAGTTCACTTTAAAAAAAAAAAAAAAACTTTTGCTAATAATTTACTCACCCTCATGTCATCCAAGATGTCTTTTTTTCTTCAGTCGAAAATAAATTAAGGTTTTTGATGAAAACATTCCAGGATTTTTCTCCATACAATGGACTTCACATTTAGCTCCAAAGCTCTGGAATAGCCTTCCTGATATTGTTCGTTGCTCAGACTCGCTCTCCCAGTTTAAAATTAGATTAAAGACGCATCTCTTCAGCCAGGCATTCATATGACATTTTTATCTCACAGTTACTGTAAATTTGGCCTCTAGTTCATAAACGCCAGAGGAACTCCCAAGGTTTTTTTTTTTTTTTCTCCATTGGGTCATCTGATGGAGTTTTAGGACACCATCGGGTCACTTGATGGAGTTTTTCGGTTCCTTGCCACTGTTGCCTTTGGCTTGCTCAGTTGGGGATATTCAAATTAAATGACCCATCATACCATTGATCAGCTCTACCAAACTTGGATGTCTTTTTTTCTTTTCTCTTTTTTTTCCAGTAATAAACAAACACTGTTAAGTTGTTTTGATTGATACTGTGAAGCAGCTTTGATACAATCTATATTGTGAAAAGCGCTATATAAATATATCTGACTTGACTTCATTAGGAACCAAACGGTTCAAGGTCCAAATGAGAGTTTCAGTGAAGCTTCAAAGGGCTTTAAACGACACCAGACGATGAATAAGGGTCATTTCAAAATAAATTAAAAAAACTAAGTTTTATAAGCACAAATGGTCGCCTTGCTCTGTTCTGTGATGCGCGTCCGTGACTCTCCTGTTTGAACTCGTTCATCAAAATGAACTAATCTTTTATATCTAGTCATTTCGTTCGTTAAATGAACCAAATGACTCGGAAAAAAGATTGGTTCATTTTGATGAATGAGTTTGAACTACTGCTTATAAAGAAATAAATACTTTTATTCAGCAATAATGTGTTAAATTGATTAAAAAAAATGTAATAGTAAAGATTTTGTTGTTAGTAAAGATTTATGTTTTGAATAAATGCCGATCTTTCGAACCTTTTATTCATCAATGAATAGTTACTTGCATATTCAATTTTATTGTAGGCTGTCAGAACAGTAGATACATGAATAGAATGTTTTTAGTTTAGATTGTGTATGTGTGTGATGCCAACACATACACTTGCTGTAATAATGAATTTCCTGTTTGCTACCCCTTCAGCTGCCATGGGTGCCATCTTTGGAATGGCCACTTGTCTAAGTGCACATGCCCGAGATGCACCTGAGGACCCAACTAACTATTTCATTGGTGGGTGTGCTTCAGGCGTTTTCCTCGGGGCACGAAGTAAGTACAGTATTCACATGCGCTTGCCGCTTTTTAATATTTTCCTTTTCGTGACGGAATAATCTAACAAGGTTTTGCTGCTGTTTTGAATGTTTAGCACACAGTGCCATCACAGGTACAGCAGCGTGTTTAGGTCTGGGAACTGTGGCTATGCTCACCAAGGTTGGAAAAACAGAAGGCTGGAGAATAACGGGACCCCCAAAGCTGTGACCTGATACGTCCCCTAGAATTCGATGTGTTCATATTGTATATTGCTCTCATAAATGTATTAAGATTAAAAATAAAACAATCTCTGGATGTACTCCTTATGTGTTTGACACAGAGTATTTTCTGCTTATTTATTACAATGTGTCTTAGGCCTGGTTTCACAGACAGGTCTTAGATAAAGCCAGGATTAGGCTTTAGTTCAATTAGGACCTAGTTTTATAAACATGCATTTACTGGTGTGCATCTTCAGACAAAACAGTGACACTGACATATTTTAAGAGATGTGCTCGTTGCTTTCAGTTAAAACAGCTCAAACATGCATTTTAGTATGGGACTAGTCGCCTTGCCTGAAATTGGCATTAATGTTAGCCACATGAAACATTAAAACATTGCATAAAATCCAGACTAACACACAGCAGCCTGCTGGCTATAGGGTCAATCGTGTAGTGATTCTTCTCACCAGCAGGAGGCGCTGTGAGCTACACTGACTACGAGAGCAGAGCGCCGGTGTCCTCAAATATCAAAACAAACATCGTAATCGCTTTTTGAAGGTTGTAACATACTAACTATTTATGTTAAATTAAAGTAATACTGTCTGTATGTGCTTTATAACAAAACCTCAACGGGGGGCGGGATTGTTTTGCACAATGAAACTCCCCCAAAAGTTCACAAAATTCCGCATTTGATGTAAGGATGCTCGTCCATTTCCGGTTGTGGAGATTAAAGCGGAGGAAAACCGAGGAAAACGGGATTATGGCAGAGTCTTCAAAATTTACTGTCCTCCAGTCTTTGAAATGAAACGTACGTTTAGATGTAATTTTATATATAGTTATATTTATTTAATATAATTTTAAAAAGAAGCATAAACCCAACGAGGGGTGTCTGTTTTATCTGTTTTTGTGACTAACGTTTCTTTAGTAGGCTATAACCATGGAGTATAAAATTCAATATAAATTCTCGGTATTGCATTGGACTCTACGATCGGCGGAAGTTATCGAGCATCCCTAATGCTTCACCGGAAATACCGCCGTGCATAGAGCCCACACACAGGCTACTTTCTGCTTTATAACCCTAAGGAAACTTGCAAGCCCAATTAATGGTAGCAAGAGTAATTTTCAAGCACAAACAAAATGCATCATTTGAAGTAAAAAAGTTGTAATAGCTGTATACAGTAGCCTATAAACATCTAAATCATTTAAAAACTTGTCATAACTTATTAATTATCCATTTTTACAGTATAATAATTATTCATGTTAATAATAATATAGGGAACCCACAACAATAAAAAAAAAAACATTGCCTTTTTTTAATTAATAGATAATAACAAATGAGATTTCAGTGATATTTTTACCAGTAGGACATGTCTCAGTTTCCATGTCAGAAATCTGGTCACCTTGCACTCAAATTGGACATAAAACCCATAAGCCCATAGCACAACATGGCAGTAGTTGAACAGATAGAATTAGAATATGGAAAAATCAATGACAAATTAGCCGATTTGTTGGCCATTTGATATTTTAATGACATATTTTATAAATTTTCTTGCTGTTTTAAGTATTGTTCTGTTTCAACATTGCCATTGTTTATTGTTAAGTGGCAGCTTAATCTAAAGGCTTTACAAGAATACACTATCAATATACATGTAGCTACATCGACTCAACTGCTATATATATACATATATATATATATATATATGAAGAGTTCAGATATGCAAAAGCCTCTAAATGCCATTTCAAATTTTCTTCTTTAATGATGATTTTTATCAGACTTGTATATTTAAGTTCAGTAATTTCACTTAAATAACAATTAATAGGTAATTATCATTGCCATTTAAGTGGAATCACTGAACTTAAATAAACAACTTGATAAAAAATGATCTTTCTAGAAGAAAATTTCAAATGGCACTTAGAGGCTTTTGCATCTGAACTCTTCATATATATATATATATATATATATATAGTGCGAGATGTTTGTTGAATGCACAAGTATAGCACACGACGAACGTTGTGGTGAGATCTTAATGTAGCCACAAGATGGCGCTGTTAAACCACTGCTCTATTTTTTTTTTTTTTTTTAGGGAAATAATAGAATTCAAATAGGCCACTCATGTCAAATGATTACGATTGCATGAATCACTCACCATTTCAAATGCCAAAATATGTTCGTAGTTTGGAAATCATTTAAAAAACACATTCCTGTAAAGCTTAATATGGGGCCCCCAACTTTAATTTGTTAGAGCAGTTGAGTTGATATTAGAGGTCTGGGCCTCAAATAGATTTGTTTAGCAGTTTCCATTTGTTCTATTCAGGGAGAATATATAATTACTGGTTTCTGGGGTGGTCTTGTCTGGCAGAAAGTAGAGGTGTGTGTGTGTGTGGCAAGCTCAGAGCTGGAAATCAAACAGTAGTGAGCGTCTCCTCATGTATGTGTGTGTTAAAAGCAACACAGCTCCATTATCACCAGCTCTATTATGAAGACCGTTCCAAGGTGTTGGGATTTTATTAGAGACCCGTTGAGTTCACTGGACCGTATTTACAGGTGATTAGCACAGCGTTTACTGGGAGGCTTTTAAATAATTAATGAGATGTGAGAAACAGCTGTTTGCAGTTTATTTGGTCTCGGCAGCTGGAAAACACAAGAATCTGGGAGATTGATGTGTTTGCTTTGGCATTTACTCTGTTGACAACCACAGAAACCAAAAAAAAAAGTGTCAATTATATCCACGAGGCTACAAGCCAAACGGTGTAATTAGCAGACATGTCCTCATCTGGGCCTTCTCAATCTGCTAATAATTTGATCATGATATTGAAGTTGCAAATCAACTTCTTCTGTAAAGATGAGCTACAGGTTTTTATATATTTCATCCAATAATAATACCCATTTGGAAACACTTAACACATTTTCTGAATTTGAAAAATTGGGGCGTTCTTAGTAATTTCCTATTCAAATGATGACAATAAATGATAAGAATGAATTAAACTCGATAGAGCTTAAAACACGAAAGAAAATGTTGAGAGAACCAGCCTCTCTCACTCGTGGGACTAACTATGGTTGTTATGTGAAATTTGGCTCATGGTGACATCATGTGACTGTAATAATGAGCTGGAAACTAGAGTTCCATTTCTTTTATTTAACGGATTACAGCTCCTACAGGACTGGCAGTGAAATCCGGATTTTAAAGGTGAAGTGTTTAATGTTTTACATTAAATACTTTCTCCCAAGATGCTTTTGAAGCAATGGTGTAGCTACGGCAGCAGGGGTTTTCAACTTTTTGATATCAAGTAACATCAAAAAAAAAAATGAATGATGATGATCCCCAAATATGATGATCCCTTGTGAGCTACACCTTTTCAACACACTCTCATTGCAGTTCATAACTAGCCTACTTTACATTTTAGCGAGTTGCAAATACGCTTGTGATTTCATTCGAACGTTTCTGTAGAATCTGCGTATGCCCCAGTGATTTTTATTTTTAGGGGTGAGATTATTTATGTACTGTATTTTTATACTCAAAAGATTGAAAATAAAATAGCATAATCGATTATTTCTGACAGTTCACATCACAATACAACAAGTCAACAAAAGTAATCTACTAAGAAGTGTCAAACATTCAACCCTGTTACAACGATTCAACATAAAAAAATGTGACCGGGTTGAAGTTTTTGGCTAACAGTATAGCCATAACTCCGTAGCTCAGACAGTAGCACCACATGACATTTAGGAAATCATAAAATTGTAATGTTTTGCAAAACTATTATTTAATTCTTCTTAAACCGTTGTTTACTATCATTTAGTCATACAGCTGAGTTGAAATGTTGAGCCTGACAATCTTAATCCGACAGTGAAAAACATGAAATATAGGTAAGAAAAGAAACTGACACTTGCCTTTCTTTGCAGCATGTTCAAGAGACTTGTCTTGTGTGATGTCACTTCCTGGATGAGATGCCACAGGGATGAGGGATTGATCCATTATTATAGGGGGTAAATATGGCCAAAGAACGTAGGCCTATATTGACAAGAAGTGAAAGTCAATAGAACGTTCCATTGCAACACCAGCGCCCAGCAGCAGCCCTACGCTTCCGCCATTTCGGGGTGAAAGCGACTCGGCATTCATATAAGGCCTACATATTTAGTCCAGTGCAGAGATCATTTTTAGGTTGAAATAATTAGGCTAGGTGATTATTTAACTCACAACAGTTAACTTTATAGCAGTTAAAAAAGAAGTTGCTACTTAACCGGGCTATTACCCCCACACAACTTGAGACAGGGAAGATTTAATTCATTATATTACTCTCCACATTAAGTGTGATAGGTAAGAATAAAGTGATATCAGTTCATAAAGTTATAATAACATAGACCGTTTCCCGGGAGGTACACATAACGTTACTTACAAAAATAAGTTATCAATGAAATAAATTCAGCAAATGAATGTTGTACTAAAATGTAAATGTTTGACAATAAATATATAACAGCAATAGAATAGCTTTACAGTAAACTGTTTTTTTTTTTTTTTTTGCAGTACTAGCCTATCTTATATTAATGGCGCAAGACCATGTAAACAAACAAAGAAACACAGCCAATGTCCAAAGTGGCAATTAGTTATAGGATAACGGACACAGCGCATCAATGATCATCATGTTTGTAGCATGATCCAGGGGATTAAAACGTCCAAAATATATTTCAGGCCTAGTGGACTTGGTAACTAATAATAGTTGTAAAAGTGTAAAGTTGCATACAATGGAAATACTCACTAATGCAAGAAAAAACTACCTCAAAAAATGTTATCTGTGCTCTTGTCCAGTAACTCCAGTTGGAATTTTCACCCCGATATGGCTGCCGCGCTACCGAAGCGCCATCTAGTGCCTGTTACCAAAAAAGCATCAGAGTTTCGCCTCTTGTTCTTCTATACTCTTTGGTATGGCGTGACGGGGTTAAAAATAATCTGGAGGACGTATAAATATTGCAATTTAATATATATATATATATATAGACCATTTCACAAGATGTAAACAACACTGGTCCAGAAGCACTTCCTGTTTCAGTTTTTTAACACAAAAGCTGGGATAAAATACAACCAACAGAACATTTAAAACTGAATCAAAAAGTTAAACAAACATCTTTAAGATATTTTCTTTACATGTGAAATAAAGAAAACAGTTACAAACTGAATCAGGAAGTGCTTCTGGACCAGTGTTGTTTACATCTTGTGAAATGGTCTATATATGAAGAGTTCAGATGCAAAAACCTCTAAGTGCCATTTGAAATTTTCTTCTAGGATGATCATTTTTATCAAGCTTGTATATTTAAGTTCAGTGATTTCACTTAAATGGCAAAGATAATTACCTATTAATTGTTATTTAGCCTAAGTGAAATTACTGAACTTAAATGTACAAGTTTGATAAAAATCATCATTAAAGAAGAAAATTTCAAATGGCATTTAGAGGCTTTTGCATCTGAACTCTTCATATATATATATATATATATATATATATGCAATTAAGCTTGGTCCTTGATGTCACAATAATGATTGGTTTACCTATAAAACAAGCAGAGGATTGTAATATGAAGTATCTGTCCTGCAGTTTCTTGTGACCTTTCGTTCTAATGAGTTTGCTGGAAAAAGAAGCTGACATGAACTTTCTTTTGCCACTCTGCTTTTATTGATCAACTCGCTGGCTTGATTTCCTTACAATTGAATGCATAAGTTGGAATACAGGTTCATCTTTGTCAGAAGTGCTGAATTTCAAATCAAAAGGCTACTTGGTTTGGCAGATGAAAGAAAAAAACTATTTCTAAATATGGTATCCATATCCTGGTGTGTTCACTACATTAGGAGATCTGGGAGAGAAGCTCGCTCAGCATATTAAATGTAGAAACGCCTCCGTCTCAGCGGAAGCCCAAAAACAGTTAGCATCGACCCAGAGCTCTTGTGCGTCAGGGGCATCATTCTTCCGAGTCAAGAGTCCGATTCTGCAGTTCCTGATGGCAGCAACCTACTCTGTGATAAATGTGCAGATCAGAAGGGAGAGAGTGGCTCTCATGGAGCTGTTTTCTTCATAAACCAGCTGACAATCTCTTCAACTCTGACCTGAGATATATGCACCCGGCTTTAATGGATGTGATCTTTTAGAAATGTTTCTGATATCAGAGCATGTTAAAAGCCTCTCTCCATTATAGCTGGCAGTTTGATAAGCCGCTCAAGGGCCTGTAGGACGGCACATCCTTAGTTATAATGAAAGTGACTGTGGGACTTTTATTCGGCTGGCTCTCCAAAGTCCAAGATGTGACATTAATGAAGTCTGTGTTGATAAATAATGAAGATTTATAGCTGCTTATGTCTGCTGGTGATGGTTCAGAGTGGGTGTGTGATGGACAGCACTATTGACGTCCTCTATCTACTTAACCTAATGGACATAATGAACTAGATGTCCAATGAAATGATGTCCAGAGTGTACATTTACTGAAACCAAGAACTAATCGTTTTCATTTGTTTTACAGTCGGTAGGTAATGCATAACATAACTCCTATGGGCGGAGTGTACAATATACAAACAGTATACCTTGTGGATAGTTATGTCATGTCCCTGCATGCTATTCTTGCATGGATCATGTGAAAGTTTCTGAGTTTACTGAATTTACACAGCTAATTTATGCGAATTCATACGAATTCGTACGAATGACCAACCCTGACCCCGCCCCTAAACCTACGCATCACTGGGGTTTAGACGAATTAGATGAATTAGATTTTACTCACTCGTACAAATTCGTACGAATTGTTCATGACTCGTGAGATAGCGTTGGAATTTTTATTAAAAAACATATAGTGGGCTTTTCTGCACCTATTTTTAAAATATATAAAATACGGCATGTTACTAACTAGGGTCCCTCCAGGGAATATCGGCCATTTCTATCACTGCTTATAACTATAATTTTGTCTTGTATATGAATGTTTTTTGTGGGACAGAGTAACTTGCTGCTTAGTCTTCCATTGTAAGTGCATTACTGTAACATTTGTTTGTTTTTACAAACTTAGTAACTAAAAAATATGTTTTGTGGCTGATAGAAAAGCAACTTTGACTGAAATAACCACTCGTTACAACCGAGGTATGCAGCAAAGCATTTGTGAAGCCACAACACACACAACCTTGAGGCGGATGGGCTACAACAGCAGAAGACCCCACCGGGTACCACTCATCTCCACTACAAATAGGAAAAAGAGGCTACAATTTGCAAGAGCTCATCAAAATTGGACAGTTGAAGACTGGAAAAATGTTGCCTGGTCTGATGAGTCTCGATTTCTGTTGAGACATTCAGATGGTAGAGTCAGAATTTGGTGTAAACGGAATGAGAACATGGATCCATCATGCCTTGTTACCACTGTGCAGGCTGGTGGTGGTGGTGTAATGTTGTGGGGGATGTTTTCTTGGCACACTTTAGACCCCTTAGTGCCAATTGGGCATCGTTTAAATGCCACTGCCTACCCGAGCATTGTTTCTGGCCATGTCCATCCCTTTATGGCCAGCATGTACCCATTCTTTAATGGCTACTTCCAGCAGGATAATGCACTCAAAGCTCAAATCATTTCAAATTGGTTTCTTGAACATGACAATGAGTTCACTGTACTAAAATGGCCCCCATAAGCCCCTTTTCCACCAAAGCATTTTGAGAGCCTGCGTGTGAACCACTTCTTTGTGTTTCGACAGCCAAAGAACCGGTTCTCGGCCGGGAAAACTGGCTCCAAAGCGGCACCAACTCTTTGCTGGACTAGATCCATTCTTTTACCACGTCATGCTTACGTCATGGGCTGGGGTGGGGTTAGATGTGTTCTAAACATCTTTTCTGACCATAATATAGGATCACAAAGCCAGGAGAAACATTTGCAGAAACACGATGGAGTCCGCCTTTGTAATTGTTATGCTTGAAGTTGGCGCAAGCGTTTCTACTTTTTTTTTATTGAAAACATAATGAGCAAAGAAGAAAACAGTCACAGTATAGAACAAATAAATGGAAAGAAAACAAGACACAAGACAGGGATACATAATTACCAGAAAAGATTACATATCAAACGAAAAGATTAAAAGACTTACATATTTCAATTGTTTTTTAAGCCTTCTTGGTACACGAGTTAGAGATAACGTTTCTAGCTAAGACGTATGGCCATATACACAGTGACGTAACAACGTCGTTCCCTGGGCGCTCTAGTCAGTGGAAAAACAAACAGGTTCTGAACGGGTTCGCAAGTTGAACCAACTCCGAACCAACTTTGAACCAGTACCAGTTCCGAACCAGTTCTTTTTTGGTGGAAAATGGGTAATAGTCACCAGATCTCAACCCAATAGAGCATCTTTGGGATGTGGTGGAACGGGAGCTTTGTGCCCTGGATGTGCATCCCACAAATCTTCATCAACTGCAAGATGCTATCCTATCAATATGGGCCAACATTTCTAAAGAATGCTTTCAGCACCTTGTTGAATCAATGCGTGTATCCTCTTGGAATTATTATTGACAGATCGTTTGTTTCTAATCCTACCAGAAGGCTGATTGCTCTGCAATGCGTAATTAGCAGCGTAACCTCGAGATCAAAACCAAGGACCTTTTTTGGACCAAGGACCAAGTCTTCTTTGTCTCCAATGGTCGCACCCAGCCTCCCTCTCCCTCCCTCGAATTAAAAGTGAGAAGGTGGAACTTGTGGATAGTTTTAAATATCTGGGGACAATTATTGATAAAGGATTGCGTTTTGATGTGAACACAGATGCTTTGTGTATTAAAGAGCTTCTATCATGGATTTTTGAAAATGACTGTTCATATGGTGTGGAATATAGCTCTAAGGGAATGAAAACATCCTGCAAAGATTTATATCTGAAAGTGCACCGTATATAAAGTTATTTCAAAAGTGAGAGTCGACTCTGAGTCTATGAAATGAATTGTTTTTGAAACGAGTCATTAGCTGTTACATCGTGACGTAGAGAGGTCATTGGCCGCGCCCAGTTACTGCGCGCGCAGACGGAAGTGTAAACTTGAAGTACAGGGGCTCAATCTTAAGTTTATCAAACGACGAGAACACTTTTGTGCACAAAAAAACAACAAAAATAACAACTTTATTTCAACTATTCGTTTATTTCTCCCTCTGCGCGAGTCAAGTTACTAGTTTAATAGCGCAAGCTTCTGTTATTGTACGTCACACGCATCACACACACATGACCAGCGTCGGCCAATAGTGAGCCTACGTGTGACGTAGCTCTACGCAATCACACTACGTTAACTGACTACAGGCCCATGGAGAAGGAAGTGAATCGTTGAAATAAAGTCGTTATTTTTGTTGTTTTTTTGCGCACAAAAGTGTTCTCGTCGTTTGATAAACTTAAGATTGAGCCCCTGTAGTCACTTGGACTATTTTAACGATGTCTTTAATGACTTTTCGGGGACAGCAAGAGCCAGTCCCTCAAAAAGCCTACGGACTGTATGCACAGGAGCGATCTTAATATCTTAAATATCTTCATTTGTGTTCCGAAGATGAACGAAGGTCTTACGGGGTTGAAAAAACATGAGGGTGAGTAAATACTGACAGAATTTTCATTTTTGGGTGAACTAACCCTTTAAATAAAAGATTTGGTTTCTAAGAATGTGGCACATTTAAACTAATATTCATTTATTTATTATTTTCAGAATCGTGAACACTGTTGTGCCATGGACCATATTCATTGTAAGATTTAATTCTGACAATCACTGAGGTGCTTTGAATGACTCAATGCAGCACTGTGAGCAAGCTAAGATAAGAAAAGAAAGCTCTGTTAAGAAGAAACGACCATTCTTTAAATTTAGATTGTGCTGTTGACTTTAATACAACCTCAGTTGATTCTGTGAACACCAAGTGATCCTGTTTAATGGAATTTCAGCCATTCGTGCCCAGAGTTTTCAAACTGTAGTAAACATTAGCATACTTGTGCATTTGTGGATTTAGTACAGCCCATGTTGTCTTGTTTTACTTAGTTTTGGGTTTTAGTGTTATGCTACCATTGATTTATTATGCTTTTAATTACACTCTCTGTCTAAAGAACCAAAATCACCCTCATCTCAGTATAAAAGATGAGTTTGTTTAGTGTGAGATAAACTCAGAGTGAGAAATATATGAAGTTGGTCTTTAGCTAATAAAAACCTAAACCAAGCCAGTCCCACGGCTGAATAATTTACTGTGTGCTGAGTGGAGGGAATCCAATACACTGACACCAAACTTCTCAAATTTGACCACTCACAATCCCCACCCTCCTCACACACAAACATCTGGGATGCAACGTCTGCAGAAAATGATGAGGCATAAGTCCCCACGGGTGAGATTGCGGCTTTTTAAAGCGTTCTTTCCCCGATCCCGGCACCGAAAACATGGGACGTTTTGCAGATATTGAGTCCTGAAAGCGAACTTCTTCTTTAAAACCCCTCATATCAGTGTGTAATCCCTGGAGTCAAGCTATCTGTACTTTAACATTTCTGCAAATTCATTTAAGTGAGCAAAATGCTTCTATAAATTTTCAGTGCAGGGGACTTACCTATTCAATCTGTAGTGGGGTTTGAAACAATTGGACTCTCTTTTGGCTGCTTGGAAGCATGAACTTGTGCTTACTTTGAAAATGCCAAGAGGAGCTTTTCTGTGTATGTAAATATTACTGTGAACTGAGAAACAAAGTATAAATCTCCGAATATTTGTCAATTAACAGGAGCGGGAATATGGCGCAAACAAAGCAGAAAGCAGAACAGATGTTCGATTTGAATTATTCTTTAACCTCGCTACATTGGTGTCCAAAAATGGTTTAAAAGATTCATTCGGTCTGAAGAAATGGCTTAATAAAACGGCGTGCGCTAAGATAATTATAAATCTGTCATCATATTCTCATGTGATAAAGAGATTCCACAATGATAGCAAAAACATCTGTTTCATGCTGTTCACAATAGGACTAACACAGATCATTTGACCCTTTGCGCAACACAATATCACCATCAATCTGACTTTATCTCTGAAGACGCCTCACGTCTGTTGAAGATAAATAGCCAAAGAACATCTTTAGATATAATCTGGATTTCCCTAGAAAGTTCTCATGCTTTTGTATGATAAAGCACCAAGTGGTATATCATGTCCCACTTATTTGTTTTGGATATGTTTATGTTATATGCATATGTGTGTGTCAAGCCATATTTATTTATAGATCGCTTTTTACAATATGCCGACAGATTGTTTCAGATAACCAAGTTTGTTTCCAGAAGAATATACACTGTAAAAAATATTTTCATGATTTTTAATCAGAACATTTTTTTTCTTTTGTCAAGTCAACTTAAATAATTTATGTAGTTCAGATAACATAATATTTTGAGTTTCAATGAATTTAAAAATTTAAGGCAACCAGGTTACTTCATTTTTTAAGTTAAACCAACAATATTTTTTTTTACAGTGTAGCATCACGGTCCAGCTTCAGACAGTTCAGTGATGCTTCATTTCTGTTGTATAAAAAGTTATTCATTTAGTTCATTTATATATATATATATATATATATATATAGCAGCTCTGAAGAAAACCATGATGTCATCGTCCAGCTCAGTTCAGTTCTTAAATAATGGTGTCAATGCAGGTAGATCAATAATATTGTTGAATATTAAATTATAAGTTTGTAATATTTGATAATATTAAAGTTTAAATATATATATATATATATATATATATACATAACTTGTTATGGATTAAAACATGAAACATTTTATTTATCATAATTTTTGGCACATCTCACAATGTGACTTTATTTCTTATTTTAATCTAATAAAAAAACTACTTTTTAGGTTTTACCTCACTCTTAAAAATAAAGGTTCTTTATTGACATTTATATGGTTTCATGAAGAATGTTTAACATCCATGGAAACATCTCACTGCACAAAAGGTTCTTATAGCGGGAAAAAGAAGGTTCTAATATTTAAATGTTCTCCTCATGAAGAAAAAGAGATTCTTTGAAGAAGTGATCTCTACGGAGCCCCTCTAGTCCCACTTTGGTAAAAAAAATTAATTATAACTATCTTGTGGCCTCAAGATAGTAACTCGTGGCCTCAAGATACTAACTCGTGGCCTCAAGATAGTAACTCGTGGCCACAAGATAGTAACTCGTGGCCTCAAGATACTAACTCGTGGCCTCAAGATAGTAACTCGTGGCCTCAAGATAGAGTTACTATCTTGAGGCCACGAGTTACTATCTCGAGGCCACGAGTTACTATCTCGTGGCCACGAGTTACTATCTCGTGGCCACGAGTTACTATCTCGTGGCCACGAGTTACTATCTCGAGGCCACGAGTTACTATCTCGAGGCCACGAGTTACTATCTCGAGGCCACGAGTTACTATCTTGTGGCCACGAGATACTATCTTGAGGCCACGAGTTACTATCTTGAGGCCACGAGTTACTATCTTGTGGCCACGAGTTACTATCTCGAGGCCACGAGTTACTATCTCGTGGCCACGAGTTACTATCTCGTGGCCACGAGTTACTATCTCGTGGCCACGAGTTACTATCTCGTGGCCACGAGTTACTATCTCGAGGCACGAGTTACTATCTCGAGGCCACGAGTTACTATCTTGTGGCCACGAGATACTATCTTGAGGCCACGAATTACTATCTTGTGGCCACGAGTTACTATCTTGAGGCCACGAGTTACTATCTTGAGGCCACGAGTTACTATCTTGAGGCCACGAGTTACTATTTTGAGGCCACGAGTTACTATCTTGAGGCCACGAGTTACTATCTTGAGGCCACGAGTTACTATCTTGAGGCCACGAGTTACTATTTTGAGGCCACGAGTTACTATCTTGAGGCCACGAGTTACTATCTTGAGGCCACGAGTTACTATCTTGAGGCCACGAGTTACTATCTTGAGGCCACGAGTTACTATCTTGAGGCCACGAGTTACTATCTTGAGGCCACGAGTTACTATTTTGAGGCCACGAGTTACTATCTTGAGGCCACGAGTTACTATCTTGAGGCCACGAGTTACTATCTTGAGGCCACGAGTTACTATCTTGAGGCCACAAGATAGTTATAATTAATTTTTTTTTACCAAAGTGGGACTAGAGGGGCTCCGTAGATCTCTGAAAGGCTCTTTGTGGAAACAGTCAATGCCATTGCTGGGAAAATCTTTCGGAACCTTCATTTCTAAAAGTGTTGGAGGCTTTTATGTGTTCTACGTGTCTCTTTGTGTGTGTGCTATTTTATTCTTACATTCTTATTTTGAGCTTTTTTGTCATCATGACATGACGTTCAGAAACACAGCGATAATATTTGATTTGATTTTACAATGATTTTTGTTTTAACTAAACCACTGAGCTCAGTGAACATTCAGGAGACAATTAAATAGGCAGTAAAATAACCTCCCACTAACAAATGAAACTTTAAGCAGAAAATTGTGGTCATAAAGTAAATGAAAATGAGGGCTTATTAACTGGAAATTGTATAACACGCCCTTTTCCTTGTTATATAGAATTTTCTCACCGTTTTTAAGGAAACACACACAAGTAAGTAAATGGATGTTTTGTTGACACAGTGATCCGACAACTTTTGTTGTATTTCCAACTAATGCTGGACGGAAGTCTGCATTGCAGGCCCAGTGGATCTCCTGTACACACACACACACACATCTTCCAAACATTCTGAAGGTAACAGCATTATCATACATGGCTCCTCTGAGCGGAGATGCACAGCTGTGAGTTACTGTAGTGTTTACACCACTGCGACCCTCTTCATAGCCTCACCTGCTCGCTGTCCTCTGGCCAACGCTCAATCTGACCTCCCATTAGAGAGAGGGAGGTCCATCTCTTCGTCTTAATAACGGATGATAAACTGACGGCGGTGATTAAGAGTGTTGGAATGCAAAATCGCTCAGTTCTGCTCAGGCCTCCAGCTACAGTGGCTATTTTATGGTTTTTGCTTTTCAAAGAACTGAACAAAAGTTTGGCCTCTTGCATGTTTCTACATTTCCTAGAAACCCAAACACGGCGTGAGATGTATTTGGTGTCGCAGACCCATAGAAGTCAATAGGGTCAATACGAATGCCTTGGCTTGTTTGTTTTAGAGAAGTCATTTTTGGTCCAAATTTAAACGTTCTACCAGTAAAAGAAATATGTGCGTCTCAAACTAAATAAATACATTTGAAAATATTTTGGGTGTCTGTTTGGAAAGGTATCAGGGTTGACCGTTTTACAATTTAATTTGACATTACAAGCCTTTTAAGATCATAAAAGTTCAAGTGCTTCTTGAAAATGTTTCAAAGAACTATTCAATATTGTGAATATCTAGTCTTCAGTGTCACATGATCCTCGAAAAGCACTTCTAATATGCTGATTGGTACAGAACCCCGCACATGACATTCGGGAAAATACATCCCAGATAGCAAACTGACATTGAATCAACATGGAAACAGCGTCTCTCATGACATTGAAACAACGTTGATTTTGCTCATCGAATTAACGTTGAACCAACGTCAGACGCGGCATTCTTCAAAGCTAAATGAAAATCGAAAATTGGTTTGCTTTCATAACGTTGAAACAACGCGTTGATTTCAAGTTGATTTTCCGTTAGTTTTGAAAGAATGACGCGTCTGACGTTGGTTCAACGTTACTTCGATGAGCAAAACAATGTCAGATCAACGTTGTTTCGATGTCATATTTCCACGTTGATTCAATGTCAGTTTGCTATCTGGGATGGTTTAAGAATTAAAGAATTTGTTTCCATGACTTACTAATATGTCAGCACGTTTAACTAATACGTTGCCTCACTTTAATTAAACCAGGCGCACTATAAAATAATTTGTTCCCTCGTTTCACTAAATTGTGGCTACGTTGTAATAATTAGTCCCTTTGTTTTGATTGTGTTTTTAACAAATGAAGGAAAAAATTAGTTCAACATGGCCACGATTTACTAACATTTCCTTTTTGGCATAAAAGGGTTCTTTAAATGTAGTCAAAAACCCTATGATTTTAAAACCCCACTGAACCTTTTTATTTCCTTAGATGCCCCTGCGAGTTGCTAACTGCTAACATGCTAACCAGCAAAACTTTGGCTTCTTGAGTAGACCACACAAAAGTTGTTCTTTTGATTCATGCTAAATTCCTAGTCCTCTTGTGAGACACAGGCTTAAATGTAAATAGTTATTTCCTGAAAATCTCATTCGCTGCATGTACATTCAGATGGCACGCCAGGTTTGGCGTCAGTGATCCGTGACCATCGCTGATGTCAAAACTGGTGCAACACGTCTTAACACGTGTAAATTTCCATCCGCTCCTCAACACAAAGCTATCGTGTGGTTTCCGAAGATTTGGAATATCGTCAAATCTCTATGGAGCCTGACAGCCGCTCTAAGAAAATTAGATTAAGGGAATTAATTTTTATTAAGGGGTGCGCTGTTCCTTTAATTCAGAAACTTAGTAGATTTATACAATACAAACTAAAAATGTCTAAAGAGGGATTCTTTAGTAAGTCATTTAGTCTAAAAAATGTTTGGATTCTGGTGTGTGCGATTCACATTATGCTCTCAACTCTGATATCCATGAACAGGTCAGTGATGTTCCTGCACATACAGCACTCCCAGTCCCACAACCATCCCATGACTTTAAAAGCATTTATGAATGGACAATCCTCACAATGGCCTGTGTCTACTGAAATGGTTTAACGCCACTCCCCGGAGATCAGTCATCAGGCTAAATTAGTTTCTATGGGAACTGTAACAAACAGCCATCGCTTTCTGTATAGATTGTATCCGATAAATAATGAGCCAAACATGTTGAATCAAGACTCGTCTGGGAGAGACAGCTGATTTAATCCAGTTATATATACACCTCATCTATAGTGTCTTATAGCATATAGCTCTTAAGCATTTTAGGGCTTTGACTGTCCCTCTGTGTCAAGATTAAAGGCTGTCGTTCACTTTGACATCATGAAGTTTTCTTGTCATCCATTTGTGGCTTCAGAAAGCTTAGCGCATATCCACAGAATTGCAACGCCCCTATTTTAGCCATACACATCCAACTCCTTTGTGTGCTTGTTTGTTAAATCGTTTTATAGTATTATAATATAGTCGCTGTATTCAACACGTTTCTATCTCATGAGCACAGAAAAAGGATGGGGATTGATCCCATGCTATTAATGCTTATATTGAAGATTGTTATTTTTCTAATTTAATTGAAACCTAGAAATACTGCAAATCTTAAAGTCCCCTAGTCAATAATTGTAGTCCTTAAAGGGATTATCACCGGATGGCCATTCTTTAGGGTGTTCATGTAAAGTTTGTAATATACTTTAATTAAAATTCTACAGTGTTTGTGTAAAACAACACAATTTTTACCTCCTCAAAAACAGCTCTGTTCAGAGTGACCTGTTTCGGTGCATGTCTCTTTAAATGATAATGAGCAACTACTCTCTTCCATGAGGGGAGTTGAATGGCTGAGACTGGAAATATGCTAATGCGAGACAGTCCGCCAGTGGTCGTGGGCGGAGCATGAGCATTATGACATCATAATGCTTAGACAATCCAAACGGCCTGATTATTGAGACTGTTTAGACTTTTTGAGGATTAAAAAAAATGGAGTGAATGGATTTTTTTCATTGTATGGTGGTTGTGTCCACACACTGCAAACACCACATAAGAGTGAATTTTGCATCCGATGACCCCTTCAAAACTCATCTTTGATTACCCAAATCCGGAGTTCTCGCGCAAGACTGACATTCCCAGACAGCAAACTGACATTGAATCAACGTGGAAACGACGTCTCTCATGACATTGAAACAACGTTGATTTTGCTCATCGAATTAACGTTGAACCAACGTCAGACGCGGCATTCTTCAAAGCTAAATGAAATCGAAAATTGGTTTGCTTTCATAACATTGAAACAACGCGTTGATTTCAAGTTGATTTTCCGTTAGTTTTGAAAGAATGACGCGTCTGACGTTGGTTCAACGTTAATTCGATGAGCAAAACAATGTCAGATCAACATTGTTTCGATGTCATATTTCCACGTTGATTCAATGTCAGTTTGCTATCTGGGTTGTTATTAAAAATAATAGCCTGGAACAACATTTCGATCCAAATTGTCTGAGCGCTGATTTGCAAAGAAAAGGAGAGAGACAAAAAAAACGATTATGCAGGAGGAAATGGTTGGGAAGACATGGGGAGCAAGAGACTTGTGGGTAAATAAATAATTTTGCAATATGCTGCTGTTGCTGCTGGATATATATTGACATATCTGTTTGATATAATTGTAAATAAATCTATTAAAGGTGCTCTAAGCGATGTTGGGTGACGTCGCTTCTTGTAGAAGTATTGTCAAACAAAATGGAGGCTATAGCTCGACCCTCCCCCCTCCTCCCTTCCGTTGCAGGCGCACTAATCCCAGGCACAGGGGACAGCTAGCGGATAGTGAGGAGATGTTTGCTGTATGTGACAAAAATGTCAGCCTAAAAAACGTGTGACATCACTTAGAGCACCTTTAGGGCCGGTTCATATATCGCATCTTTTGCGCGCTCAAGTTCGTTATTTCAAATGTAGGCGCGCGGTATGCGCGCTCATAATGGAAGCGACGCGGTCGCGGTGCGACGCGCTCGTTTTTTCCAGGCGCGTCCGCGCCGCATCGAGATAAAAACTTCTCAACTTTTCAGAATGCCGCAAGCGCACCGTAGGTCACGTGTCACGTCAACCAATCAGCTTCCTCGCCATTTTTGTTACCTCTTCTTAAAATATAATCAAACTGGTCCTTGTCCACTCTGAAATAGGCTTTGAACCTCCCATTGTCCAGGCGGAGTTCCTGAATCAGCTGGTGAAATTCCCCATGGTTCTTGCGTTTTTGTAGTATGGGGTGCACCCAAACACTGCGGCGTTTTTTTTACTTTTCTGAGTAAATAAATCTTGTAACAGAGTTACAGCAAAGGTTTTTCGGTGGTGGAAATCCATTGCTGAAATTTCCTTCATGTAATGGAGAGCGCAGCTGATGGTTGTGCGCCTCCGGAGTGCAACCGCCCTAGCGCTTCTTTGGAAAAAGGAGAACGCGTGCGCCTAGCGTTTTCTACGCGTTTTTAGGCGCGATATGTGAACGGCCCCTTAAAATACTGATATTCTGGTCTAAAACTCCTCTCGGAACTCCACACTGCCCTGTATCTTGCTCTCTCATTGGCTGTAGGTCATCGCCGATGTAGTCTCACGAGCTCACACTTACAAATTTACATTTATAGACCATTTCACAAGATGTAAACAACACTGGTCCAGAAGCACTTCCTGTTTCAGTTTTTTTAACACTACATAAAAGCTGGGATAAAATACAACCAACAGAACATTTAAAACTGAATCAAAAAGTTAAACCAACATCTTTAAGATGTTTTCTTTACATGTGAAATAAAGAAAACAGTTACAAACTGAAACAGGAAGTGTTTCTGGATCAGTCTTGTTTACATCTTGTGAAATGGTCTATATTTTGTCATTTAGCTGGCGCTTTTATCCAAAGCGACTTACATCTGAGGACAAAATCAAACACATCATCGTGAAGAGGCAATAACAACACAAGAAGTGCTCAAAATACATTGCTCAGAGTAGAATAAGCCAGGCAAGTAAGTTTGTTTTTGTTTAGTTTTTAAAGTTTTTTTTAACAAATAAGTCGGATACAATAAAACCCAGAGAACTCCCCCAATATTTCTGACTGTGGAAGGAACAAGCCAAGAGTGAGGAGTCGGTGTGGCGGAGGGATGCGGAAAAACTGTCGAGGAATGTAGGTGAGTCGAATGAGTGAATATATGCTTCCTCTCATGCTGATAGGATAGACATCATGATTGTTAACGACATGTTGATTGGATTGATTATTTGAATATGCTCCCCCTGAACATGATTTTCTGTCAGATTTACACAGCAGGATTTTGAATCGCAGACAGGTCCAGAACTTTAGCACGCCAAATATCTCACGGGCGTCGACGACTCATCGCGATTCTCTCAGATCGCGTCACCGATTTGCCTGTGATTTCAGCCATTTGTCAGCGATATTACTAAACCTGTCAGCAAGTGAAAATCGGCCATCAATGTGTACTCGACATGAAAGATTCACTAGGCCAACTGACTGAGGTAATATGATTAGCTTTTTGCTTGACTATGTTGTCAAACACCTAATAATGTGTTGCTAATGTTACACAAACCCGTTTCCGTTCATCTCAGAGTCAGGAAGCTGACTTCTAGCAATCATCAGAAAGACTTTGAACAACTCAGAATGTCTGTGGAGAAAGGCATATAGTTCATTAATAACAGCGTATACATCATACACTCGCCATATTGCTAAATTTACCCAATTTTTCATATCAACAGAAAAATATACCGGGATAACCTGAGTTCTCCCGAGACTCTGCTAGTTCAAAATTAATGATATACCAAAGCCTGCCAGCACATTGACGTGATTGGTTAGGGTAGTTTGTAATGTCAAAAACACCAGTGTGTTTTTGAGACTGTCTTTAGATCATCGCAGTTTTAAAGAGAAAATAATCGGCAATGGTGTTGACTTATGAATTTGCACATGGTTTGTCTTAAAAGCATATTAACAACACCACATAGACATAAACAACATTTTAAAAAAATCAGTCTGTGTTTAGCCTATTTAAAATCTTCTGTATTAAAGTTGAAATTTTATTTTGGACCCTGTCGTATTTACCTTATTTTTAACATAAAAGTAGTTGAGGACGATTTTCACTTGAATGTGCAAGGCTTCCACTTCCAGTTATTTTACCTGTACGAAAACAGCAGGCGTTATGCTGCTTGATGTTGCACATTGGTATTTGTTATAGTATTATTTTAATTTAGTATCCCAAGTATAAACACTCTAGTTTGTAGCACAAATAGTTTTACCTTTAACTGCACTTAGTTATTCTTAGTAGCAGATAAAAATATTTGCTAACGAATAAGTGTGACCATAAATGAAATGAATTGAAAAGATCTTTAAATACTCCTGAAAGACATCATGTTTTAAACCTAGGTTTAAGCATGTAATATAATAAATGAAATGAGCCATTCATAGAGATTACATTTAAATTTATAGCAAAAATACACACATTGTGTGAATCATTGCTCTTAAAAAACCTTGTTCATTTTTTGGTTTCATGCTCGTAATCCAACAAGTGTCCATCACAGTACCGTAAACATCTAATTCCAATATAACACCTAATAATAAAACAATAGTAAATTTGTAGTTTAATTTATTGAAGCTGTGTCACATTGGAAGCGAACGGTGTTGAAATAAAATGCAAACAGTAGATCATTTTTAAATTCTCAATATAATAATAAAAAGTTTAAATAAAGTGTAAACTTATACACAGTTTTCAAGCTTGATATAACAGTTATTGGGTCCTATCATACACTCACCGCAATGCAGCGCCAGACACAAAGTGTTTTTTTGCTAGTTTCAGCCTGACGCAGTTATCATTTTCACATCCTGCGCCATGCTTAAATTTTATTTGTGCCAATTTGTGCACTCATTTGCGTGCTGGTCTGAAATCGAGGTGTGTTCAAGAGCATTTTTGGCGTGTTGCTATTTTGAGACAACAAATATGCTGTACCATTGACATACGTATATGCCATTTGTATATATATATATATAGAATATATATAGAATATATATATTTGTTTAAATAATATTATTTAAATCATATTGTGTGGAGTACACTGGATGTTTGTAGTGGTGTCATTCCAATTTTTCAAATGAGATCTCTCATTTGGTCTTGTATTTGTATTGTTTAAACTCTGGCATTAGACATGACTTGAGCTATTGCCTCTAGTGGCCAAGAAATCTCCTTTTTTTAATGAACATTTAACCCTTCCAAGAGCACCAGAGAATACAAGAGATACCATCAGTGCTCCAGTCTACTATTTTTTTTTTTTTTTTGTTATTTAAAAAGTGCATTAGTAATGTGCGCCTACACTGTAAAAAAATGATTTTTTGGTTAAGTAAATACTAGTGAAAAAACCCAATGTAATTTACTTGAAAAAGTTAGTTCAGGCAAGAATTTAAAAAACTAAGTAAATTCCATATCAGTACTTATTTCAAGGGAGTATAAATGAAAGTGTAATATCAACTCAATAAAATTAAGTAAAAATTACTCAACTTTTCTGATACTGGGGTTCCCATCATGCACTTGGCCTTGAATAATTAATGAGGTTCATTTTTCACTGGTTTCCAGCTGTATTTACACTGTTTTATCATTGATTTTTGTTTTCAGTATTAGTAAATTGCCTTTTTGTGACATTTCGAGTAAATTTTTTGCTTAAAACGACACATTCAAACACAAAAACGATCCATCAAATGTTACCACCATTGTGTATTGTCTACCAAGTATTGAGGTGTTTGCATTCACATAAGGCTTAAAGTCTGACATGATGTATATATAAATTACTTAGATGATCTAAGTAAAGAACATACTATAAATGACCAATAAAATTCAAGATAATTGTTTTAGTGAAGTGTAATACAAATGCAAAGGAAATCGGTATTAATCAACCTTTTACAAGCCGAGTTAAAATTACTTATTTTTTGTAAAGTTTACTTAATTCCACATTCCAAGTAAATTTAACTTAAAGATTTCTAATTAAAGCTACTGATAAATATGTCTAGGTTTTTACTTGGCAAATCTTTGTAAATTTACTAGCATTTTTCTGAGTGAGATCGTTTAGCAAGGTTTTTTCAAGTAAATCCTATACTCCAAATTTTTTACAGTGTATAGGCGGGCACGTACACTTTGTCCCGTATATGGTCTACTTGTGCGCTTTAACCTCATGCACGAGCAGATCCGTTTCCTCGCTAGAGAAGCGTTCAGTTTTTCAGCTTGCAAATTCCGCCATGCAAATAGCGAATCCGCCATGGTGCGAGTGCAACTGGCTTTTATAGGGAATGGGAGATGACTCTGATTTTATTGCACGTTACACACAAAACACACCCAGTACTCATTAAAAGAATAGGGACAACCCTTTCAGACCATGCATCGGGTGCGCCGACAATTTTTCGTGTCGTTAAAATAGCAAAAGTGGATTCTAATGGCACTTTTCCATTACCAGTACCAGCTCGACTCGCTTTTCACTCTGTTTTCGACGCCTTTTGTTCCTCGTTGCCCTATCAAGCTCTCGCTGGATCCTCTCTTTGGCAACCAACCAAAGGAAAGTCTGCACCTCCTCTTTTGACCACGGCGTATTCTTCCGAGTTGCCATAATAATAGTAGTAAGTTTAGTAACTATCTCTGGCCAAACTTTTTAAAAATGGTGGGAATATTCTGGATACTCCATCTGGCACGTGCAAAGATGACGCAGTGAATAAGTTGCCATTCTCTCTGACCAATCAGCAGTCGGCATTGGTTTCACGTAACATTTTAGTATCGCCTCAGCTCGCTCGGAACCTCGCCAGAAGTGATACAAAAAAAGTACCCGAAAGCAGGTACAGGTACAACTTTTACACAGTGGAAAACCAAACAAGCTGATCCTGTGTAGTGGAAAAGCGCCATAAGTGAATGGCGCGCTTTAGACCATCCGCTTAGACCGTTAAAATAGGGCCCTTAAAGGGTTAGTACACCCAAAAATGAAAATTAAGTCATTAATTACTCACCCTCATGCTGTACCAACCCCGTAAGAGCTTTGTTCGTCTTTGGAACACAAATAAAGATATTTTTGATTAAATTTGAGAGCTGGATCACTGCTACATAGGCTCCTAAGGGTTTAAAACTTGACGGCCCAGAAAGTCATTGAAGAAAATGTTTAAATATTCCATGTGACTACAGTGGCTCAGGTATAAGTTTATCAAGCGACAAAAAAAAAAAAAAAAAAAAAAAGAGTTAGATCGCAATTCTCGCGCATGCGTCGTGGAAATCTCTTGAACTCTCGTCTCAGGCCCAGAAGGAAGAAAAGGAATAAAGAAAATAAAATAAAGTCGTTATTTTTGTTCGTTTTTTCGCACAAAAAGTATTCTCATCGCTTGATAAACTTATACTTGAGCCACTGTTGTCACATGGAATATTTAAACATTTTCTTCAATGACTTTCTGGGCCGTCAAGTTTCAATCCCTTAGACAGCCTATCCTATGTAACAGTGATTCACCTCTCAAATTTAATCAAAAATATCTTAATTTGTGTTCCGAAGATGAACGAAGGTCTTACGGGGTTGGTACAGCATGGGGGTGAGTAATTAATGACTTAATTTTCATTTTTGGGTCAACTAACCCTTTAAACATTAAAATTTGCAAATGCTTTCAAAGAGAGAGTTGAGTTTGACAGGGCAAGACCAAAGAAGACCAATTGCAATTGCCAATAGGATAACTTTTTTTGTCGATAGGAGAATGTTTGCCAATATATGTTTGAAATAGTGTCACAATATAAATTTCGCAAGCAGAGAGTTTGACTATACAGAAGTTAAATACTTATGGTTAGGGTTTAGAACAAACTCTAACCACAGTGTTTAAGGAATATCTTGCAGGCACTCTAATTAAGAATTAAACTCAATAGCACAACTTTGGCAAGACTCTGTTTACATCTGTAGCATAGACCAAGAACCAAAGGTAAACTTCCACAATGGACAGGGGGTGGAGCTCGTGTGTGGATATAAGGAGGGGGAGGTTACTCACACCATCCGCCCTCACAATACCTCCTCTAGACACCCACCCCTTTCTCCAGCAGTTCACCAATCTCATCTCTAATGCCACAGTGCTGCTCTCACTGTCATCATCTCACGGTGGAGTGGAAATAAACACTGTGTCTGTTTAATTCAGTTGAGTTGTCAGGGCCGCTTCATTACGTGGCGCAGCAGGTAGCAGCTGCCAAAGGCTTCTAATCCTCTGGTGTGGAAAGGATCAGGGAGAAGGTGGCGTGTCCTCTCGGCGAGAGCACAGGACACGTTGGACAGGTACCTGACTCTGGGATCCTAATCTCCATCTGTAATGAGGCGTGGGGCCCATGTCAAGCATTTGAAAACTCAGCTTCGGGTGACAGCAGCAAAAGTGATGGAATACACATTTGGACGTGTTCACGCAGAAGGACAGATCTGGATTCATGGCAACATGTATGCGCCTCTCTCAGAGAGAGCGTGATGGGATTTTGGCTTCTGTAGGAACTTGCTCGCAGCAACACAGCTTTTCCACGCATTTATGAATCATTACAGAGGAATCTGTTGGATAAACATCTGTTTGAAGCTGTTTTTCGAAGTGATTACTTCTCTCGGAGTTGTGTATATGAAGGATGTAAGACAAGAACCTGCACAGTAAACATTCAAAGAACCGCCCATGAACAGCTGCTTTTGTAAACAGGTGAACGAGCGCTTTCAAAATCTTCATATATGTGTGTATTTTTTATGAGTAATAGTTTGCAGGTGTTTTGAGTGACAGATGGTTGGCATATCCTTGAATTACTGGTTTTTGTGTGGAAGTAATGTTGGCTGGGAGAGCAGCTAATGGGTTTCTATTCGCAGAGCTCATTATTTGAGGCTGGTTACTCATCACTGTACAGATTGGGAGGACATCCTTCTATATTTACTTCTTTTTTCCCCCCTCTCAATTTATGCAAATGAGAAAGTCGAATATAACGACTCATAACTAAAAAAAAAGGGATTTTTACAGGACATTGGCTTACATATCGACCCAAACACCCTTGTTTAAGGCTGCTTACAGCACAGATTGTGAAGACATTTTCTTCCTTTTTTTTCCCATTTTGGTTTAATAGCTTAAAGCAGCATGAGGATATTCAGATATTTTTTTACACCCTCGGCATCCCTGGATTTCTAGAGGATCCCGTAACTGAGGAATGCAGTGCGTATCCTGGACGAGCTCACAATTTTTCCAAAACACTGCGCAGGATTCATCCATGTTACATAAAGAGAGAAACTAAAACACTCTTCTAAAGAGAAAGGGCTGGAATATTGATCAATGCCATTTTTACACAGAGGTCAGCTGAACAGGCACGCTGTGGAGTCTGGATAAGCCGGGCAGACGGTAAGAACACATCCTGTTCAGCTTAACTACAGCTTAAGAACTAAGGTTTTCTCAAACACTCAAATCGTGGACAAGCAACTTAAATGCTATGAAAAATGGTGTGTGCGACAATTAATTGTTTCGAAAAACATAACACACGAAACCAATCCCAAAACAATCCCACTCTATATCATGTACTTAAATCAAAAAAATAAGTACTTTATTTTACAGCCCTATACCATGTCTTTATTAACTGCAACAACTGGGTAATAACTAGGTTCTAACCCTGAACCCTAAACCTAACCGTAACCCATGTAGTTACCTTATATTACCCAGCACTTTCTAAGGTAAGTTCACTGTATGTGTGTGTACTGTAAAATAAAGTGCAGCCAAAGTCACGTGTGCTTCTATTTTGAGGTGGATATGGGTAAGGTTAGTGACAGGTTTGGTGGTATGGGTAGGTTTAAGGGTGTACAGAAGGATCAATGGTGTAATTATAGATGTAATTACAGAAATTAATTAGCTATTTTCAGATGCATTGTATCAAATCATTTAATTAAATGTTAGAAAGACACCTAATATAAAGTGGCATGCAAAATACATATGGATTTGGGTTGAGTGCAGTTTGATGGGAAAAAAATTAAGTTTGGATGTTTAACTTGTCAGAGCATCTTTAAAAAAAATAAGTGCTCATGTGAGAAACTGAAAATAAAATACACACCAATAATTAAAAAAAAAACATAAAACAGAAAATGCAAATGCAAAATAAATCACTGAGGACTATACACCAGCGATAAGCTTATGTTTAATGATTTAAAGTATATTGTATAATGCATTATATTGATTAATCATATTTAACTGATCATTTCTGTAATGCATTTTCAGTAACACTTTACAATAAGGTAAAACTAAACTAAAATGAACAAAAACCTTTGAAAATGTTCATGTTAGTTCACCATGCACTAAAGTGTCACTCCACCTCTGAAAAGATGAATGTGTATTTAAAATGGGTCATTTATGTAGAAGAAATGTGGAATTAGTTGAATTTGGAGCTTTCTAGACTTAGAAAAGCCAGAAAATGTATTTTTGGCTTCTGTGGATGAAAGACAACAACTCCCAGAATGCACTTGATTTGCTGCCCTAGGATGCCACGCCTACCGGTAACAGAGCGCAGTAGTTAAACAACAAGTCTACTAGTGAAGAGTCTGCGCCAAAATGTGTTTTGAGATCGCCCAAAATGTCCGGGATTCGGCTTTTGCGTTCTACAGCCGCCATTCATTATGTTTATTTGGCGAGCAGGACGAGTGAGGGCCGCGGGAGAACGGCGCAAGGCCGGTGGCGTGATTACTGATGAGCGACACCCGTGAGACGCACCGGGCTCGTATCTCTCACCGAGGAGCGGGAATTTTCTTAGCAATGTTAAAACGCACATCAACCGATCACTTGTTTAGCGTTCATGTAAACACTACATTCAGTAAATACTACAATTCGGAATGAATTCAGTTAGATTGAAACAAAACGTGTGCATGTAAACAACGAATGGCGACGGCAGAAGGCAAAAGCTGAATCCCAGACATCGACGGTAACCCCTACTACTCAACTTTCTCTGCAGAACAAGAGCCTGCTAGCTTAGCTTCCAAAAAAAGATGGCTGACACTATGTGTTCATTCTGTGAGTGAGATCGCCCTCTATGGGCGGGTTGAGAACATGCAGGACAGACCCTACTACTGACTGTAGTCTTTAGCCTCTGGACAAAAAATGACGAATATTTGCGACATCTGAGGATTTTTTCCAGACAAAAAACTACATAAATCTCTCGTCTCAGGGGGATATGAGGGTGGAAAGCACGATAATTTGAAAATACTACAGGTTTTCTACTAATACCTTAAAGGTGCCATCTGGAACTAAAAATCAAAAAACATTCCATATTCCATAACAGATGGGGGCAGTATACCTCCAGAAAATGAGTTGTACCGCGGCCGCGCACACTCGCACGTCTTCAAACAACACAAGCGAGCGCTGTTTTGCTCTCTTTCTCCGCATATTATTCAAATCATTTGACACAATAGTAAAAGGTCGGAAGACTGCAGTTTCACATGGAGCATTTGGAGATTTCTAGAGATCAGAGACTCAATGAACAACATCTCAACACTAAATGATGAAGACCGTCTCATAGACGCCTGTCTCAAGAACAAGCTGGTGCATTTAGACGATATGGGAAAATAAAAGCCTACGGGCTATTATTTGAAGTTTATGGTATTCGTTTTGTTCATATTACACTTTTATTGTTAGTTTGAATTAATTTGACAGACAGCATTCGCTGATGTTGATCAACCTAGCGCCATTCAGAGCTGCCAACTCTCACAAATTCACTGTGAGACACATGCAATGAACACTTAGCAAGCAAGCAGGTTAGTTAAGCTCTAAGATTCTGTCAATTTTATTACGCAATTCAAATAATAAATACCGTTTTGGCGCTTGTACATGAACACGACAGATCCCTAGCGCACGTGAACTGATCATCTCTACTAGTTAATGGAAAAAGAACACGAACACTGTTGAAAGATACAGTATGCTACAACTTACCAAAATGTATTCCTCATGCATAATGTCGACCAATCATTTTTTGAACTCTTCCCTGAACTGAAATGTAGTAGTGGGCTGTATTTTCCACACGACTGACATCAGGTTCAAGTACACACACAAGCCGTGCGAGTTACTCGTCTATTGCAGTTTGGCTGGTGGTAATGTTGCCCGCCCGCATACCGCCTCCCATGGCCGAAACTGGTATTACGACACCTGCCGGGCCGGGGCTAGTAATTTAGCATGCTAATTCAGGTTAATATCTCGGCAGCACTATAACTTATCAGTTTTTTAATTACATCATTGCACTTATTTATTCTCATTCTTTTGATGCGTGTAGCTAATTTTTTTGATATTTTTACCCCAATTATTACATATGGCACCTTTAATGCTAAATCCTGAAGTATCGCTTTAATCATACATTTTAAGTTTGAACATAAAATTACGTAAAAACAACATTTGATCTGAAAAAATATATCAGTAAATGTTGAGATTAACATTAACCGAGATTAATAAATGCTGTAAAAGATTTGTTCATTATTAGTTTGTGTCAACAAATGTAGTTAACTAGTGTTAACAATGCTTTACTCATTTGACACAATGATGCCTGAAGTATGTTTCAAATGTATCAGTGTCTAGCGTCAGTCACGCCTCTTAGATCAGAGTGAGGTTTACCAGCACAGCTTTCACTGGCTGGCCTTCATTACATCAGCACTATAATCAAATGGAAAAATATGATCTCTCAACCCATCTCTCAGGTGCAGTTTACACTCGCTATTAAGAGTTGTCTCAAAGGATTATATCAGTGCAATTTCTCCCAAATGCACTATAATTTTAATCTCACAACAGTAATTTTAGGCAAGCATTCCTGCATGTACTGTACGCTGAGATTAGGCATATTGAAGAAGTATTCTGTGTGCATATGTGTGCTTTTACACATTTTTAGATCAGACTGTAATCTATTTTTAAAGTCCTGTTTTTTTTACAGCCTATGGTTTAAACCCAGCAAAGGTAACTGGTTGATACATATGTCTTTAGTGTAGTTTGAAAGCATTCAGACACATAAGCAATCACACCACAACTGAAAGGGGTTTCGAACACCTCCGGATGGGATTGAGCTTCAGGAAAGATGCAATTTTATAATTGGCTGTGAACTTTTGATGTGCTTTGTTAAGATCTGATATCTCGAATTTCATTGTCTCTGGTGCATAGACAAAGTCTTTAAACAGGTGTGACTCTGGTTATTATGGAAGCTTGTTTCCGCCACTGAATAAAAAAATATAATAAATAATTGTGACTTTTTATCTCACAATTCTGACTTTTTTTCTCACAATTGCGAGTTTATATCTCACAATTCTGACTTTATTTCTCAGAATTGCGTGATATAAAGTCGCAATTGTGAGTTGTAAAGTCAGAATTCTGTGTTTTAAAGTCAGAATAGCGAGATATAAAGTCAGAATTGCGAGATATAAAGTCAGAATTGCGTGATATAAAGTCGCAATTCTGAGAAAAAAAGACAGAAGTGTGACTTTATAACACATAATTGAGTTTATATGTCGAAATTCTGACATCTTTTCTCAGAATTGTGAGATATAAACTCGCAATTGCGACTTATTAGTTTAAATCTCACAATTCTGACTTTATATCATGCATTTCTGACTTTATAACACGCAATTGCGACTTTATATCTCGCAATTCTGACTTTATAACTCGCAATTCTGACTTTATATCACGCAATTCTGACTTTATATCTCGCAATTCTGACTTTATAACTCGCAATTGCGACTTTATATCACGCAATTCTGACTTTTTATCTCGCAATTGTGAGAAAAAAAGTCAGAATTGTGAGATAAAAAGTCGCAATTATTTACTTTATTTTTTTATTCAGTGGCGGAAACAAGCTTCCATAGGTTACAGCTCTCTGGTTCTGTTCAGTTAACGTTTTATTTCTCAATCTCCATCTCCAACCATACAATTCATTGTATTCTGCCATTTTTAATAACCCAAGAGAAGCTGGCATATTTGTAAATATTAGCAAAGAATAACTAGTGGTCAAGGTGATAAAACCTTTTTAAAACAACATTCCTGTCCAAAAACTTAGTCTTGACCCCAAACCTATCCCAACCTGTAACTTATCCCTAAAATCAGAGGGACATGATCGATGAATAACACTGATGTAGAAGCACCTAACCCTGGTTGTATACCTAAACTTGACATAAACTGTAAACTTGTCCCTCAAATCTGATTGGTTGATTGGAATGTTGATCCAGGAACATGTCACTGTAAAAAATGATCGTGATTTTAAAGGTAAAAGACTAAAATCACATAAAAATGCTACAGTGAAAAACTGTTAATTGGTAAACAGAAAGTTTCCTTACTATATACGGTAAATAACTGTGATATGGTACATTTATTGTAATTTTACTGTAAAATACCGTTAAATTGACAGTTTTTGGAAGTGAAAAAGAACAAGTCATTGTACAATTTACAGTGAAAAAATTTTAATTGACATTCCCACAATTCCCTGCGTGACAATTCACAATTAATGTGTTTTTTTTTTTTAAATAACAGTTTCTTCATAATTTCTTAGTTTTAGTAACCAGTTACATTAGGGTTTTATGTTACATTTAATGTTGTTAAATTAATGGTTATTGCATTTTTTAAATTCCAACGTTACCATGATGGTGTTTAATGTTCGCGTGAATGACACTGTACAGCTTCTATGAATTAGCATTAACTTTCTGGTGGAAGAGCTGCTTATGATGAGCTTGGATTGATCATGTGACTCTCATCAATGCTGTAATTGTTGGCTGTCAGTGTATTACAATGGAACAAAACAGATATGAATACTTCAAAAGGTCAGTATATTAATATTATATTATCAGATAATGAAATACGGTTTATTGCTGTAAATTATATACGGTTAAAAGTCTGTAAATCATAAAATGTTGCTACCATATTTTGCTACTGTATTTTTAACAGGAAAACTCTGGTAACCACAGCTGCCAGATTTTTTTTTTTTTTTTACAGTGATTTGGTGAAATCATGTTCACAGCCTCATATCATATGTGTAAACTGGCCAAATTTGCGCTTAAAAATAAGTTGTGACTCCTGAAAATGGTATCTTTTTTTTATAGAATGCAATTGTCACTCTCAAAACTAACCAAACTATCTGAATAAAATAATAATAATAATAATTCACCTGAAATTGTACAGTATTTTGCATTGACGCTTCTTCAGAGTTACTCTTCAAGCTCAGATGCTATGTCTTTTGTGTGTAAAGGCCCGTACACACCGGGACGAATATCAGCGCACGTTATTCGACAGCGTTTTTCACTAATTGATATTAGATGGCGCCAATTTGCTCCGCAATACCACTCCATATCAGTTTTCTTTTATCAAGATGTTTGTAGTCCCTGTCGTGTTTTTCATATAGTTCTTTATGTTCTATCACCAATGAGACCAGCTCTACATTCATCTTGCCTAGCATCTTCCTCGTCTCGTTTCTTTCTGGCTGTGTAGACGGCGACGCTACTTGGCGTGTATCTTCTTCGCAGTTGCATGTGTGATCTCGGCAAGACCGTTTTGTGTTTGAGCGCCCCCAAGTTATGTTTTACTGTAACTACAGAAATTCCAAACACGTGAACAAAAGCGTCAATCTCATTGGACGGATAGCTTTTGATGCAGCGCGTCAAACTAAAAAACAGAGAACAAAACAGGCGTTTTTTTTTGTTTTTTTTTAATGACGCTTTTGCGCGTGACGCTCACATTGGCGCCCTTTGTTTAGTCACAAGGCGTTAAATGTCGGCGAATAACAAACACAAAATTCGTTCCGTTGTGAACAGGCCTTGAATATCAGCGCGCGTTATTCGCCAGCTTTTTTAACGCGTTTTTTATGATCACACCCAAGCGATTTTCGCTGACGATGAGCCGAGTGAACATGCAAATTCATTCCCTGACATTAGATGGTGCTTAATGTAAAACAGAAAAAATAATAGTATACTATACTATTATTACAGAAATACTAATATAAATATTATCATACTCAACATTCATCTTGCCCATAGATATCTTGCCTTGCATCTTCCTGGTCTTCCGGCAGTGTAGACGGTGGCATATATCTTCTTCGCCGTTAACGTTTTGTGTTTGAGTGCCCCCAAGTTGTGTTTTACTGTAACTTCAGAAGCACCAGACATGTGAGCAAAAGCGCCAATCTCATTGGTCGGATAGTTTTTGACGCAGCACGTCAAACCAAAAAAAACGTCCCGATCCGTTTTTTTTTTAATGACGCTTTTACGCGTGCCGTTTTTCGTGACGTGTGCACACTCACATTGGCGCCCTTTGTGTAGTCACGAGGCGTTAAACGTCGGTGAATATCGCATGCGAAATTCGTCTTAAAGGGTTAGTTCACCCAAAAATGAAAATTAAGTCATTAATTACTCACCCCCATGCTGTACCAACCCCGTAAGACCTTCGTTCGTCTTCGGAACACAAATGAAGATATTTTTGATTAAATTTGAAAGCTGTATAACTACCACATTGGCTGCCTAAAGGACTGCCTCTTGACGGCCCAGAAAGTCAATGAAGAAAATGTTTAAATATCCCAAGTGACTACCGTGGCTCAACTATATGTTTATCAAGCGACGTGAATAATTTTTGTGCGAAAAAACAAACAAAAATAACGAGTTTATTCGACTATTCCTTTTCTTCCTTGTAGGCCAGAACGAGAATTCCTTAGATTTCCACGACGAATGCGCGAGATTTGCGATCTGCTTACACCAGCTTAGATCGCAATTCTCGCGCATGTGTCGTGGAAATCTATAAGGAAGTCTCCTTCTGGCCTACAAGGAAGAAAAGAAATAGTCGAATAAACTCGTTATTTTTGTTTCTTTTTTCGCACAAAAAGTATTCGCGTCGCTTGATAAACATATAGTTGAGCCACGGTAGTCACTTGGGATATTTAAACATTTTCTTCATTGACTTTTTGGGCCGTCAAGAGGCAGTCCCTTAGGAGCCAATGTGGTAGTTATACAGCTCTCAAATTTAATCAAAAATATCTTCATTTGTGTTCCGAAGACGAACGAAGGTCTTACGGGGTTGGTACAGCATGGGGGTGAGTAATTAATGACTTAATTTTCATTTTTGGGTGAACTAACCCTTTAACAGTGTGCTTTTACATGCAATACTTCACTCTACTATCAGTTCAATGGAAAATGGCCATTTGTACAATCAATGAGAGTGAATTTAATGTCCATATGATCAATGAGAGTCAGCATTAATCCTTAAACAGAGTGATGGTGATCATTCGTTTGTTATTTTGAAATTTTATAATGAAATACTTCATTATATCACAAGTTTTTACATTTTACAAATTTAAACTTACAAACTTACTAAATTAAAATGATCTATTCTAATAATATCTATTGATATTATTTTATATTAAACCCAATACCCACTTACAGGGAAGTCTGCTTTTAATCAGTTGATTGATGTGGACAGGGTGTGTTAAGGTCCGTCGACAGCTTTCAGAGTCTCCACATCTTCAGGATGTTTAAAAGCCTCTTAAGCTCCCTCTTGGGAGCTTCTGAGATTCATTGTGTTAAAGAGTGCAGTATGAAACATAGCATTCATGCATGTCTCATGAATGTTTCATGCATTTGCAATTCATAAACACAAAGCTCTAATGTTACCCTCCCATACTTAACTGCAAAAATAAGCAATGTCCTGAAATCGAGCCATTCGTAATATAGCTGATAAACATCAGGGTGGCTATGTTTAATTTAAGAGGCGTTTGTTCATTTTCAGCGAGTTTTATTCTGTTGTTTAGTGTGTAGTGAACACGGCCACTAAACACAAGCCCAGAGCTGTGAGGTAACCTGAAACAGTTCAGGCCGTCAGAAGTAACAGAAGAAGAAGACGAGCCAAGAGCAGCAGAGTGATTGATTTTGTCCTGCTTTTAGCACCTCAGCTTCCTCTGACTCTGCAGATAAAGAGAAACGTCCACTCTTTCTACAGTCATTTGAGTTGGATCTCACTGCATGATCACCTTGCATTGCTTGGGATGGAGGCAGAGCTTTTATCAGTCAGAATGGCAGATTTCTCAAACAACGCACTAGAAAAAACACATTCATCTAAATGCTTCATACATGAGAGCTTTGGGCTGATCACAGTATTTAAAAGTGAGGTGTGTCATTTCTGGGACACTCGCATACAGTAACAACAAAAACACACGCCATTGGTTGCCAGTGTTTCTGTGTCAGACCGGTTGAGACCAATGTTTTCCAGCTGCGTAGTTGTCTCCTCAAATACTTAGAAGAAAGTATTTCCATTGAAACCAAAATCAGAGTTGTGTGGCTTTAAAGGGATGGTTGATTATGACTTTACTTTTTTAACTTAGTGTGAAATGTTGATGTTTGAGCTTATCTGCAAAGTTACGACACTCAACGTTCACAGCAAAGGGAGACATTTTCTTTTACAGAAATCGCTTTTTGAAAAGTAACGGCTGGTAAGGACTACAATGATCTTCTTCACGGGTTAGCGACACCATTAACCCTAACATTTGCGTAAACCCCGCCCCTGGGAACGCGATTATCCAGCCCATTCTCACTCCCAAGGCGTCACCTAACTGACGCCTTGGGAAGCATTTGACCATGCTTCAATATCTGACGCTTTAGGCGCCCTTTAGCGTCAGTTAGATGACGCCCTAGGATCGCGTGTACCCTACCCCCACCCCATACCTAAACCTAACCGCGTCCTCTAACTGACGCTTTCCTTTAGCGTCAGTTAGATGACGCCGTAGGATCGCGTCATGTAAGTGACGCTAAAGGGCGCCTAAAACGTCAAATATTGAAGCATGGTCAAAGGTGACGCCTTGGGGTGAGAATGTGTTGGATTATCATGACAGAATATGCTAATCAATAGCTTGAAGATAGTAAACTCCATTCAAAAATGTCCTGTTGCTTCTACATGTTGTCACTTCTTCTTGAGTCCTTCACCTGACTCTGGTTTGAAAATAAAAGGCTAAACGTTTTTGAAATTTTCCGAGCGTGTCTGTGTGAGGTGATCGAAGATCCAAACGCAGCAGCATTTGAAGCTCCGCCCTCTTTGCCGAGAGCAGCAGCAGATTATTTGCATTTAAAGGGACACATACAAAAATGGCGTGTTTTTGCTCACCCCCAAAAAGTGACTATTTTAACATGATAAAAGAAATGATCTATGGGGTATTTTGACATGAGAGGATCCCTTTAAAGGAGTAGTTCACTTTTAATAAAATACTTTTGCTGATAATTTACTCATCCCGATGTCATCCAGGATGTCCATGTCTTTCTTTCTGCAGTCGAAAAGAAATTAAGGTTTTTGATGAAAATATTCCAGGATTTTTCTTCATATAATGCACTTTAATGGGCACCAAACGGTTCAAGGTCTAAAAGACGGTTCTGAGGCTGTTCGAACTCGTTCATCAAAATGAACGAATCTATTTTCGAGGCATTTGGTTCATTCAACGAACGAAATGAACGAATTGACTCAAAAAAAAAAGATTTGTTCATTTTGATGAACGAGTTCGAACAGGAGATTCACGAACGCGCATCACAGAACAGAGCAAGACAACCATTTGAGCTTATAAACCTAAACTTTGTTATTTTTTAAATGAGCGATAGTTTCGCTTGATAAGACCCTTATTCATCGTCTGGAATCGTTTAAAGCCTTTTGAAGCTGCAATGAAACTCTCATTTGGACCTTGAACCGTTTCCCAATGAAGTATGGAGAAAATCCTAGAATGTTTTCATCAAAAACCTTAATTTTTTTTCAACTGAAGAAAGAAAGACGGACATCTTGGATGACATGGGGGTGAGTAAATTATCAGCGAAAGTTTTTTTCCATGTATGTTCACTTTGAAGTCATCTATATTGCTAGTGCACACCTAAACTTTAAGAAATGTTGCATAAAAAACGACAATCTTCGACCTCAAAAAATACTGATAACTCATGCTGCACTACTCACATTTCTGTCTAATTAAATCCTCAAATGAGAACGTTTTGCCGCATAATACTGCCTGCGACCATCTATTAAGTAGGCTAAGATGTAACTAAACCCTATTGGCTAATAAAAATTTTAATATCCCACCCATTTCCTTTTGAAACCTCCAACCTAGGTTCATTGAAAATATTCAATGTATTCATTCTGCAAGAATGTTCCTTCTTGCATGTTTCACAACTCCTTTAAAGTGAAATGTCTACACTTTTATTATGTTGGCTGTTTTTTGCATTGCAGCAGTTCGGCAGTGAAATGTTCAGTGAGTGGCACTAAAAGTTAATGCTCTATCACATTAGAAAATAATGTCTCTCCTACACTAAACTCTCCTCTAAAGCTAACTGAGAGTATTAATAAAAACAAACATGAGATAAAAACACATTGCTGAAGCAGCCATGTCATTTTAGCTTGAGTCTACAAGTCTCTTTTATCATGAGTCATATTTCATGGGACTCAAATCGCTCTGCTATCGTAAGTGCAATGCTGTACGGGTGACCAATAGCAAGTTTATAGCCATGGCTTTTGATTATGTGACGCAAACGTAAAAATGTACAAATCACTTGAAGTTTACAGATCATGTGCTGCAAGCATTTTGAATTCATAGCATAGTTTTGTGCAAGGAATCGCTAGTAATCGCTAACCTGCTCCTATCATCATAATTTGTTTGAAAAGGAATAAAAGTTGTTGGTGACATACATCACTCTTCCCAAGGTTGCTCTGTGGACTGTGTTTAAAAATAGTGTACTGTAAGTTACTATAGATAGAAAGCATCTTTGGGCGCTGTGGTTTAAAGTAATGCTGAGGATCATGCCCTCTGCATATGAGTAAAGTAGTAAATGTAGTTCACATCTCTGCTGCTACTGCTCAACTGGAAGCTTTTAGCAGTAATACCTCCATGAGCTGATTCAACTTGTTTTGTTTTGATAAAACTTGCTTTAAAATATTTCCTAAGCTTAAACAAAAGCAGAGTGCTGCAAGAGCATTCATACTGATCGCCTGGGCTTTTTTTGTCTTTTGATCTGGAAGTTTCTCGCATGTACAAATTAGGGAGTAAATCTTTGATTTCAATGGTTTGTTATTGACATTCATGCATGAACAGTTAAAATTAAAAAACCTAAAATGGTAATAGGCTAACTATAGAATCAGTTTATTTTAGTTTAGCTTATAAGTAGGTAAATCACACAAAGTTTAAAAAAAAAAAAAAAAACTCAAACATTGGGTTAAAAATGTAATTTAAAAATGTAACCCAATGGCTGGGTTTGTCCATATTTGACCCAAAATTGGGTTAAAACAACGAAGCATTTTTTCAGAGTGAATAATCAGTGTTGTTAGCTACAACTAAAAATATTACAAGTTGGTAATTCAAATAAAGCTGAAATATAATATTAAAAAATAAAATAAAATATTAAAATTGATTAAAAAAAAACGTCAATGATAATGAGAAATGTTTCCTTAAAATAAAATGAAAAATAAGTGAAATAAACAAGTTTAAGTTGTTGAAGCATTAAAATTACTAAAAGTGAAATAAAAGATAATTTAAAGTTATGTATAAATATTTGTATTAACTAATTAAACTGACAAAATCGCATAACAAAATGTATAAAACTTGAACTAAAATTTAAAAAAGAAAACTGAAAATTTCAAAATAAAAGCTAATTTAATACAATAAATAATATTGAAACAATACTTATAATAAAACACCTCAAATTTCTTTTAAACGGACAATTATGTCAGTTTCGTGACAGCTGCACATCATAGAAAAACAAACATGCACAGTCATGCGGACATTTAAAGGAGCATACAGTGTTTTTTTTGTGTGTGTGTGTTTGTTTTTTGCTGGCTCAAGGTTTGACCTGTTAGAATTAGAAGTTAGTCCCTGGAGGTGCTATAAATACCCCCTTATAAAAATCGATCTCAATAGAGTGCCGAAGTTACGACGTCATTTGTAGGCCAAAACGCGGAAGTGAGTTCGCATTTTAGCACTCTCGGTTCCCTCGCCCTAAAGTCTATGGGATTTTTGAATGGGTTTTTGCTAAATCTTCCGAAATAATGTGGTGAACAAAGCCTCTAAATATTTTCACATTTTGATCTATGACATAAATTTGATATATGACATTTGTATTGTGTCTGCTTGTGTTTTTTAAAAAACTTTATATAGGCTTCAAAATGTATAAATTTTGGATTAACTTGTAAAGATTATCAAAGGGACACAACTCTTTGTAGAACACAGATCTTATTTTTTTTGCGATTTTCCAAAAGTCTATGGGGAAAATGCATAGCTTTTCGACCGAGGGATCCCATGCGCCGCTAGCTTCCAAGTTGTTCTACAAAGTGACGTCATCACTTCGGCACTCTATTGATATTGATTCAAAAGTAGCCATCTATTCAGATTTTATAATTTTTTTTATATTTCATTATAGTATGTTTTCCAATGTCATAAGAAGGGGACAACCCACCCAAGCAGATACAAATTATATATATTATATTATATTATGTTATCATTTATTTCATTGAAGACACTGAAGCTCAGGAACACATAGAAGATCTGAGTGTCGACTGTCTAGATGACATTATCATCAGTACTTCAACAATTCAACAGACAGAGTCAGCATCAGAACACGTGATATTCGATTTACGGTATTTCTATTTTCTCTGAAGCCTGAGAAACTTATTTTAGGAAAGGTTTCTCTTGGGATGCTATTGTAGACATCTTGTAATTTTTGAGTGCCCACTTGACTAGACAATTTACTTTTTGAATGTTCCATAAACACAGATCTGCTCGAGTCCACTTCCCTTGAAAAGAATACACATTTAGAACAATCGTCTGTTTCCTAATAAGGAGACAGTGCGCTTAATAGTGTGATTTGTGTAGGGTGTATCCTGGCTGGAGACTATGTCTGATGTCTGAGAAGAAAACAAAGAGGCAGTTTTTCTAAATTTCATTTTAGGGTTATTAGTTATGTTTTGTTTACACAAGACTGAAAGAATACTCGGTCTTTCATTTAGTCGGTGAGTGTTTCTCTGTCCCTGCTGAGAGAAGCCCTTGAACCAGCATCCACCGAAGAATAATCAAAATGAATCTCTGAGATTTACTTAAATAATAAAAGTGTCCAATTATGCATTTACGTACAGAGTATTAATTAACTATATGTACTTACTATAGGGTTAGGTTAAGTTGCATGTAAATATGCATAATGTATATTATTACCATAGAAAAAATAAAGTGTTACCAGTCCTTTTACGTTTACATGTACTTAGTTATTGTGATAGCTGGGTAATATACTAGCTCTGAAACTACTCTTAAACCAAATCTTAACCCATGTTACATGTACTTGGATAAGTACACTGACTGTAAGGGCATTGAAAGTGCATATAGTGTAAATGTCACAGTCTTGTTCAGTTTAGTTGACTTAGGCTGTGTTCGAAATTGCCTCCTATACCCTTGTTAACTATTGTCTACATTAGTCCACTAAAATAGTTCACTTGAAAGAGGGCATGAAAACAAGTGAGTGAAAACAAGTGATCCACAGACAAATGTAAATGGTGACCAATAGTAATGATTTCTGGGGCGAAAAGACCAAAAATGGAGATATGAGGTTTTCTACCTGACAATATAACAGGCTACCATTAAAAAATTGGGGGGTCAATGGGGGGGTGGGGTCGATGGATGGATTTTTTTTTTTTTTGGAAAGAAATTAATAGTACTTTTATTCAGCAAGAATGTATTACATTGATCAAAAGTGACAGTAAAAATGGGTATTTTGTTAGAAAAGATTTCTATTTCTGTTCTATAGAAATTTATATTCATCAAACAATCCTTAAAAAAATAATTTCCACAAAAAATATTAAGCTGCACATCTGTTTTCAATATTGATCATAAAAAAAGTTTAGCAGATCAACATATTCGAATGTACAGCTTTTATCACATAAATTAATTTAAAAATATATTCATATAAAAAACGTTTTTAAAATGTAATAACATTTCTCTAAATTACTGTTTTTACAAAAAAAAAAAAAAAAAAAAAAGTAGACTTCTTTCAAAAACATTAAAAAAAATCCCATGATTGAAAGTGTTCTCCAGACAGGAGAGCTGATGTTCAAGCAGAGATGAACGGAGGTTATGAATCATCATTACTCACATTCGAATTCATCTTTACGCACGCACACACTAGTAGCCTATACTTTTTTTATGAAGACCTCCCATTAACTTAACCTTTCCCATTAAGTTAATTATAATCACCATAGACTACTATCTTTATATGGCAGAAATAGGAAGAGTATATGTTATTATGCTATTTTGTTTGTTGACTTTTTTTATTCTGACATCAGCATCTGTAGACCAATGGGAATTTAAGAGAGGCCGTCCCCTGTAGTTTGATTGTCACTGTTTGATATTAGACTGACCCGTCTCTTTCCACAGCTCAAAACAACAGTTTAAAGGCCAAACAACTATATCCCTGTATTTTATTTAAAAGTACTATTAGGCCAAACAACTATATCCCTGTATTTTAGAATATGCCAGACCTTATTAAGTCCAATTTTATGAACACATAAGGATTGAAAAAAAGTACACAAACACACAAATGATTGGAATTCAAACAGGCTCTTATGTTCTTGCATGTTTGCTGTTACCATGATATTTTGACGCATAAACAGCAAAGCTTTGGCAGGAAAATCATGGCACATCAACACAAAACCTTGTCATGTACCGCTCCACATCTTTCTCTAAGTTTCCATGTTCTTCTGGACCAGAACCAGAGTCTAGTATTGTCCAGTGCACTCTAATAATGTCTGGTGAAGTGTTTGAGAGCATGTGGTCTGGTTTAGTTCTTAGTCTCTGGAAGACACGCCGAGGCATTTCCTGATTTCAGCGGATGAATTGTTTGGTACCCCCTAGCCGCTTTTTTTTTTCAGTCTTACAGAATCTTATGTGAATATGATCAATAACTATAATTCCTATGAGAATTTTGTGTTTTAAAGGCAAGAAAAGCAAAGGCACATCCATTGGCACAAACTCCAACAAGCATATGGAATTAATGTTCTGTGTCTTGTTATGCGACAAGCAAAAGAAACATCTGTATATTTATGGTTTGACACATTTATAACGGAGAGAAATACATTTCAACATCTCTATTTAATAAGAAGAAAACAGTTATAAAGAGTACCAACACATTTCTTTGTGTTAATGGAATCAGGCTAATATTTTAAGTAGGTGAATACTATCAAAAAAGTATTAAAGGAACCAAACTACCTTGGTTTTTGTGGACATGAACCATGGCAAAACCATGTTGTAGTAGTTGTTTTTTTACAGAGAGCATACCATCATATTCGATAACACTAAAATAAAGTTGTAATATCAGTGTTGGGTGTAACTAATTACTAAGTAATAAGTTACTGTAATTTAATTACTTTTCCCTTGAAAATGTAAAGTAAGGGATTACTCTTCATGTATCTGTAATTTAATTACAGTTACTTCTGATGTAATTGAGGTAAATACTGTGTGTAGATCAATCCGATGCATTTTATGAGGTGTCTAAATATTACGACCGCACTCATACAAATTCGTATGGATTATTGTAAATTATGTATGAAAAAAGTGTGAAATGTCATGAGATCAGACATAAAACAATAGTGGGTTTAAAATCAAAATGTATTGTCTGATGCTAAAAAGTATGTTTTTATAATGTAAACTTCTCCACCTTGGTCAGTTTAAGGATAATTCATGCAATTTATAGTATTTATTTGAAAGAATTAAAACAGATTCATGTCTATCCTTGTATTATTCAGCTGGTTGAGATTGATATGGGATTTTGAAAGTAATTAGTAATTAAAAGTAATTAAATACTTTTTAGAGAGAGTAATTAGTACAGTAATCTAATTACACTGTTGAATAGGTAATTAGTAACTAGTAATTAATTACTTTTTTTAGAGTAACTTACCCAACACTGTGTAATATATATATATATATATATATATATATATATATATATATATATATATATATATACACACACACTAAATTATTCAACCCCAATTTAAAAATCAGGTTTATTGGCAAAATGTACAGACTTTCAGCTGTCTGCAATGAACAATTAAACAAAAGTTATAGAAATAGCTCAACACAACAAATGTTTCAAGTGGTTTGGCTAGGTTTGTTGAGCGTCACGTTTGACTGCATGTTAGAAATATGGCTAAGACAAAATGGTCCAAAAAGTTAAGAGAAGATATCATCGCCCTTCGCAAACAAGGAGCAGGATTAAAAAGGTTAGTGAAGGCACTAAATGTTCCTAGAGACACCGTTGGAAACATTGTTAAAATTCAAAGTTAAAGGAACAGTGGTGGTTACACTATCTAGATGGGGCAAAAAAAGGAATCTATCAAAAGTTGCAACCAAGAACACTCTGTCTACAGTTACTCACAATGGTGCTCGTGATGCTTTGCGGCTGCTTTACATCCTCTGGCATTGGAAACCTGCAGCGTGTGGAAGGAAAGATGGATTCATTGAAGTATCAGGAAATCATAGAGAAAACGTCACGTCATCAGTGAGGAAGCTGAAGCTTGGCCGTCATTGGACCTTCCAACGAGGCTTGGTTGCAGAAGAAGTCCTGTAGGACTCTACAGTGGGCATCACAGTCATCTGACTGGAACCCCATAAAATATCTGGTGCATCATGCAAACCCAGGAATATTACTAAAGTGGAGGCCATTGCTTTTGAGGAATGGGCTAAGTACTAAACTCTGGTTCATTGGGGTTCTATATATGAAGCATAGGGTTATTTACTCAACTCTAAAAAAGGTTCTATAATGACAAGAAAGAACCCTTTTGGCACAAATGTTCTTTATATGCTATTATTCATTCATACATTACACTATTCTGCAACATTTTGTAGTAATTAAATTATTGTTTCTTAAACTGTTGTAGTATCTTAATATCACATTTTAATCAAGCTTATTTTTGGAGGAGAAAAACTGAAATGGCACAAATTTTAGGGTCTTGATGTTTGTCAATAATTTGAAATATTTCATCCGGAAAGGACAAAACAAATGATAATGAATGAACCCAAAAGGTTCCATATAGAACCTTTTTCCTGGTTACAAAGAACCCTAAAAACGGTAACGCTTCCTTTTACAGTCCAGTTACCCATGTAAATACTATGTACTTATTTTAGTAACTACAATTACTGGGTAATAACTAGTACTAACCCTGAACCTACCCTAAACCTACCCCTGCTCCATGTACTTACCTTATATTAGCAAGTACTTTCTATAAGTACTTTGTAAGTACACTGTAAGTACTATACTGTAAAAGGAAGCGTAACCGGGTTCTTATTATTGAACCCTTAAAAAGGGTTCTGTATAGAACCTTTTAGGGGTTCCAAATACGTAGAACCTTTTAAGGTTCTATATAGAACCTTTTCTTCTAAGAGTGAAGATGCTTGCCATGAAGGGGTTGAATAATTTTGAGACTGCAGAAGTCATTAAAAGTTGAATTTTCAGTTGAATTTGGGAAAACCACTTGAAACGTGGTTTGTTGTGTTGAGCTATTTCCATCACTTTTGTTTGATTTGTTCATTGCAAACAGCTGAAAGTCTGTAAAATTTTCCAATAAACCTGATTTGCAATGGGGGTTGAATAATTTCGATTACAACAATAAACAGCTGTGCTCAGAATTATTGGCACTCCTGGTAAATATGATCACAGATGCTGTACAAATAAATCTGAATTGTTTATCCTTTTGATCTTTCATTTGAAAAAAATAAATAAAATAAATACATTTTTTTGCAAAAATCAGACAAATCTAACCTTTCACTGAAGTAAAAGAATTGAAATTGGGGGAGAATCCCCCCAATAATACAAATATATGAAGAGTTCAGATGCAAAAGCCTCTAAATGCCATTTGAAATTTTCTTCTTTAATGATGATTTTTATCAAACTTGTATATTTAAGTTCAGTAATTAAGTGAAATTACTGAACTTAAATATACAAGTTTGATAAAAATCATCATTAAAGAAGAAAATTTCAAATGGCATTTAGAGGCTTTTGCATCTGAACTCTTCATATATTTGTATGAAAAAAATTAATGCATTTCTGCAAAACACGTTATATACATATTTAATTTGAGGTAATAAGAAAGTAAATAAGTGAGAAGAAACTAGTCTCAGTAATTGCTAATTGTGTGAAGCAAGCAATAAAGATCTTGTCATGAAGCCTCCCACAGCCTGAGCACAAGCCTGGCTGTTGGGTGGACTGTATAAACATGATGGTTATTGTATTTTTAGACTACAAATGTGAGCATGCATTTGATCATATTTACCAGAAGTGCCAACAATTCTGAGCACAAATGTATATAGTTTTTCAAAATTATTCAACCCCTATTGCAAATCAGGTTTATTGGCAAACTTTACAGACTTTCAGCTCATCTCACTTGCAGATTTGGTATTCCTCAAAAGGAATATAAACAGCCAAATGCAATCTCAGAATATTACGCAAACTTGCAATTAATTATATCCGTATATTAAATAGCACAAATATACTTTATCCCACTTTATTAACCAATGTCTTTGCTGCTGACCTTCGATGATCCAATTCCAGTGTTGTGCAAGTTACTTCCAAACTGTAATACATTAGGTATTACTTGTTACTGTTATTTAAAAGTAATTCATTACCTTACAATATTACTGTCTCAGAATTGTAATGCGTTACATTACTCATGTATTACTTTTGAGTTACTTTCACCAAAATAACTAAGTAGAACTTAACTTTTGGGCTGTAATGATATGCAATATGAAACCGAAATCGCCATTCGCCACACGACTCAGATCCACGAACCTACAGAATCGCGACACACCTCTTCCAACTCCCAGCGTTATTCTCCTTACCGTCCAGATCCAATGCTGCCTTATCTTTAAATTAGGCTATTAGTATTATTTGAAGTTAACATTTGAAGTTAACCACAAAACTAGTTGAGGATAAATTATTGAAAATTGGGGAAGTCCAGCATTATGGACATGACATTTGCAGTCAAAACTTGAAATAAAAATTCTCATGTATTGAAACGTATATAGGCTACTTCCTTAAAGGACTCCAGACATTAGACAAATATCAGTCTATGTTTTATTTTTAATATTAGGGAAAAGACACACATTCATGCATGACAAAAAAATAGGAGGCAAAATATATTTTTTGTAATTCTGTTAATTAGCTACACTGCGCAAATCGAATGAGGAAGGGTTGGCTCTCCAGTCTCCATAGAACTTAAAATATTCATTTTATTTTAGTTTTCGTGTTCGCATTTATGAGGAAAAAACAATGTTACAGACGCGACCGCTCTGAACTGGCACTAAAAGACTGCTTTAAAACTTTCACACAGTCTGTTGCCTTTAAGAAGTAAAAGCAGACAATACACTGTAATACAACTGTAATACAAGCCTCACTGAACATGTAACGAGTAAAATATTACTGAAAAAAAAACTAATTTTTTTCGTTATTAAAAAACAAACAAGCAAGCCCATCCCATGTGAGAAAAAGTAACTCAAACGTTACTGATACATTACTCATGATAAAAAGTAACTAAGTAACATGATTAGTTACTTTTTAGACAGTCACAGAATATTGTAAAGCATTATTTTTAAAAGTAACTTTCCTCAACACTGATACTGATCATCATATCTTGGTATCGCCACTTATTCTAGTCCTGTAACAAAAGCCCTCTGATCCTAAAAACATCTCACTCAGAAATAAACATACCTGGCAGATATGTGTCTAACAGAGCAAAAATGGAAAACAAATATTTATGTGGATGTAGCGAAATCACTGAAGAAACTCAACTGATGTACTTCTCTTGTGTTTGTTGTGCCGTTGCCAAAGGAGAAGCTTGTGATCAGAGTAGCACTACGGCCCGGGAGTAAACGCAATCAGTTTTGCTTGGAACTCACCGTTTTATTCGCATCTGATAAATTGAAAAAGTAAAACAATACACAAGAGCGCATCGGCAGCATGTGGCAGTTTTTGTATGTTCTGGATACAGACGATTTGGGCCACATGAAAGCGATGGACAATCCACACCTGTGTGCTCCGAGACCTGCGACCGGAATGAGATCAACAGAGGAGCAGAAAAGTTACGGATGGCAAAACCACTTGTGCAAACATCTGTGAATGAAATCTTTGGAAATAACAACTTGGTTTGCACGAGGCTGCTCATGTGTAGCTGGAAGATTTAGAATACACAATCTAAGATGTTTTAATTTGGTTTGGCGTTTGGTAGTGCAGCGGTTCTGTAATTGTTGGACTGCTGCCTTTGAACCATTTTTGAGAATAACAATAGTGTCAAACATCAATGTCAATCATCAGTGCAGCCAAAAAAGATGAAAAAGTGATTGTTAATGTGGTTATTTGAACAATCAATGGAATTTAAGAGACGTAATCCACCCAAGTATGAGAATTAAGCTTCATTGTTTTCCCCAAATGTGTCAACACATAGTATTTTCAGTGTTACCACAAGGGGTGCCATAGGGGGCAGTTAGCACATTATGGGCCCTATTTTAACAATCTAAGCTCACGGCGTAAGTGCACTACCGGCGTCAACTTTTACTAGTTTAACGAAATGGTCTGCGTGCACGGCGCATGGTCTAAAAGGCTTGTCCTTGCAATCGTAAAAAGACTGAACGCTTCTCTCGCGAAGAAACGGATCTGCTCGTGCGCAAGGTTAAAGCACACAAGCAGACCATCTACGGGACAAGCCGGACTCCACCATAATGATGGCGTAAGTGCACTTCGGGCGTGTCCGAATCTACTTTTACTAGTTTTACGAAATGGTCTACTTGCACGGCGCAGGGTCTAAAAGGCTTGTCCTTATTCTCTTAATGAGTACCGGGTGTTGTTTGGGCGTAACGTGCAATAAACCAGCCCGTTCTCATCCTTTAGCGTCACATAGAACGCTATATGACAAAACGGCGCTATACTACGCACATGGCACGCTTTATCGTTAATATAACACGCGAACCCAAGACGTCATAAATCCTTTAGCGTAATATGAGACTACCCTACCCTACCCCACACCTAAACCTACCCATCACAGCGCGTGTTATATTAACGATAACAGGTTCCATGCGCTTAGTATAGCGCCGTTTTGTCATATAGCGTTCTATATGACGCTAAAGGATGAGAATGCGTTGAATAAACCAATCCGATTCTCATCTCACATTCCCTTTAAAAACCAGTTGAGCTTGCGACATGGCGGATTTGATATTTACATGGTGGAATTTGCAATCGGAAAATCGGAAAAATTTGCAATTCTCTAGTGAGGAAACGTATCTGCTCGTGCGCAAAAAGCACGCAAGCAGACCATCTACGGGACAAGCCGGATTCCACCATAACTTTATGTACACATATTAATCTTTTATACTGTAGTCATTGCTCTTCGGTCATTTCTGACTGAAAAATTTCCTGTTTTGAATTTTTAAAAATCACAGCTTCATCAGGATGTTACGAAACTTGGTGACTTTTATGGCATTATGTATGTGAACACACAAAAAAATTGAGGTCATGATCTGAGCATGCTAAGTGGTCTTAAAAAAAATAGTCACACTTGAGGTCTTTGGTCAAAAATGACCCCATAGGAAATGAATGGGGAAAAAAATTGTGAATATTTGTTTTTTGTCATTTTTTTTTATAAGAAATAGTTTTTGAGATTGTTTCAACTATATATACAAATCCACCAACAACAACAACAACAACAAAAATGTGTTCATAAACAGCTGGGGAATTCATATGCCTCTCAATAGAGAGCTGTACATGCCATCAAGTGGTCTACACCATGATTCTATGCTTTTTCTCTATACTGTAACCAGATGGTGCTAATTTTCTTCAAAAAATATTTTTTTCTGAAGGCCTAGACTCTATATCTTTTTGAAGAAAATAATATATATATAGAAAATAATATATATTGTTCTATAGCAAAAATAAACCATAAATATAGCATACATATTAATAAATTCATTTAAATTGTCTCAAAATACTAAATTAAAAAGAATAAATATTATAGAACAAAAATAAATTGCATTGGTTTTACTGGGATGGAGAAAGTTTCATTTTTAGGTGTCCGGTCACTTTTGACCGGGAAGATAACAAGTGTGACTCCGAAATGAAGAGCAACTGAGGGTTAAACAGGTTTCTCAGCCACTCCTCCTTTCTGCCATTCTTTAGCTAAACACATAGCTTCGCCCCAAAATCATGCTTATCACAATTTCTGTGGTAAGAAAGGCGTCATATACTGACGCTTTTGCCAACACGTATACATCCAACGTGCATGGAACCCATGGCACCCAATATGAGACGCAGATATGGGCCAGATGGCGCCTCCTTGAGGTCTAACCCTAACCCTACCCCATTCCTAAACCTACCCATAACTGAAGCGTGTTATATTGACGGTAAAGGGTGCCATGTGCGTTGGATGTATACGTTTTGGCAAAAGCGTCAGTATATGACGCCTTGGGATGAGAATGTGTTGCATATTCTAGTCAGAATGTGAGTCTGATACTGCTCCATAGGGCTTTGATTATGAGGCATGTCTTAAAGGAGTAGTTCACTTTTGAAAAAACCTTTTGCTGATAATTTACTCACCCCCATGTCATCCAAGATGTCCATGTCTTTCTTTCTTCAGTCGAAAAGAAATTAAGGTTTTTGATGAAAACATTCCAGGAGGAATGCGAGCATTTGATCTTATAAAACTTAAACTTTGTTATTTAAAAAAAAAAGAGCAATCGTTTCGCTTGATAAGACCCTTATTTATCGTCTGGAATCGTTTAAAGCCCTTTGAACAGTTTGCAGTTTGTACTGAAAGTTTCTTTTGGAACTTAAAACGTCTGGTCCCCACTGAAGTCCATTATATGGAGAAAAATCCAGGAACGTATTCATTAAAACCCTTAATTTCTTTTCGACTGAAGAAAGAATGGCATGGGGGTGAGTAAATTATCAGCAAAAGTTTTTTCAAAAGTGAACTAATCCTTTAACCGAACCAGAAAAAAAAAAACCTGCACTCAATTGGATAGACCTAAGATCAGAGCATCGCTGAGCTACGCATAGTTGTCAACAGAACGAAGTAGTAAAATAATGAGTGTTGCTTCTTTTACTTGGTCCTCCATGAGTGTGACCCAAGGAGAAACCACAATGACCACTGGGTTTTCATTACGTCCCTCTTCTTAGTGACCATCGGAGCCAGCTGATAAATTAAACTTTTGTCGAATCCCGTAGGAAGGGCGGCAAACACATCTTTCAAATCGACAAATGCCTTGATTGCAGTTCTCTGTTCGTCTTTTAAAACTAATGCGCTGTCGATTTCTTTTAAAACAGACGCGATCTATATCTCAATTCAGCAGTTACAGTCATCTTTGAGGGAAACCCATAGACAGTAAAAGAAATGGACACAGCGACCCCATAGACTTCAACAGAGAAAAGTAAAGTCAATAAGAAGCACTCACTTCCTGATTGCCAAGCGCACTGCGCAGGCTCAAACTGAGCTTGATAACGTAGATGTGACGTGAGAAACCTGTCTGACAGTTATAAGTCTTCTAGTAACGGTGCCAAGATGAATCTGAATCATTCCCTTCCGACTCTTGCAGAGACTCTACTTCTACTCCTGTCTATATGCTAATTTCTCTACTGTGCGACAGAGAGTCGCATGTTATGACGCAATCGTTAGCCTATTTTTTACAAAAACTGCTTCTTCGGGGCCATAACGTAAGATACAAGGTAATGGAGCCTTTCATACATTGTCGTGTTTCTTCAGAAATAAACAAAGGACAAATTGAGTCTTTAAACGCCTCAGATCTAAAGTTATTCGCTATCAAAGTGACGCCAAAATGAATGGGAGTCAATGGAATGCTAACAGCAGGCGAAGGCTTGTTAACCAATAGCGGCCCCCGATGAGACTTCAGTTTCCGGCTGGTGGATTGCCCCATCGGGGAAACCAGTTCAACCCAAGCACTCTTTGATAACGTGATGATTATGTAACTGCAGATCATCAGTCCATCATCGTATAAAGCCGGCCATGGCAATTTGATTGGCCCGACCATTTCTGAACCGATCATAATTACTCCTCAATGGATCGAGTCCAGACCGAACTTCCCGACCAAAAAATGTTGTGGGCGAGGTTCGGGCTGGCATCCAGGCTAATAGTAGCGTATAATCTGACAAAATGAATATCATGTCTAATGTTTCTGATGTGTGATGACAAAATCTAAATAGAATAACAATTTACATTTTGAGTGACGGATGTTTGGTTGTTTTGCAGGGGCCCAATGCTTCTCCTCATTCTAAAATGAAGTTATGGAAGTTTGCTGCCATCGGCCTGATTCTCTGTGGTGCTGCACTGCCCCTGCTTGTCATTAAAACCACTTCCTCTTCCAGAGCCCCGCCCCCTCCTCCCCACCGCAGAGCTTCATCCTCATCGTTTTCACCACCATCATCTTCGGTACACACCAGCAATCCGTCACCTTCCAGTGGGGTTGGTGGGCGGCAACGGAGGGTCAGATCAGCTGACGGAGGAAACTCTTTCGTCTCAGAATGTAAGATCATGCCTTTAGGTTCTCAGATTATAGCGAAACTTATCTTTGTTTAAATCTGATTGCATTTAGCCTGCAGGCCACCCAGAAATCTTTATAGGAGATAAGACTCACTTCACACAAGGTGGTAAAATAATCACGATAAGCAGAATTTCATGTGAAGTTAACCGATCTGATAACCGGAAAATTCCCTGCAGGTCACATTCACTGTGGGCACCAAACAAAAAAAACAAAAAGGTTTCTCAACATAAGCTCATGAGCTTTTATCTGTATTTCAGATAAAATGTGGTTCTACTATGCATTTTACTTGGTTTTAGACACTAAAATGTAAATATATTATTGACATCATCTAAGAGATAAATATTATGTATGACCAACTTAAAGGTGCAATACCTAAGATTTTTGCATTAAAATATCCCAAAATCACAAGGCCAGTGTTATACATTTAGTAAAGATGATAACTCACAATATTCCATATGTTTCAAACAATATTTAAATCGCGAGAAAATTGAGGTTTTAACCAAGGAAACGGGACGTGTGAGCAGAAGTGAGCTGGGAGTCGCGAGTCAATCGCGTCATATCCGCTTACCTTGGTTTCCGCTCGTACTACGTGTAGTCCTGGACAAATGCGGTAGTTGTGCCATAGCGTCTATCAAACGACAGCTTGCTTCGCGTCTAACAAACGACAGCTTGTTTCGCGCATTTGTTATGGAATGGAGCACAATTGTTCTTTTCATTTATCCTCGGAATGTGAACTGTTGGCTGTAAAGGGGGTCGCACACCGGACGAGAAGCGCCGCGTCGCGTTTAGGACAACTCCACAGCATCCCACACCGGACGCGCACTTTCTCATCAGTGTATGGCCAGGAATATTGTTATGTTTAATGACAGAAAATGAAGATAATGTCTGTTCTATGTCTGTTCTATGCTATGATTGTACTGTACAATTAAATACAATCGTTGCTGAGTCTGCATTCTGAAAACTTTATCAGGTCATCCGTTCACGAATCTCACCTGAAAAATCTAATAATAACAACATCAGCAATTGTCATTCAAGCAGCTAATTTCTGTAAATCACTGCAAAACTAAATGCATATTGCAGCATAGGGCGAAGTCAGGATCCATTAGCAACGGTTTGAGACAAAAATAATTAAAATTTTATATAAAACTGTTTAAATGGCGCTCTGTGGCGCAGCAGGATTTTGAACACGGTCCTGATTGAGGCGTTGCTGGGCGCCGCGGACAGACGCCGAATGGCGCCGCCGGTATGTGTACACTTATAGATAATAATGTGTTCGAATAATTATGTGTCGCGACGCGGCGCTGCAGCTTCTCGTCCGGTGTGCGACCCCCTTAACGTTAATTTTGTGAAACTGTAGCTGTGGTTGAATACTTACACGACATGAAAAGATGTGTCAAATGTACATTAAATTGATTTTTTATTTTTATAAAGTTACCAAGGAGGACCAGCCACGTCAAATCCTTGCAAGAGACCTGCCCCTTCAAACCCTCTCCACCATAGCTTCGTCCACTCGTACAGTAACATCTGTGATAACTAATTTACTTTTAAACCTGACTTTTCTTGCGCGGTTATTTCAGTTGAATGAAAAACAAGCATGTCATTAAACGCAACGTTTATAGAAATCGAACTTTACCTCATCCATGACAACTAATTTTCGATTCCCGTCTGACTGATTTATCCACGGTGGAGTTGAAAACAACAGTTCCCATCATTCCGCGTTTCTCCACGTCGTCATCAAGCAAAGCCATTGTTGTTGTTTTGAATGTAGCGCCCTCTGGCGGCATCTAAATCTTAGGTATTGCAGCTTTAACAGACATACAAATGTTCACAAAAAATGTTAATATTTAATTGGTTGATTCTGTTGTATTTATGAGCAATGCGATTGTTTTCAACCTAATTTGAAATTATATCATTTCATTCTGGTGCCAGTACATTTCCAAAGATTTAATCATGTGAATTATGTATATAATTGGATATTTGTTTATAATATCATATATATATATATAGATTTTAGCTTTGTTTAGATTTGAGATTTCAGAAAAGAGTTGAGGGATCTAAAATATATCTATAATATATCCTTGTTGAATATATCCTTGTTGAACTAAACTGTGAAATGCCTCTTCCCCGCCTCAGGGTGAAATCTACTATAACCTTCCGTAACATCAATTCTGTAAATCCAGTACTGTTTTCTGAATCTGCACAAACTTATCTCTCTGATATTACTGCACACACTAGCTCTCTTGATATCCTTACCAAATATAATGCTGGTATTTCCACTGCCCTTGAATTTCATGCTCCTCTTAAAAGTAGAGTTGTACCTTCTACACACACATCTCCCTGGTTCACCCCTGCACTTCGCAAGCTAAAAACAGCTGGTCGTCGTCTTGAACGCCTTTATAGGAAAACTGGTTTGACTGTTCATCTTACTGCTTACACTGACCATATCCAATTGTACAAATCTGCTATAAACACTGCACGCTCTAGTTACTTTTCTACTATTATTAATAATGCGTCTTCACGTCCCAAAGCACTGTTTTCGGTGGTCAATAAACTCACCAACCCTCCTGCACCTGTCATTAGTAACCCGGCAGACCTCTGTGAATCATTCCTTCATTTCTTTCAAAATAAAACTGATAGCATTCACAATCATTTCCCATCCATGATCTCGCCTGTCTACACACACGACTTCGCCACTGCTTGTACACCTGGTACTCTCACTAATTTTACCCCCCCAACCCCTGCTTATATCTCTGAGCTAATCAACAAAGCAAACACATCTTCCTGTCATCTTGATCCTGCTCCTACTACTTTACTGAAAAAATGTGCATCTGTGATTTCTCTCCCGATTTCACTTCTCATCTCCCAACTACTAAGTTCTGGTTCCGTTCCTCTGGAATTAAAAACTGCTGCTGTCACTCCTGTCCTAAAGAAACACGGCCTTGACCCCACCAACATGGCCAATTTCAGACCAATCTCAAATCTACCATTTCTATCGAAACTGCTTGAGAAGGTGGTCTCTGCCCAACTTCAAACACACTTGTCAGCTAACAACCACTACGAATGTTTTCAATCTGCTTTCCGCACCCTCCACAGCACTGAAACAGCACTTCTCAGGGTTGTCAATGATCTCCTCTTGGCCACCGACTCCGGCTCCACTAGTATTCTAATTCTTCTAGATATTTCTTCTGCATTTGACACAATCTCTCACAATATTCTTATCTCGCGACTCTCTGCTATTGGTGTTTCTGGAACTGCACTAACTTGGCTCACTTCTTACCTGTCTGACCGCCAGCATTACATCTCCATTCGCCAGGCTAAGTCCACCACTCTCTCTGTCCCACACGGTGTTCCCCAGGGTTCTGTTCTTGGGCCTCTTCTCTTCATCATCTACATGCTCCCATTAGGTAATATCATCCGTCAGCATGGCTTTAAATTCCACTGTTATGCTGATGACACCCAACTATACATTCATTCTCAATGCAATTCTCCTTTTCCCACAAATTCCATATCAGCCTGTATTGATGATTTAAATGCCTGGATGACTAGTAATTTTCTCAAGCTCAACACCGACAAAACAGATCTACTTCTTATTGGCTCACCTCGAATCACACCCCGTTTCTGTGTAGATAATGTTCACATTGCTGGAGTTTCGGTTCAACCTTCCACTACTGTTAAAAACCTTGGTATAATCTTTGATTCCTCTCTTTCCTTCCTTCCACACATTTCCTCGCTCACTAAGTCTGCCTTCTTCCACCTTCGTAATATTGCGCGTTTGCGTCCATTTCTGAACATCACCGATGCTGAAACTTTGGTTCATGCTTTCATCACATCACGGCTTGATTACTGCAATTCTCTCTTCTATGGCTTACCCGACTCTTCTATAAATAAACTCCAATACATACAGAACTCTGCAGCTAGGGTCCTCACATACACTAAGAAATCTTCCCACATCACTCCGATTTTACGCAGACTTCATTGGCTACCGGTACGCTTTAGAATTAACTATAAGATCCTCCTTATCACATTCAAAGCACTCCATGGTCTTGCCCCCCCCTATATTTCTGATCTCATCCATACCTACTCCCCAGCTCGCACACTTAGATCCTCTGATACTGGTCTTTTAAGGATTCCACGGCACAAACTATCATCATTTGGTGGAAGGGCTTTTTGTACTGCTGCCCCAACTCTCTGGAATTCTATTCCCCAAGACATCCGAGACCTCTCAACATTACATGAATTCAAAACTCACCTTAAAACTTATCTTTTCGCTTCTTGTTTCTGCTGATTTCTTTGCTTTGGTACCACTATCTCACTTTATATTTGCTTTTTCTATGCCATGTTTCTATGTCTCAACGTTTTGTATTGTTTATATGTCATATTGTTATGTGATGCTCACCTGTACTTACTGTAAAGCGACCTTGAGAACTTTGAAAGGCGCTATATAAAATAAACATATTATTATTATTATTATTATTATAACTTGGCAAAATCAGAGTAGAAAATCAGTAAGATTTGTTTCTCTCTTCTGTTGAAGATGAAGAGATTAAAGAATATGAAGTACATAAATGCATTTACACATCAAGAACATGTCCCTTAAAAAAAAAGATATAAAATAGATATAAAAAATATATAGAAGAGAAAGTGTCAGTATTAATGGATCAAGTGTTGCCGAAAAAGATGCGTCTTCAGTCTTTCCGCTTTTCGAACATGGCTACGGACTCTGCAGCTCTGCTAGAGTTAAGGTTAGTTTTAGATCATTCCTCCAGCAGGGAACAGACCAGGTAAAGGTCAAAGAAAGAGATTTTGGAACCACAAGACGGCGTTGGCATGGAAGATGGCGCGGAAGTCTGAAGTCATGAGTTTAGGTAAAAGGGAGAGCCAGAGGTTGTTCTGTAGGGAAACAGAAACCAGTGCAATTTTGTGAGGAGAGGAGTGACGCGTGTTTGGATCACATTTTCTATTTAATGAAAGGAATGACAAATTATGTAAATATCCACCCCAATACATAATCTGTTTACACCTGGTATTAAGATGCATTTTGGTTGATTGGCACAAGTAGACAAGAGAGACACATTCCCCAGATCTTTAAATCTAATGGATAAAAAAAACTAGATATGCAGACAGATCTCATGAAGTAGCGTGTGTATGACACGCCAATTCGTATTTCCATTTTTGCCGTGCTATCAAGACGCATAATTGCTTTTCAGCGTGTTTATGAACGCCGTTGACTTAACGTTATTACTGTATACGTATACGACTTACCTCAACCTCAACCCCGTCCCTAAACCTAACCGTCACTGGGGTTAATGGCATTTATGACTGTTCCCTTACCATCCTAGGAAAAAAAAGATCGCTGCCCAGATGTAGATGTACATTTACACGTGGATACACGCGAATAGCTCAAAATGCGTAGAAATAACACGGCACTTGACTCGAAATTGGCGTGTATGTTCACGCAAATGTCATGATGTCATGTTGCGAAATGAACATGCTTGGAGACTATGGAAAAAAACAGCAGCTTTCATTTTTGCTCTGACAGCTGCTAGACTACAGTATATGTTGGGAATAGTGAGAGAACAAACCCATTTGTTTCTCATCTTCAAACCAGACATGGTCTACAACCAACAATGTTTAAATCCCATCTGGCAAGTGCGCTTCCTATAATGTTTACGCGTTCGGTCAGTAGGAGGAGAGTAGACGGTCTTTTGTGGCTGTTTGAACACAAGTGACCACATGAGCGCCTACACTACGACATAGAGATGCGTTTTCGATGACCTCTGGGATTAATTTACTCATTCACAGGAGATGGCACAACAACTCCCTAACCTAATGGCGCCTTTCCACTACACAGTACCAGCTCGAATCGGCTCGGCTCGCCTTTGCTTGGTTTTCCATTGTGTAAAAGTTGTACCAGTTCTTGCTTTCGGGTACTTTTTTTTTGCGTCACCTCCGGGAGGTTCTGAGCGAGCTGAGGCGATACTAAAATGTCACATGAAAACAATGCCGACTGCTGATTGGTCAGAGAGAACAGTCACCATTCACTGCGTCATCATTGCACGTGCCAGATGGAGTATCCAGAATAACCCTGCTATTTTTAAATAGTTTGGCCAGAGATAGTTACTAAATTTACTACTATTATTATGGCAACTCGGAAGAATACGTCGTGGTCAAACAAGGAGGTGCAGACTTTCCTTTGTTTTGGCTGAAGAGAGAATCCAGCGAGAGCTTGATAGGGCAACGAGGAACTAAAGGCGTCGCTATGACAACCGGGTACTATTTGTGCCGGTACTGTCTGCAATGGAAAACGGAGCGAAAAGCGAGCTGAGTCGAGTCGAGTTGAGCGGGTACTGGTAATGGAAAAGCGCCATTACATGGGTTTGAATTCATTCAATAGTATTTGTGCACAGAAAGTGAAAGTGATGAAGTAGAGTCCGATGAAAAAAGGGGCGAGGGTCTCCACAAAATCCGAGCATGAATGGTCACAGAAGACACATTTGAAACACATGATAATACCAGGGTATAACGGAAATGCATTTTAATATCAGGTGGAAACAGACTTTCTCGCTCGCTCGCTCGATTTCCGGGATATTAGGGCTGGGTAATAAATATCGATTTCTCAATATTAATCGATTCTCATTTTTACGAACCGATATCGATTCTTAAATCTCAAGAATCGATTAGTCATCCTGTTTCATTTGAATGGATGGGACATTGTATCGCGGCTGCACGCATCCAAAAAAAAAAATAAATAAAAAAAATCGCAATAATCTTTGTCCTTTGTTACTATTGATATGAAACGAAGTCTCAATTTTCAAATTACGTCCATTTTGTTTAGAAATTCAAAAACATAAATGTTTTGGCGCTGTGGCGTGAGATTGCAGCAGCGCTGATCTCTCTTCCGGGTTAATAATACCAGTCACAGCGTGAAATAAACATAAATGAGCATCTGAAAGTGTGTTAAAAGTTAAGTACAACTTATCAAAATCCTTATCATGTCACATTGATTCGCTCAATCAGCGTTTCAACCGTGGAAAGACGTCAGTTAAACAGCTTGTAATCAATGTCATGTATCGTCATATTTACCTCAGAAAACCCACATAAACTCGCTAGTCAGCTAGAAAAAAAATAACTCTAGAGAGGAGCATTTTGCTAAATATATACACCATATTACATATGAATTATAATCTTAATGTTCTTCAAATATTTAATGCATATTTGAATAAGTCTGGCAAGTTTTTATAACAGCCACCATTTAAATGTTTATATTTGATATAATCTTCTTATTATAAAAATAAATAAAAGTGTAATTGAAGTGTTTGTATAGCTACAAAACAGTTCATTATTTCCTTCATATTAGGCTAATGAAGTCTATAGGCTACAACTAGACTCCCGTTTACAGCATTTAAGAGATTTGATTCCCTTGAGAAAAATGGCCATTTATTGTAACTGATATCCAAAATAATCGATATTGAATCGAATCGTAATCGAAATCGAATAGAATTGCAAGCTTGTGAATCGAAATCGAATCGAATTGTGAAATTTGTCTCAATACCCAGCCCTACGGGATATTATATATAATTTCCTGCTATCGTCATTGCTGGAGACTCCCGGACCTTCCGGGAGAGGTGGGATGTCTGAAACATTCAAGGGGTTGAAAAGCTAAATATGTGGGGCTTGCATTTGTTAATTAGTATGTTAGCTGTAAAGTTTAGGTTAAAGCTTATGTCAATGTCATAGACTTCCATTGAAAACTGCCTAATATAATTGAAACAGTGTCAATGTTTATGTCATGCTAAATGCTAAAAATAATGAACCCTTCTTTATTTCTCAGTCATGGAGATGTTCCAGAGCTTTACGGAGGGCGAGCTTAAGCAGGTCATTGGGACACTGGTGGAAAGGAAAGCCCGTAGAGATGCCCAGCAGAGCAAAAGGACTAAACGGGCTAAAAAGAGAGCGAAACCCTGCTCGCTGCGGGAGGTGGAGGTGACGGTCAGTCAACTGGGGTTAGGCTACGTCAGTGACGAGACCATAGTCTTCCATTACTGCAGCGGGAAGTGCACCAATAGCCGCAAAAACTATGACCTGACGCTGGCGTTCATGAAGCGCTCGCGCCTGCTCACAAAGGACCAGAAGGACAAGGCTCGTCACAGCCCCTGCTGTCGGCCCACCGCATACGAGGAGGACATCTCCTTCCTCGACAACTTCAATCAATACCACACAATCCGAGAGTTTTCGGCCCAAGCGTGTGGATGCGTCTGACTTTGAGAGTCCTCAAAACATTTAGGAACCATCAATCAATTGAAAAAATGAAAAATATAGACCCCTAATTCTGAAAAGAACATCTTGGTTGGGGCTAAAACCATACGAGAGCATAAGTCTTGCTTGCCTTTACGAAAAATACTTGGCTGAAAGATTACCCTCAGAAACTGCTGCCAGTCCTGATGAAGAGAAACAGAAAACGCATCATGCAAACAGTAATTATTCCCATGTTAAGTCATTGCTAATGAGATGCTGCTGTATGTCTTGTTTATATTGCCTTCGTGGGTCTATTTCAAATAGCTTGAAATGCTGAGTGAAGGTTGAGCTCAGAGTTGAAATGCAGAACACCTCTAGAAAATGAATCTGAATTCGGTAAACAAAGCTAAATACACAAAGGCACACCCAACGCTGAACAAAACTTCCTCACTGTGCTGAAAAAGGGAAAAGAACTGACATGTACAGTAAATTATCGCAACTATTCAACAGAGTCTAGTATTTCAGAGTTAAAACATTCAGAACATCAAGTTCATATACTAAACATCTACCTCAGCTTTGATAGTCAACATGGCTCTGTAAAAGGAAATTGGGAAACATGCACTTTAAGGAGTAGTTCACTTTTGAAAAAACTTTTGCTGATAATTTGCTCGCCCCCATGTCATCCGAGATGTCCATGGCTTTCTTTCTTCAGTCGAAAAGAAATTAAGGTTTTTGATGAAAACATTCTAGCATTTTTCTCCATATAATGGACTTCAGTGGGAACCAAACGGTTCAAGGTCCAAAAGACAGTTTCAGTGCAAACTGTTCTAAGGACTTTAAATGATTCCAGACGATAAATAAGGGACGATAAATCTTATCAAGTGAAACGATCGCTCATTTAATAAATAAATAACAAAGTTTAAGTTTTATAAGCTCAAATGGTCGCCTTGTTCTGTTCTGCGATGCTCGTTCGTGACTCTCCTGTTCGAACTCGTTCATTAAAATGAACGAATCTTTTTCTGAGTCATTTGGTTTGATTCATCGAACGAAACGAATGAATTGACTCGGAAAAAGATTCGTTCATTTTCGCTCAAAAAGATTCGAGACCCTTATTCATCGTCTGAAATCGTTTAGTGCCCTTTGAACAGTTTGCAGTTTGGACCTTGAACCGTTTGGTTCCCACTGAAGTCCATTATATGGAGAAAAATGCTGGAATGTTTTGATCAAAAACCTTCATTTCTTTTCGACTGAAGAAAGAATGACATGGACATCTTGGATGACATGGGGGTGAGGAAATTATCAGCAAAAGTCTTTGGAAAAGTGAACTATTTCTTTAACAACTGAGGACTTTCAAATCCTTCCTAACACTACAAAGAGGCAAAAAAAAACAATATCCCTGCATATTCATAATATATAACAAGTTAAAAACGGTATAGGAGCAGTATGTCCTGTGTTCCCAGATCAGGTTGACGATTTCCAGCGCAAATGCAGAGTTAGATACATTTATAAAGAGCCTTCGAGTCATCTCCCACCACAGGTGTAATCCACGTTTTGGATACAACTTACTGTAAATGTATGCCACCCAGACAGCAAACTGACATTGAATCAACGTGGAAACGACGTCTCTCATGACATTGAAACAACGTTGATTTTGCTCATCGAATTAACGTTGAACCAACGTCAGACGCGGCATTCTTCAAAGCTAAATGAAAATCGAAAATTGGTTTGCTTCATAACGTTGAAACAACGCGTTGATTTCAAGTTGATTTTCCGTTAGTTTTGAAAGAATGATGCGTCTGACGTTGGTTCAACGTTAATTCGATGAGCAAAACAATGTCAAATCAACGTTGATTCAATGTCAGTTTGCTATCTGGGCACTTTGGCATAGCGATCCTTTTAAAATACAGCTACAAGTTATTGCACTAAATAACACCGTGTATGCGGTTAGTAACTTCATGACTGATTTTATGGAGTATTTGAGCTTTATTTATTAACCAATTAGACTACAACATTTTGAAAACCTCCAAATTGACCCCAAACTAGCCCAAATTTTGTCTACACAGCTCTCATTGCTCAATGCTTCCAGCCATTTTAGTTATCCCTCCAGAAACAGTTGCAGATACCAAAGGTTCCTCTCGGTTTTTATTCCTTCGGATTCTTGTAAGTGTACTGGAATCGAAGGTAACCTCTCGGCAGCAATCTGTGTATTCTCAGAGCGCTGTCAGGAAATCTGCCCCGAGGTCTTCCCTTAGTTAACCTGACCAAATCCACTTAGTTTGTGTAAATCCCATAACACATGAGTCTAATCCACTTAGCTCCTGTCAAGCCTTGGCCAAAAATACTGAGAACTAAAGTGGGAAGAACAATAAAAGCGTGTCATGATTTTAGCCCTGAACTCCACAGAAAGAATCTCCTGCAATCAGATATTAGTTACACTAACTCCTCGTTTCCACTTTCCGTAGTCAATCATGTTTTCGTTGGCATAAAAATAATACTATTTAATAATATTATATAATACTATACTTAGTGGAGTACAGCTATAAGACACTTATGTACACGTGATGTCAACAGATTGCAGATGTGATGATCGCATGCAACATTTTTTCGGAGACTAGGAAAACAATTGGCGTATAAATGAAGTCGCTCACATTTATAATGAATCTAAAGCGGTTGTCTTGCGCTCAGGAAGCAGATGAGTGTCCCTTTAAGCCACTTGTAAGTCTGATGAGTTCATTAGAGCATTGATGTAATTACAGGACAGGACTTAAGCCCTAACGCGCGCCCGGCCTTAAAACTCAACCAACCATGTCCTTACAGAGGTCTACAGACTGTGTGCTGCTGTAACAAACATTAATACAAATGGTTTTGATTTATTTTGTTTTTGTTTTTTTTACAAATGAACATATATATAAAACAAATTGAAGATTTATGCAATACACTTGTGTAGTAATGTGCATGTATATGGTTGTAAGAATCTTTTAGCATGCGGAACTAGAAAGAAATTGTTATGAAACTGAATCTGATTTCACCTCAGAATATCCTGTATCAAATACCCTACGCATTCGGAAACTTTTATTTGTTTGGTTCTCAAAAATGTTTAAGCAATATCATGCAATAGTGCTATATTGAATATTAACATGGTTTCTAGTATGATATTGCTTTTATGCAATACATTTAAAGAGATAGTTCACCCTGATGTCGTTTTCTTCTGTGGAACACATGAGAAGATATTTTGAAGCAGGTTGGTAACCAAACAGTTTTGGTGACCATTCACTTCTATTGTATATCCAAAAATAATGATTTCTCAAAATATCTTCCTTTGTGATGACAAAATGGTCCTTTTGAGTGAACTATCCCTTTAACTGATATTTCACGCAAGCAATTTTGTTTACACTAGTAAATTAGTAACTTATTTTATTCATGTTAAAAACAAATCATTTGGCTGATTCAACTTGGCTATATTGTTACACACACCTTTTTTTTTAAACATACAAAATAATTCCAATAATGATCAAGCTGAGAAATAACAAAATATCAGCACAATATCAAAAGCTGTTATACATTTATATCTGAATCTGTCACTCTGCGGTTATTTGTATTGGTTCTTTTACTTTCTTTGGAGTAACTGCAAACAGAGCTCATCTGTTTATCAGTCTTTTTCCACCTGCTGCAGTGGGACGTCCTCTTAACCCAGTCCACACACACACACACACACAGCCTTTCAGCTCGAGCATTGTTGGACCCTGTTGACCAACTGCAATAAACATTGATGCAATGCATCTATATAACAAATTATGTGTATTTATTAAAGAGTAAGTTATGGTATGTTTATTTATTTAGATGTAGAATCACTGACTTAACGAGAACATATTATTTATTAATATCTTTTTGTTTTTGGTGCCAAAAAGATCTCATATGTATTACATTCGATATATAACATGTTTAATAAACTGTATCAGCTTTAAAACCAACCCTTTGTGAGGTATTATTCTGTCATTTTACTTTTTTTGTATTGAGATTATGTTACTATTAAGTTAATAATCAATGAATGCACTTTGTTTTAATGAGCTTTTATGTCTCTGACAAAAAATGAAAAACCTGTTAAATAGTTACAAAGCTGTACATTTTCATGTTTTGTCTATTTTATTTAGTTGTGTTCTCAGAAGAGCAATTGTGTGTGGTTATATTGTAACAGATGGACAAGAGTTTGTGTGCTACACTTGTCTAATCAGTGTTATTAACAGCACAAATGTGCAAAAAATAACATCAGTCAGAATCATTCATACCGAAGGCTGCGCATTCATCAGGAAACACAACTTTACACACCATGACAAGAAAAACTCATTCATTCCGTCTGCTGTGGGTCTCTGAATCTAGTATATTTTAAAGTGAGGTTTCACAAACTTCATTTCCATCCTCCTCTCGTCCTCACTGGTGGATGATAAATGTAAGTTGAGAAAAAGGAATATCTTGAGGAAAACATATTACCCATAATCCCTCCTGAGACTCAGTAGTGAATGGCCATTCCTGACACATTACTGTCAACAGCTCTTGGTACGAGAATAAATGCCAGTGTAAATATACATAACACACACTTGCAAACTCGGAGACTTTGAGACGCAGAAGACTGAGAGAAACGGGTCCTTTAAAAATGACATGCATTTACAGTACATTGCAGCATTTAAATGACACAGTTGTGGGATCATTCTTAGGAAACCGTCATTTGCTATAGAGGGAATGCATTGGCACTTTCCCGCCGGAACAACCCCCCTCAGCCTGACTGAATGGCAAAAGATCTGCTGCGTGACTGGATTTAATAGGGGAAACTGCGAATAAAATGAACAATTTTATCAATTTAAACTAAATGTTGGACTCAATATAGTGTTTCTTACAAGTTAACTAAAGATCCAGTGATCCATGGATATGGATATTGACATGCAGCCAGGAATCGTGTTGCCTGACATTTATGTTTGCCTGACTTCGACAGTGGGGAAATAAAAGCAATATAGACCTAAACATAATGCAAATTTGCCAGTGAACGCTTTATATAAATACAATATAGGTCTAAATCCGAGTGATCACTTATATCAATGTTATATATAGCCTATATATATATCATCATATCGTCCAGCCCTAAAACTTTATAGTTTGTTTGTTTTTTTGTCAGTGTTCATTAAAAAACATCCAATAATGCAGAATATGCAAAGATAAATATTTAATTGATGAGTTGTTAATATATATAACAATACAAAATATATGGGTATGGTTTTCCACCTAAATTCAGTATATTGACACAAAATGATAACTGCAAATCCACCTTTGGCTGACTGGAGTCCAGTTGTTTCTGTGAATTGCAGCGATCCAGTTGCTCCTGTTTCTATAACAGTATGTAAAAATATACCTCCGATTTTTTGTCAAATCTAGTTGTACAGTCAATCGCAAAGCTCTTTCCCACTTTATATGTGTTGTGTTTGTTTTTCGCGGCATTCACGCTTCATGGGAGAATACTAAAGCTGAAGAAATGTCACACATTGTTTATCCAACTATATATCCTTCATAACACCTTCATAACCATGACATGACATATGTTATGAATATGATGGAAGTTTTATGCATGTTTGTGACAACTGTCATTAAGTGTCATTTGCTCAGTTATGACATTTTTAATGCAAATATGACATTGTTTGAGATGTCTTTGTTATGTCACCTTGACATAAACCAATACATCATAACCTGTCAGTGTCTTTGTCATGACAACTTGACATTACTAAGACAACACAACCTGTCAGAAACATGACAGAGCAGATTAATAATCAAACTTAAGAAACCACCTAGCTTTATTGGTTAACATTACATTAAACTGTCCCGCGGTTGGCTTTGACATTGGCTGTCATGTAACCATTATAACTTTTTAATGACAAATTCAATGTGCTCCACTGTATTCGACACAGTTATAATGGCCTCATGACAGCCAATGTCTAAGCCAACCACAATTTTAAGTTGTCATGACAAAGACACTGACATGTTATGATGTTATGGTTTATGTCAAGATGTCATAACAAAGACATCTTAAACAATGTCATACTTGCTTTATTGACAGTTGTCATAAACATGCATATTCAAGACATGACATGTCAGTCTTATGCACACCCCTTCAAGTAAAGTGTTCACAACTAATCTATTGACTCTTAAATTAAGTTTTTAATAAGGGAACACATCCCTAGAAAATCTTTGATAAAGCCATACTCGGAATGTTTTAGACGTCTAAAAAAACAATTGAGCAGGAGTTTTGGATTTGGATGACTAATTTGATTTTTAAGAAGAAAATTAAAAGGATAGTTCACCCAAAAATGAACATTCTGTCATCATTTACTCATTCTCAAGTTGTTCCAAACCTGTATGAGTATCTTTCTCCTGCTGAACACAAAAGAAGATATTTTGAAGAATGTCAGTAACCAGAGAGTTGACACACCCATTGACTTTTATTTTATAGTATATTAGTCAATGGGGTTCATCAACTTTTTGGTTACGCATATTCTTCAAAATATATATTTTTGTGTGTGTGTTCAGGAGAAAAAAAGAAATTCACACAGGTTTGGAACAACTTGAGAATGAGTAAATGATGACAATTTTAATTCATAGGAGAACTAATCCTTTAAGAATTAAGCATTCAAATGGGCTTTCAAATAAGCAAGCTTGAGTCATGGAAGCTAATCTTTAAACTTTTCACCTCATAATTTGAAAGAATCCATATACACTGTAAAAATTAATGCGCTTTATTTAATCAAAAAAATTGAGTAATATTTAATCAAATTAATTCCTTAAAAGTTAACCATTTAAAATGAGCAAAACTTTTTGTGTTTTAAGTAAATCGAAGTCGCCATTATGGTGATCGGTGTGTTTTAAAACTACGGTTTTCTCCTTCAGTGATTCTGCTTGTAAACATCAGGTGTCTTCAATTTTGGCAATATAAAATAAAGAGTTCTTAATTAATCTTTGACGTCTCTCTGTTATTCAGATATTTTTGTTTAATTTTTTTGGTGTAAATTTTACTCATTTTAAATGGTTAACTTTTAAGGACTAATTTGATGCAGTATTACTCAATTACAATTTGTTAAATTTAATTAATAATATTGCTTGTAATCTGTTGCCACAATTTTATTTTTACAGTGTACTGTTTATTATCAGCTCATAAATCCACTTTTTATAAATAAGTGCAGTCTTTAAGTAAGCAACAGTAGGAAATAAGTATTATAGAACAATATGGAGTAAATGCATCTAAACAGAACTTACAAATACATTATAATCTGTTCTTAATTAAATCTTACATATTTTATAGCAATATGATTTGGAATATTGGTCAACCATTTATACAAGGTTAATTTCGAATATAAAATGTACAAATCAGTTTCTGAGAAATTGTATTACTGCTAATAATATCTCGATTACTAAAGCTTATTAGAAGTCTGTTTATAAATGAATCGTCATTACTTCCATAGTAATAAATGTTTAAGTTCAACCAAAACATTTCGCCAATGTCTTCCTTTTGCAAAGAAGTGAACGAATCTCTCTCTCATTTCTCCAATTTTATTTTTGTTCTTCCACTACACATCTTTGTCTTCAAATATCAGCAACTTTATTTCTTATGTTTTATCAGACTATCAACATTTTTCGTCAAGGTTTCTTTCCCCCACAGTTTCTATGATGGGGAACCACAATCACAAAGCAAGACATTTTAAAAGTTAACTGTAAAGTTAGTCATTAAATCATGTTTAATTTGGACTGCTCTGTGCATGCTCTTTGAGGTGGTGACCATAGACCTGCATTATATGACTGACAGACAAATTAAAACTACTGCGTAAACAAAGACATCCTGGATGCCCTTGAGGTAAACTAAAACATACCAAAAGTCTATAACTACTGACTAAATCCATACATCAACATTGTGTTGGCCCAGATCCAATACATTTATCCTTACATTTACCATCAACATCACTTAAAGGTGCACTATGTAACTTTCGTCCCTCTAGCGGTTCAAAACAAAACATGAATATGACCCTTCACAACAGATAATGCTTTACAATGAACTCTGTTAGAGAGCTAGTTGTGGTCAGAATTATTTTGCCATTTTTTTTAATGAAAGATCAAAAAGATATACAATGCAGATTTATTTCTACAGCCATCTTTGATCATATTTACCAGGGGTGCCAATACTTACGACCACAACTTCATTCTGTTCAATAAAATAATTCTGTTCAAATTCATCTGTTCAATAAAATACCTTACTCACCTGTTAAAAACAATAAAAACACTTATAACAGGCTTACCACGGTGAATCAGGGTAAGACAAAAACACATTTCGGAAGAATGATAGTTGATTTATTGACTCATTTGAATTGTGTTAATTTTTAACAAAATTAAATTGCATTGTGTTTCTTTAAAAAAAAAAAGCTCTAATAAAAAAGTTTTTAAAACATCCCACATTATTGACCTACTTTTAAACAAACTGTATTTTTTATTTTTATTCCCCACTTGTTCTAATTCTATGTAATGTTGTATTATTATTGGAATACTTGTACTTTAAATTAAACAACAACAAAAAAAAGTATATAATATTGAATTCCTAGATGGTGTCGGCCCAGATCCGGCCCACATCTTGGCCATGTGGAATCCATATGTACCAGATGTGGGCCGGATCTGGGCCAACACAATGTTGATGTATGGATTTAGTCAATAGTTATAGACTTTTGGTATGTTTTAGTTTACCTCAAGGGCATCCAGGATGTAGGTGTCTTTGTTTCCGCAGTAGTTTCAATTTTGATATTTTTAGGTCAAACCGTTCTTGTCTGTCAGTCATATAATGCAGGTCTATGGTCACCACCTCAAAGAGCATGCACAGAGCAGTCCAAATTAAACATGATTTAATGACTTCGCATTACCTTTTCAAATTAAACTCTAAAAACATTTTGCCCTGAAATGTTCAGGTACAAACGGTGCCGTTTCCTGAAAAATGCTTCAATACGCAGAGAAGGCAGTTGAGACTTAACATTAAAGCCTTTCAAGACTCATTTATGACTTTTCTATTTTGATATCGCTTATCTAACCGTAAGATTAGATTTCTTTTTACCCTTGCAGTGTGCTAAAAGAGTTCAATGCAGTGTAGCATGTAATCTATAATATAAATTAAACAATCCAGGCTTTATTTCTAAACATTTCAAACACAAGTTGAAAAAGCCTACAGAGTGATGGCCATGTGCTGAGCGTCCTCTGCTGGCCATTGACGAAGAAGCACATAATAATAGACGGCCAATAGAAATGAGAATGCATGTACATGATTCTGGCGAGGCAGCAGGGTGATCACATTAAGCAAATACTGCTCTGCTTTGAGGAGTCGAGCACTGTAATTTGGATGGTAAACTCCATTGGCCCATGAGAGTTACGTTATCTCCTCAACACAAACATCATCTATCACTGCCAAGCCCTTCTGTTTGCTTGGACTCTATTGTCATTATAAAATGTCTGAATCTCACTGGCCATCTGAGTGGGTCACTCGGGTGAACCCAGACAGACTAAACATGTCGTGAGTCATTATTTCCGGTGACGAAGCTGGTCTCCATTACCTGAAATCAAGGCTTCGGGCTCAGTTTTCATGGTAAAGTGATCACTGATTTGGTTGTCAGCGCACCAGAACGCTTTCATTACGAGCTCTGATTGTCTAATTTTGTATCAAGAGGACTTCACTGTGAAACACTACTCAGAAAAGTATGGTCGCCCGTGTTATTTTTTAAAGTCACCATGAATTCAAAAATCAAGATTTCTTGCTTTTCAATGGAATATTGCAGTATGGTGCGTTTACTGGCGTGAGGGCGGGACAACCTGTCAATCACATGAGATCACATTCATTGCAAACCACAACCATAAGACCATCCGATCAATTCCCCGTCCTATTTTTGTTTGTTCCAGAAGCCGTTTCTTTCGGATGTACATCACAATAGGGATGCAAATACCATTTTGCCCTTGTTTGTCTATTGTCTAATACAGAGCCCTTAAATGCATCTATTAGAGTCCTACGAGGACGAGTGACAGGGAAAAAAAATTGAGAAGGAACAAAAAAGTTTTATTTTAATGCTTCTCCATTCTCCTGCAAAACATATTGCATTCCCCCAAGTAACTTTGCATTCACTCGCAAAACATTTTGCTTTCTCTTGCAAAAGTATATTAAAACCCCTTAGAAACTTTGCGTTCTCACACAAAAGCACTGAAATATATTCGAATTCGTCAGACTCTTTAACCAAACAAAAGCATAAATACAATTTTTACACCCATCACAGGATACTGGAACTACAGGATTGGAGTTGGAGAGCCCTATACCTTATGGGGACATGATGTAAAAATATGAGATGGAAGGAAATATTATGTTTCAATGCTTTTGCTTTGATCGTAAAAAAAATGTCTGTGCTCTCTTGAGACCAAATGTCCATTTTATACTTTCAAAACGAGAATCAGGATCTGGTAAAACTCTACGGAGCCCCTAAAGGGACACGGTTTGGGAAGTAAAAGTATATTCCAACGCCTTTGTGTTTCTACAAGAAACTTTGCATTCAGTTTTGTGTTCTTTGCAGTTTGTCAGGGAAGCGCGAGCAACTGCAGAGGAAAGACACGTTTTTTTTTCTTAAAGGGATTTCACCCAAAAATGAAAAATCTGTCATCAATTACTCACCCTCAAGTTGTTCCAAACCTGTATGAGTTTCTTTCTCCTGTTGAACACAAAAGAAGTTTGACTTGCTATAGAAGTCAATGGCTATACCGTCAACTATCTGGTTACCAACACTATTCAAAACATCATCTTTTGAGTTCAACAGAAGAAATTCATACAGGTTTGGAACAACATGAGGATGATTGTATTCAATTAAGGCCATTGCACACTGAGTCCGAAATTCGCATCCGAAATTTTCGCACGTTAAAAAAAAAATTCGACCTCACGTTATGTCAGTCACGCTTGCACACCGCCTCCGAAACTTTTGTCCGTCATAAAATTAATCGGATCGGGTTCGATTTTCTGCGTTTTTCGCATCCAGAGCCAGCATTTTGAGAGGTCTTTTGACAATTCAGGGCTGGGGGGGGGAGCTCGTCCTCAAATCATTGCACATATGCGCCGTGCTTTCAGTTTCGGTTTTCAATTCGATCAAGTGTTTATGTTCTCTTCTCTATATTGGATTATGAAATGAATAAACCTCCCCTTTCAATCAGATTGAAATTTAGGATCGAATAAGGTGTGATCGAGCAGCCTATTCGATAACTAATGTATTATTTGGGCACAATATATACACAATAATAACAGCCTAGTTGTTCTGCCCGGCGCTTCCACCGGGCCGCGCGCGGGTGCGGGTGCGGGTGTGTGTGTGTGTGTGTGTCCATACCTGGTCCATACCAGACACACTGCCAGTCTCCGTTCAGAATCGATTGATTCACGGAAATTGGTGGTCTTGTTTTTAATATGTGGCTCCAGAATCGCTAGCAAAGCATCAAACTGTCCCACTGACATTCTGAGGTAAATTTTGAATCGCTCAGGATAAATTCGCAACTCCTTGATAAGGAACTCTCCTTCCTCTCGGCGCAATTTTAGGATTGGATGGACGTAATATTTTCTCTTTCTTCTTTTTTCAATAAGAGGGAGGGCAAAAATCATCCTCACTGCTTGACGAATCCATTTGTTATTTTTGCGTTTTTTCCCGCAAAGGTTTAATAAATACGCAACGGACTCGGTGTGCAAGGTTTCTATGCGTGACGAATTTTTAGGCTGACGAACACGAAAATACGCATCCGAAAATTTCGTAATCAGTGTGCAATGGCCTTTAGACTGTCAATTACACTGACACTCACCTAAAGGATTATTAGGAAGACCTTTTCTCATTAATACAATTATCTAATCAACCAATCACATGGCAGTTGCTTCAATGCATTTAGGGGTGTGGTCCTGGTCGAGACAATCTCCTGAACTCCAAACTGAATGTCAGAATGGGAAAGAAAGGTGATTTAAGCAATTTTGAGCGTGGCATGGTTGTTGGTGTCAGACGGGCCGGTCTGAGTATTTCACTCTGCTCTGTTACTGGGATTTTCACACACAACCATTTCCAGGGTTTACAAAGAATGGTGTGAAAAGGGAAAAATATCCAGTATGTGGCAGTCCTGTGGGTGAAAATGCCTTGTTGAATGCTAGAGGTCAGAGGAGAATGGGCCGACTGATTCAAGCTGATAGAAGAGCAACTTTGACAGAAATAACCACTCGTTACAACCGAGGTATGCAGCAAAGCATTTGTGAAGCCACAACACACACAACCTTGAGGCGGATGGGCTACAACAGCAGAAGACCCCACCGGGTACCACTCATCTCCACTACAAATAGGAAAAAGAGGCTACAAATTGCAAGAGCTCACCAAAATTGGACAGTTGAAGACTGGAAAAATGTTGCCTGGTCTGATGAGTCTCGATTTCTGTTGAGACGTTCAGATGGTAGAGTCAGAATTTGGCGTAAACAGAATGAGAACATGGATCCATAATGCCTTGTTACCACTGTGCAGGCTGGTGTTGGTGGTGTAATGGTGTGGGGGATGTTTTCTTGGCACACTTTAGGCCCCTTAGTGCCAATCGGGCATCGTTTAAATGCCACGGCCTACCCGAACAATGTTTCTGACCATGTCCATCCCTTTATGGCCACCATGTACCCATACTCAGATGGCTACTTCCAGTAGGATAATGCACCATGTCACAAAGCTTAAATCATTTCAAATTGGTTTCTTGAACATGACAATGAGTTCACTGCACTAAAATGCCCCCCACAGTCACCAGATCTCAACCCAATAGAGCATCTTAGGGATGTGGTGGAACGGGAGCTTCGTGTCCTGGACGTCCATCCCACAAATCTCCATCAACTGCAAGATGCTATCCTATCAATATGGGCCAACATTTCTAAAGAATGCTTTCAGCACCTTGGTGAATCAATGCCATGAAGAATTAAGGCAGTTCTAAAGGCGAATGGTCAAGCACAATATTAGTATGGTGTTCCTAATAATCCTTTAGGTGAGTGTATGGTAAGATACATGGTTTGTTTAGTTGGACTACAGTCACTTACGCTGGCACGTCCACATTATGCAACTAGACTTTGAGAACATAGACAAATATTCACGTACAGATTCGCTCTGGTCTGCTAAGAATTAGCTAATTAAAAAATGACTCCGTTTAGAATGTAATCAGAGATTAAATGATGGCTCAATGTGAGCGGTGCAATTCCAAACACTTTAACCAAATGATCCAAATCACATAAAACAAAGACCCGAGAAAAATAGTGAGATTAGAGATTTATTTGAAATGTAGATTAAGTATCCTGACTTTAATACAGAAAAATTGATTTAAAGTTGCATGATTCAGAGAACAGTCGACATAACATAAATCCAAAACGAATAAATAATATGTAAAAGTGGAACGGATTCCACAGCTCCACCGCGAGAATGCTAATGGAGAGGGCAATTATCATCATCACTGTCGGTGATTCATCCAGGGAACATTTTCTGTGGTTGACCACATTTGTTTTGAAAGGGAATAGTGAGGAAACCCACAATCAGCGCTGAGAGACGCTGCACACGTACTCATTACACTCACGAGTATGAACGTGCGCTTCCAACATCTGTATCACAGCGAGATGTGGCACTGAGGCTTCCACCACCTTATTGTGTCTGGAAGAACGAAATTTTAGACTTGAAATCCCACAACGTCATTTGTTGCTGCGCAAAAAAAGAGGAATATTATAAAGGGTCATTTCTAATGTCAAAAAAATGAGTTGGCCTTGAACTTTAAAAAGAGAGAAAAATGTCCACATGAATCATTCCCATTAAGAGACATGACTGTATTATGAAGACATTTCTAGAACTCATGTTTGTTGTCCCAAAGCTAGCATGAGACACTTTGACTTCTGAAAGGTTTAGGGGAACGTGTTCCTCACAGTTAATCTGAAACGCTGCATTCACAGCCTCACTTTCTCGGGCGATGCCAGACATCACCAAAGCTGACATATCACACCCTCACTGTTAAAATAAACTAAACTGAAGCTGTCCGGAATGAGTGACGAGTTTCAGAACTATGGAAAATTACAGAAATGCCCCAGTGGAGGAGACGCACAAAGATGTTTTCACATATCAAGCCAAGCATTGAGGATAATTGCTCTTCGTGCACTTTCTTTTACTTGTACATGTTTTCAGTCACTACATTGTTATGGTCACAGTGATTTTGCCAAGTACAACATGTTCCTGGGTTAACATATCCTGTTGTAAGCCTAACCTTTACATAAACTGTAAACTTGTCCTTCAAATCTGATTGGTTGATTGGAATGTTGTTCCAGGATCAGCGAAGATGTTGATCAACATGTTGGATTTGGTAAAATCGCGTTCAACACATTGATAGTCAAAAATACTTCTATAAACTGAAAAAAACAAAAAAACTTAATTTTGATATTCAACTTTAGACATTCTGTTGACCAGTGTTGTAGTCGAGACCACCTCACTCGAGTCCGAGTTGACACCGAGACCAAAGAGAGTCGAGTCCAAGTCAAGACCGAGTCCATAGAGAGTCGAGTCCGAGTCGAGTCCGAGACCAGAGACGGTCGAGTCCGAGTTGAGACCGAGACCAGTGAGGGTTGATTACCTAATTTACTTTTATTTACTTAGAGAAATCCTTTTTTTTTTTTTTTTTACTGAATTTACTTACAGTTTAAAAAATATGATCAGTTTAGGGTAAAACGGCCACATAGTAGGTGGTGTTAAAAGTAATTTTATTACAATTTGTCATGCGCAGTTGCGCACTAGAAAATCACCAATCACTGGGCGTGTCAATCAATTTAAAGAAATATTTTATTCACATACATTAATAATCATGAAAAATATTTTTAATTGAACTCGAATGGACTCGGGAATAAGTCCGAGTCCTAAAAAAAAAAAATGTTCGAGTACGAGTCAATTCCGAGTCCAAATGGACACGAGTCCATGACGAGACCAAGACCATTAAAATATGGTCTCGAGACCGAGTCGAGTCCGAGTCTCGAGTACTACAACACTGCTGTTGACTATAAGTAACTTTGCATCGGTCAGCCTCTTCTACTAACATAACTACCAGTAATAATAAACATAATAAACACTACCAGTCAGATCTTTTGGATCAGTAAGAATTTAGAAGTCTCTTCTGTTCACCAAGGCTGCATTCATTTGATTAAAAATACAAAAGTAAAACTGCCAAATATTACGTCAATTCAAAACAACTGCATTTTTTATGTGAATATATAAAGTGATTAAAGCTGAATTTCCAGCATCATTACTCCAGTCTTCAGTGTCACATGATTCTTCAGGAATCATTCTATGATGATTTGATGCTCAAGAAACATTTATGATTCTTATCAATGTTAAAAACAGTGTTTTACATTTTTATTTGAGGATACTTTGACGAATTGAAAGCAGTTGACAGCATTTATCTTAAATAGAAAGCATTTGTATCAAACACTACCGTTCAAAAGTTTGGGGACAGTAAGAATTTTTTATTTTTTTTGTTGGGAGAGAAATAAAAGATATCAAGACTTTTATTCATCAAGGATGAATCAAATTGATCAAAAGTTACTGTAAAGATATGAATAATGATGCAAACAATTCTATTTCAAATAAATGCTATTCTTTTGATCAAATCATCATATTAGAGTGATTTCTGAAGGATCATGTGACACTGAAGACTGGAGTAATGATACTGATTTGAGCATAGGAATAAATTACATTTTAAAATAAACAAATAACAACAGTTATTTTAAATTGTCATAATATTTAACAATATATTATTATTTTTTTAATCAAATAAATGCAGCCTTGTTGAGCAAAAGAGACTTCTTTTTAAAATCTTTAAAAATCCTAAAGGGATAGTTCACTTTGAAATTAATTTTTGGTATGTTTTAGCTTATCTCAAGAGCATCCAAGATGTAGGTGTCTTTGTTTACGCAGTTTCAATTTTGATATTTTTAGGTCAAACCGTTCTTGTCTGTCAGTCATATAATGCAGGTCTATGGTCACCACCTCAAAAAGCATGCACAGAGAAGTCCAAATTAAACATGATTGAATGACTCATAAATGTAAGTACACATTGATGGCATAAGACACTAAACGCATTTATATCATTTATATAGTTTTTATCTCTTGTAACCACAGCCACGTCCAAGTGATCTGAGGGCGTGGGCGCTTCGGTCATCGTAAGTGCCGCTATTGATCTCTCGCTCGTGTACGTCACTCATTGTTTACACAGATTTCGAAAGTGTTTCATGTCTTATGCCATCAATGTGTACTTACATTTATGAGTCATTAAATCATGTTTAATTTGGACTTCTCTGTGCATGCTTTTTGAGGTGGTGACCATAGACCTCCATTATATGACTGACGGACAAGAACGGTTTGACCTAAAAATATCAAAATTGAAACTACTGTGGAAACAAAGACACCTACATCCTGGATGCCCTTGAGGTAAGCTAAAACACATCAAAAATTAATTTCAAAGTGAACTTTCCCTTTAACTGATTGAAATAAAGTACAAACTGACATGTTCCATGTTCTGTTTGTCAAATGTCCAAATCTCATTTTCGAACTGTTCCAGTTACTGCTGTTTGCCTTCATGACTGAATTAAACTGATCTTGTGTTTTAGTTCTGTGTACAGTGCTTCAAATTTAATTGTAATCAAGGAGTTAAATTAAAATGACCACATTAAAGTCAGCATGAAACCAAAATCTTTTCTTTTCTATTGTGACATTTAGCAGAGTGAGACGGCTTATCGTATATGACAAAAAAAAATCAGAAATTAACTGGATAGTAGAAAGTGTTGTCGTTTGCTAATTGCTGCACTCGTTTCATGTGATTAACAGTTTGCCTCATTTGCTTCGAAATGTCATTTGGTATGATAACCTGTTCATCAGAAATGTTAATCCATTCTTTCTGGGTGTGTGTATGAATCCAGAATTGTCCAAAAACTTAGGACCGTCATATGAACAGTCACACAAATAGCATAAACATTCAAATCTCTTCATTTAACCTGTAGTGTGTCTAAATAACATAATGCAGCCAATATCGGTCATTATTCTGTGGCTGTTTGTACACAAAGCGAACTGTCGAAGAGTTGCTGGTGTTTCTTAACCATGCAGTTATAGCATAAATGAAGCTATAATTAGTTTCCAAACATCCATTAACAAAAATGACTTGCTCAAAATGGCCTTGACCTTTAAAGCGTTTAAGCAAGAGAATGGAAGAAAACAGTGGATCTCTTAAAGTACACAGACCTCCAACTGTGCTTAACCGTGGCTCTGTCATACTAACATCAAGTTCAAAATATAGAGTTTGTGGCTTTTAGTGTATGCTTGAGAAACTAGTGAACTTCTAAAGCTGACAAAATTAATAATAATAATAATTTTCAACAGATGTACACATTTATTACAAGGCTTTCTGGAATACTCTACTGATTTATCATGTGACTCTCATCAGTGCTGCTTGTTGGTTGTCAGTGTATTAAAATGGTACAAAACAGATATTAATATTTCAATAGGTCGGTAAATGAACATTATATCAGATAATGAAATACGGTTTACTTCTGTAAATTTTAAGTTAAGTCTGTAAAACCTTACCGTATTGTATTTTACAAGGTAAATTTACCGTAAATTGAACAGATTTTTCTTTTTACAGTGTATTAAAGTGCCCCCATTATGATGTTTCAGCCAGGTATTACCTTTTATGTAGTGTAATATAGCGTTTGTTTTATTCAAAACCTCAAGATCATGGCAAAGGAACATTGTCTTGGTGATTATGCGAGTTGGGCATTGGATCAGCTTTTCAGCATGGATGAATATGATGTTCTGAGGCATACACAAAATATTTGGTGAATCCTTTATTTCAGTTTGCTTGAAAATAATTTGCCATAAAATAAACCTGTCGTTAAAAAAAAAATGTCAACTATGAGTAACGTTTAGTCCAGTTTAAATTTTGAATTCAGTTTGTATGTTCTTGTTTTTCCTTGGTTTTAGTTCCTAATTCCTGTGTTCCCAATTCTAGTTTCTTTCCATTATAACTTCTTGTGTTCACCTGTTTCTAGTTATGATTTGTGTATTTAGGACCTTGGTTTAATTCTGATCGTCTTTGCGCGAGTTGCAAAGCTAGTGTGCCTGTTTACTTTTACCAACGCAAAGTTATTGGCATAGAAACCATTCTGGAAAACGAAGGAGACGAAAGGACACAAATCGGACAGTCGCGATTCACAAAGTGGACAGTCAATAATTTAGATTCGGTCTGACAGTGTGAACATGTAGAGCCAACTCCTAGACAACGGTTGTCATAAACGTACTGTGTTCATAAGGGCTTTATCACATGATGATAATGAAATATTGGCCCTAAATTGACTTTTTATTATAAATAATTGTATGCCTTTGGAGACAGTGTGTAAGTGAGCTAACAATGTGTGAATTTGTTAAAGTGGCCAGTCTTGTTAAAAAAAAAAAAAATCTTTTATTGACGTTTTGCCTAACAGATCTTAAAAATCACCAAAATGATCTAAAAGGTACACTTATGAATACTTAAAGGATTAGTTCACTTTAAAAAAAAAAACTTTTGCTGATAATTTGCTCACCCCCATGTCATCCAAGATGTCCATGTCTTTCTTTCTTCAGTCGAAAAGAAATTAAGGTTTTTGATGAAAACATTCCAGGATTTTTCTCCATATAATGCACTTCAATGGGAACCAAACGGTTAAATTTTTGAGAGTTTCAGTGCAGCTTCAAAGGGCTTTAAACGATACCAGGCGATGAATAAGGGTCTTATCAAGTGAAACGATCAGTCAATTAAAAAATAAATAACAAAATTTAAGTTTTATAAGCTCAAATGCTCGCCTTGCTCTGTTCTGTGATGATCGTTCGTGACTCTCCTGTTCAAACTCGTTCGTCAAAATGAACAAATCTTTTTTCGAGTCATGACTCGAAGGGTCCAGACCCTTATTCATCGTCTGGTGTCGTTTAAAGCCCTTTGAAGCTGCACTGAAACTCTCATTTGGTCCTTGAACTGTTTGGTTCCCAAAAAAGTCCATTATATGGAGAAAATCCTGGAATGTTTTCATCAAAAACCTCAATTTCTTTTCAACTGAAGAAAGAAAGACATGGACATCTTGGATGACATGAGGGTGATAAATTATCAGCAAAAGTTTTTTTTTAAAGTGAACTACTCCTTTAAGTATTCATTACTTCAACATGCTCATTGTTTCTGCATTAAATTATTACATTGTTTAATTTAATATATTTTTCTCTAACTGTGATTATGTACATTACTGAAATGCATAACTTCGTCTCTTAGACAGTTTCCTCTGATAACAGATTGTAATATGGACACTTTCTGTAAAGCTGCTTTGAATGATGAGTATTGTGAAAAGCGCTACACAAATAAATGTGAATTCAATTGAATTAAAGGATTAGTTCACTTTTGAAAAAACTTTTGCTGATAATTTACTTACCCCCATGTCATCCAAGATGTCCATGTCTTTCTTTCTTCAGTCGAAAAGAAATTTAGGTTTTTGATGAAAACATTCCAGGATTTTTCTCCTTATAATGGACTTCAATGGGAACCAGGTCCAACCGAGGTCCAAACGACAGTTAATAACAGTTTCAAATGCAGCTTCAAATGTCTTTAAACGACACCAAACGATGAATAAGGGTCTTATCATGCGAAACGATCAGTTATTTCAAAGCTTATTCCAAAAATGTAACTTTTCTAAGGACAAATGCTAGCCTTGTAATATATTGTGAGGCGCGTTTGCAACGTCACGTAATACGTAATTACGTTCAAAAGGTCACGGGTGACGTAGCCGGAAGTACAGAATCAAAATCGTCCGACATCGTTGTTTTACCTTTTAATTCCTTTTTTGTAAACGGCGTTTGAGTTAGTTTTCACGTTCAACCTATGCGTTAAACTTGTAAACACTCTGACTCTGTACTTCTGGCTACGTCGCCCGTGACCTTTTGAACGTAATTACGTATTACGTGACGTTGCAAACGAGCCTCACATAATAGAGAAAGGCTAGCATTTGTCCTTAGAAAAGTTACATTTTTGGAATAAGCTTTGAAATAACCGATCGTTTCGCATGATAAGACCCTTATTCATCGTCTCTGTGTGTTTAAGACATTGCTGCATCGAAACATAACTGTCGTTTGGACCTCGTTGGACCTGGTTCCCATGGGTCTAAGGAGAAATATCCTGGAATGCAATTTCTTTTCGACTGAAAGACATGGACATCTTGGATGACATGGGGGTGAGTAAATTATCAGCAAAAGTTTTTTCAAAAGTGAACTACTCCTTTAAGAGAGTTTTTCCCGACTGGGAAATGAACAAAACATTAATGGCTCCTTACACTAATGGCATACCAACATTTATGACCAATCATATTTCTCTTGGACAAGAAAGCCTCCTTAAAACCACCAATCTTTGAATAGCAATGGCAAGCTGGTGCTGAGGTGTCATTATAGACCCTTTATAAAAAAAACTGCAACCAGAAAAGAAAAATGTAGCCTATTTAAGGAACAATCAGACAGTGTAAAGATTGCAGACAAAGAAAAAGACTTTATGGAACAAAGGCGGTACAGGTTTCCAAGTGGCAGAATAACGTGACTTAGAAGCAGCATCATATTTATGTGTGTATAAAAGTGAAATGGTCGGAATTATTTTTAATTGCAAACATGAATACAATATATTCCTTTAAAAAAAGAAACAAGACTAAGATGCTGGATGCATAAAGGAGAAACAAAAAAAGAAGAGGAAAGAAAGACAAGATCATTTGCATATTCTAGGTTTGGGTTTTTATAATGGTGCAACTTGTCACATGGTTAATGGAAAACAGAAATGTCTACAACTGACCAAATATATGCCCACATTATTACATGTTTCAAATTCGCGGTTAACAAAAAGACAAACTAACAGATGTTTATTCCAATAGCAGCCTTGCCCTTCTAAATGATCTTTAAACGCTTCCACCAGAGTCAAATTGTATATTTAAACCACGAGACCAGTGCAGTTGAGTGGTTCTGGACCAGAAATAGCACCGGCATGTTCACAGTCTCTCTATGGTCTATACAAACAACCCAAAAAAGAAAAAAAAGAAAGAAAAAAAAAGTGTGTCCTATACATCTGCTGCCTCTAACACACCGAATGTAAACATTTACAGACATTTACAGCAATCAAATCGCACTGAGCAAACATCTGTTTTGTAAACCTTTAGCCCTGCTAGTTTACGTGCTTTCATATTAATGGGAAACAAATCGAACTATAGAAACACATTCATTCTGAAGCAGAACAGAATGTAATGCTAAAAGCAAAGCAAGTACAACACATATGAACACAAAAGAAAATAGTTAAGTGCTGTAGTTGGCATAAACACTAAAACCTCTGCAAACAGGACAAAAATATTATTTAACTTTTAAACTGGCTAAATTTATATCAAAGGCCTATTTAGCATTTTGAACAATGTATCTACATATCTCTCGTTTTATATTGTAATTAAAGCGTATTTGAAGAGTCTCCTACTATAAAACTACAAAATGTAACTTGTTCTCATCTGAACACATTGAGGTGAAAAACAGAATGAAGGATGAATATTTCAACTCTTACTTTAGTCGTATTATAATCTGCTTCAGACACATTACAGCATGTGTGTTGACAGAAACAGTCCGACAGTGTACCATACATTGTTGTCTATTGTAACATGTTGTGAAAATGCTACAAATGAGTACCGATCGCTGGCAGTGTATTAAGGATGTTCAGCAGCAGAGTGGGAAAAGCCCTTTGACTAGATTGTGTGAGGCTTCTGTATGTTGTTTGATAGTAATGTGCCTTATGAGTGACGTCTGACCCACACTAGCTGACAAACCTGCCTTCCAGAACTTAAGATCAGGTTGTGCTTCAAAAAAAAAAAAGCTTCTTAAAACTTTATAAGAGGGCAAAGCTTGCAAAAAAATATCTAGGTCACATTCACCCTAAAAATCTAAATAAATAAATATATTATTATTCATTAAAATTATTTTTATATAATTTTATGTTTAACTGTAATATAATATACAATACATCAATGAAGCCTTATAACTGTAATGTAACATAATATATCAATGAAGCCTAATTAAAGGCCTTTCATATGTTTTGTTTTATGGCATTATTTTGAACATTTTTTATAAACAAAAATGTATAAAAATGTTATAAATACTACCATGATGTACATCATTTAAATAAAATTGCTTCTGCATTACAATAACAATAATGCATTTTCTTTCATATTAAAGGAGTAGTTCACTTTTAAAAAAACTTTTGCTGATAATTTACTCACCCCCATGTCATCCAAGATGTCCATGTCTTTCTTTCTTCGGTCGAAAAGAAATGAAGGTTTTTGATGAAAACATATAATGGACTTCAACGGGAACCTAACGATTCAAGGTCCAAGACACTTTCAGTACAAACTGTTCAAAGGGCTTTAAACGACACCAGACGATGAATAAGGGTCTTATCAAGCGAAACGATCGCTCTTTTACAAAAGAAAATAACAAAGTTTAAGTTTTATAAGCTCAAATGCTCGCCTTGCTCTGTTCTGTGATGCGTGTTCGTGACTCTCCTGTTCGAACTCGTTCATCAAAATGAACAAATCTTTTCCTGAGTCAATTCATTCATTTCGTTCGTTGAATAAACCAAATGACAAAAAAAGATTTGTTCATTTTGATAAACACGTTCGAACAGGAGAGTCACAGAACAGAGCAAGGCGAGCATTTAAGCTTCTAAAACTTAAACTTTTTTTTAAATGAGCGATCGTTTCGCTAGATAAGACCCTTATTCATCGTCTGAAATCAGTGCAGTTTGTACTGAAAGTGTCTTTTAGACCTTGAACCGTTTGGTTCCCATTGACATCCATTATATGGACAAAAATCCTTTAATATTTTCATCAAAACCCTTAATTTCTTTTCGACTTAAGAAAGAAAGACATTGACATCTTGGATGACATGGTGGTGAGTAAATTATCAGCAAAAGTGAACAACTCCTTTAAAGTAGGCTGCAGAAAATTGAGGTCGGATGAATGTTATCTAGAAAAATAAGATTCGATTTTAGTGTGAATTACGACCCAGATATGTTCCTGTGAGATTCAACCCAACAGAGCAGTCCTAAACGCTCCGCAATCACAAAAGTGATTCCACTCTTTTAAAATAAAAAATGAAACAGTCCAAATGTCAAACTAATCATTACTCTTGAACAAAATTCCTGTTAAATGAGACATTCTTTCACTAATGTAACGACAAAACCTCTTCAACAAACAAAATATGTTATAAAACACTGTATATAGTATTATTGTAGGAACAGACAGTACAGAACCAATTTTATGATAATAATAAATGTCGCCATTAATAAGACATTTTACTATAAAAGTTGCGATCCTAAACCATGTACATTACTAACTCTTGATATACAGGACATTTTCATAAAAATATACTGTGTGAAAAGGTACTATTGCATTGAAACTGGAGGATAATTTACAGTAAGTATTTGTACAACTCTTCCTTTTGTTTGTTGGCGGGGTCAACCTCGCCGTTATTTTTAAAAGTTGAAACGTTTTACCCAAAAATGAAAACTGTCTTCGTTTTACACACCCTCTTGTCATGCCAAACACATATTCTGTGAATTTTCCAGAACACTCGAAACGTGTGCAGCATATACTGTAGAGCTTTGAAACGACAAGAGAGACACAACAGAATTTTCATTTATGGGTAAACTTTTCCTTTAAGTAAACAGACTAAACAAATATGGTATATTCTGAATAATGTAATAAACGAGGTCCACTTAAAGCTGCATTGTGAATGTTTCGGATTCTAAACTCTGTTTAGATAAGCCATTGTACTGTTCTACAGCACTATATGAGCAGACTACCGAGTAAACTACATGCTGCTTACACACCCCATGACTCATCTGAAATCCTTCTAAAGTGAGGAGTGAGGGAAGATTTAAACCGTGCAGCTGAAACTGAGATGTTTGGTCTCTGTGTGCACTCGATCCTTTCTCCACTCAGGAGGGGATGGAATAATTAAGTCTCACATAAACGAGTTATCACATTTAAGAAATCTTGATGGTTTACTAAAACACTAAGAGCCTCTCATTTCCATCAATATGATGACATTGAGAGTGTTACGTGTGCAGTCTTTTTTTTTTTGCGGTTAAAAATGCAATAAATAAAACCAGCTGAACACATGAGTATAGTACACCTGAAGGAGTTTGGAGAAAAACACCTGCATAGTATTTGAGCTGATCAGAGGGCTGCAGTGAGGCATTGTGGGATAGAAATCAGCAGCAGGCTCAGCACTGTGTGTCACCTGTGGAAGAACACACACCAGCCTCCGGGTTACCTGAAAATAATAGACAAAACCGGATTAAATTTACAAATCACATTATTTTTTTATTCTGTGGAGGAAAGGGAGAGATAAGTGCTTCACTTAAAAATCTAGTTTAAAGTTTGTGAAAGCAGTCCCAATTAATGAACTTCAAATTTCCATTTAGGGACAGTCAAATTTCTTGCTTTATGGCTTTTTTCCTGCATATTGGTTAGACCAAATGACTTTGGTTTGGTGGACAAAAAATACTGTATTATTAATTGATATTATTACTATTACAATAAGAAAAAAAGTTTATTTAAAAAAAAATCACATCAAACCACTTCGGGTTTTTTTATTATTTCATTTTATTATTTGATGTAAGAGTTGTATTTTTTATGTTTAAATAAATTAATGTGGACAAAAATGGATTGAATTGTTGCTGCTTAGGTTAATCTATGAATACATTTTATGCTTGATTTTAAACATTTTTGTTTTTGTATGATAAAAAAAAAATCTTGTAAATTTGTGCTGGGTTGTCCTTTGTAAAATCTGGGTCCTGAAACCAAATCTATTAGGAACACCTGCTTTTAACTGTTTCCCTGCCAAACACGTACTTTTCTGGGTTTTATGAAAAAACGCTTCTCCGCCAAACAGGGAATTTTCCGGATATCCGTGTTTTAGGTGGTATACGGTAAGGAAGACCCGTGCGCATGTTTTGAAAGAGTACGCAACTCTAAGATTAAAAAAAACTGAAAAAAACAGACGAAGTAGTCAGGGAAAGAGATGCACATGTTGTCACAGAAAGTTCTAGCCATGGACGAGCCGCAGATCTGGACGAAGACAAAGTTCACCTGTGTGTCGAAAATTGGACAGACTGTGATACTTCAGACAGTGAGTGGACGCATTCAAGGCAAAGATCTCATTCATCTTACCAAGGTGCCAGAACGCTTAGAGGTAAGACAAGATAAGAAAATATATGAGAATCTCTCTATCTCTCTATCTCTCTATCTATCTAATAGAGCCCGACCGATAAAGGTTGTGAAGGCCGATACCAATACAAATATTTGTTGGTTTTAAAATCCGATATTCCGATATATCGGCTGATATATATTTTTTTTTTTTTCCAGAAACGCACAACAAAACATTAACAGATTTCTCTAACATTAGTTATTTGTAGTTATTTATGAGTTTTAACTAAAATAATATGATAAAGCATTTTAATAAGAAACTTTTTTCTTTTATTGTCACAACAGAACAGACTGATGATAGTGGCATTATCTAGCTTTGTGGTTAGCTAGTCTATAATGAGCCATAATTTAGCAATGGATAACGTAATACTGCAAATTGGATAACATATATTTTCAATATAACAGGCCAAGAAGAGATTTAATCGTTATTCAAGCAATATATGTGTCGTCGTGACCAACTCAATGAGTTTTCCCAACAGGGATGGTGTAGAGCGCCCTCTGGTGGACAAACTACACAACTCCAACACTCATGACATGGTTCAAGTGTGTTTCGTCCGTTTTTATTTTATTTTTGAAATATTAATTTATCGGCCATTATAACTGCAGATTCCGATAGTTTGGAAAATGCCTAATATCGGCCGATAATATCGTTCTGGCTCTACTATCTATCTATCTATCATTTATCTATAACTATATACGTGTGTGTGCTATCTATCTATCTATCTATCCATCTATCTATCTATCTATCTAATATTTATCTATAACTATATATGTGTGAGTGTGCTATCTATCTATCTATCTATCTATCTATGTGTGAGTGTGCATGCATTTATGTGTGGCTGTGTGCATAAATATGAGTGTGTATTGGCCAAATTGTTTCTCTCTTTGTGCACATTTACCACATAATATGTATTTAGATAGTGTGTGTATTAGTGTGTGTATCTATGTCTGTTTATTGAAAGTAATTCCAATTATATTCATATAATTATTTACAGGTAGAACATGGCGAGGCAGAGTCAAAATCCCTGGCGGTGGCTGGCAACTTTTTTTAAAAACCCTGGCAGGGAAAGAGTTAAATAGTTACTGATAATGCCACATCCCAAAAAATAAATATATATATTTGTTTTATTTGTACACCTTACCAGTATAGAGCGTAAACATCTATAGAGGGAGTTGCCACAACCACACGCTCATAGTACTTCACAAGAAAGATTACCTGGATCAGGCGTAGCCGCTTTGGGGGGCGTGCGGGACTCGTCGTCGTCGCTGAAGCGGATGACCTCTCCGGCTGGGAGATCCGGCTGGCCGTCAGACTCCTGACCCCCAATGCTCCGCAGCGCCAGGATACGATGATGAAGGGCTGCAAAGAGCTGGGCAGCGTCCTTAGAGCTGGACTGAAAGATGAGACCACATAAGACCGACCACTTAACATTCACTGTTCGCAGCCTCTCATCACGACTATAATCATTCTTACAGATATGAGGAAGACTTTCACGCCCTGCTCGTCTGTGTCCATGGCTGTTATTCTGAGACTCTTCTCGCTGGCTTTATCCACCTGCATCTGAGGCCAAAGCTTAGTGTTGAGAATCACTCGAAGACTTCCTTGAGTCCGCATGACTGCAAGCCACAAACAAACACCAGGATGAGCTCTCAGTAAACAGAAAGACTACGCAGTGATTAAAATACACATGATCCTTTTAAAAATTGTGTCTGACAAACACGTTTCATGAGAATTTGTTTTTTGTTAACCAAAAGTTTCACAGCTGTAGGTCTATAGACTACAGGCACCCATGGCGTATAAACAGAAGTATTAGCTCCCCCTTGTGACAGTTCCAAAATCTGCAGACTGCTTTGTCTGTAATGAGCATGAGCTGTATTTGTAGGGTGACTCATATGTGCACAATGAAATTAACACATCGAAATGAATCCAAAACACAACGGAAATGGGCCACAACACAACGGAAAAAAGCCACGACACAATGGAACTGCTCCCGACCACTAGAGGGCGCGATGAAGTTAGTTTTCCATGCCACTGATCTAAAGAGTCAGCATTCTAAAAAATATATCAACACTATGATTAGTTTTAACCATAGACTGTAAAAAAATATGGACGTAGTATCTGTGATGTCACGCGTGGGTTTCTGAAGAGCGTTTTTGAAGCCTAAAGTGGGCGGGGCCGGCCGTCGCCATCTTGGCAGTGCATCACCTCTCGTCACTACCGGTGTGGTGAAGAGATGGGTCCCACCTTAGGACCCCGTGGTATGGCAGTAGTCTGCCTGATCTAAATATGTTCTCACGATAATTTGATAAAAGCAGTTTGTTGCCATCAAGTAATATGTTTATTTGTTTAGCGCTTTTCATAGTAGGTTGCGTCAACAGCAGAGGAGAAAGTCCGCTAAATTAAAAAACATTACTGTTATTGTGTCATGAAATGTAGTTGTTTAAAGCTCAAATTTGTGGTTTATTTATAAAGATTGCGCCTTTTTAAAACATTGTTCTGACGTTTTCGGAGTTGTCAGAACCAGGGATCAGCAGCACATCTAACTAGCCCGCCTGGAACAGCCTTAACTCGGCTAGTCATTCTGACGTTTGCCGCGGATAAATGCTATGCTACTATGTAAGCTAACTAAAAAACAATAAGAACGAGAAATGTTTAAATTTACAATCTAAAGCTTTGGTTATATACTAGTATATGAAACATACAAGTTAAAATACATTAATGACTCCTTATAACGTACTTCAAAAGTCTCTTATAATAAACTGATTTTCTCTGATTTGTAGGGTTGGGTATCGAGAATCGAGTATCGATTGGAACCGGGACTAACTTTTCGTTTTTCCCGGAATCGTTCAAAAGTAAAAATTTCAATTCCTACTTTCGATATTCACAGTCCGCCGAGCGGAAGAAGAAACAGCTGAACAACACCAACGAAGAAGCGTCTACCGGAAGTGTTGGCATAACCGCGCGAGTCGAACATGACTAGCTTACGTCGGTGGTCCAAAGTGTGGCTTCACTTTTCTAAAAATTAACGAAATCTCTGCAAAATGCTAAATTTGTGACAAAAGGAGTATTTGTGACAGAAGGAGTATTTCCTTCAGAAAGACCGTTGGTTAGCAAGGTTAGCTAAACTTTTTTGACCCTGCCTCTTAAAAGAATCGGAATCGAGAATCGTTAGGAACCGGAATCGAAACAAGGAATCGGAATCAGAATCGTTCAAATTCAAACGATACCCAACCCTACTGATTTGTAACCAGGCAGTAAAGCGTTTACCCATAAAACTAGCTTTGAACCAATCGGATCGCTTGGGTCCTAAGGTGGGACTCATCTCTTCAGGGGGACTCATCTCTTCACCACACCGGATCAATTAAAATGGGCAAAGAGACGGGACGCCGGTGGAGCTGAGGTACTAATGCCATGCTACTACCCTCACACTGAATTGACAGCTGATTGAAAAAGTAAAGCCAATGGTTAAAGTTCTTGTTTTCGCCCTTCGAAATATTATAATAGTCAAGACGTAACTAAAAGTGAGACTATTTACTTTGCTGTTTAATCAACTTTATTAATCTCAGAAGGAACAATTAGTTAAGAGCATGTATACAACAGTACATACAAGCAGTCAACTATGTGTATTGTGACGCATTATTATTCTGCTAGTTAAAAATGTATTAGTTACTTAAAATATTGCTCTAAGCTTGTGCATGTGACAGTGATTCACGGCAAGCGCACGTCAGTCGGCATCTCACGTCAAATTCGTAAAGAGCTTTAATTCAGTCCATTTTACAATCTGATTTTGGCCACCTCTCAGTTTCTCAGATGGGTCAAACCAAAGATATTACCTCAGAACTTCAAGTAAATGAACTAGAAATCCGCGCTCATTCAAGGGTGTGCATCTATTACATGGACGAATAGAACGCACTGAAATCATCAGGCATCCATTAGTCCACGTGAGGGAAACAACTGGAAATACAGCGCTCTCGGTCGTTCTCTCCATACTTGACAACGACGGATGAAGGTATAATACATGTATTAAATTGTATGAAATGCACAAACACAGCTGAGGGTGACGCTAACAGACAGCAGACAAACGACTAGCAGTGAAAGCAGCGGCAAGAATCCACCTGTCACTCAAGTGGCCACGCCCTTAATTATGCAGAACTTTAAGGCTTAAATATAATATAAAAAGATTAGTTGTAAAAAAAATTCACCCCCCTCACAGTTGTCATGAAGGGAAAAAATAGCACATAGACCAAAATAACTATTTGCCACCAGGCTGTAAACATGTTTTTTTCTGCTGTGAAGTTAGAAATTTTAACATGGGGGAGATACAGATTCGAATCGCTTTTGCAGCCAGCCTCAAGCAGCCACTCGATGAATTGCAATTCACTTCCGTGTTGGATTCAAGAGAGATACGGGGAGGTTGCCCCTTGGTTTTAACAGTATGTAGCTAACCACTGTAAATCGACATTATGAATTAAATCTCCCAGGTGCATTATAGCTGCATATTTATACTCTAGAATGCTTTGACATGCTACCACAGCGCATGATGGGAACGTCTGCCAGTTCTTCCAAGTTGTTAAAACTTATTCAAATTACTTTCAACATTTGAAAACTGACATGTTCAAAATCCATTCCAAAGCTTAATTGTATGGGCTCTATGCACGGCGGTATTTCCGGTGAAGGTGTAAGGATGCTCGATAACTTCCGCCGATCGTAGAGTTTAATGCAATACCGAGAATTTATATTGAATTTTATACTCCATGGTTATACTAAAGAAACGTTAGTCACAAAAACAGATTAAACAGACACCCCTCATTGTGTTTATGCTTCTTTTTAAAATCATATTAAATAAACATAACTATATATAAAATTACATCTAAATGTACGTTTCGTTTCAAAGACGGGAGGACAGTAAATTTCGAAGACTCTGCCATAATCCCGTTTTCCTCGGTTTTCCTCCGCTTTAATCTCCTTAACCGGAAATGGACGAGCATCCTTGCGTCAAATGCGGAACTTATGCGTGCAAATAGCCCATTAGCAGTAGACTGACTTACTACAGATGACTTTTTTCCAATACCTCCCTTCATGTATTTACAATAAACAATATTATTTTTTTTTTTGTAAATTGCTGTAATATTTATTTATTGCGCTCAGAGAGCCCTCTAGTGGTCGGGAGGATTTCCGTTGTGTTGCGGCTTTATTTTGTTGCGTTGCGGCTTATTTCCGTTGTGTTGTAGATTGATTTCATTGTGGTGTGGCATAATTTCGTTGTGTTGTGAACTTGTGTTTGCTTTTCAAATTTTGTTGTGTTGTGCATTTTACTATGGCACATGTCCACTATCAAAACACCAGCAAATTAAAATGTAAAGAGTGAAGGTGACTCGACAAAGGCCTTTTACAACATCATTACCCAGTCTGGATTGTAAGGTGCCGTCATCCGCTGTCGCTGATGTCATGTCATTAAGCCTGAGCACTCCACACCCTCTCTCCACCCACGACTGAGACGTCATCTCAAACACAAACAACTTACACTGCATCTGAAAACACACGGGACAGCGCAGGATCATCTTCTCATGTGTTTTCATCAAGCCCATCTGTATGGATGAGATGCAAGATCTGCTCTCACCTGCAGAACGTTGCTCTCAGACTCCTCTCCTGTCCTGACCTCCACCCGCTCTAATAAACACTTCTGAGACTTGTGTGCTTCGTGTCGCGCCGCAGACTCCTCCAGGGACTCTTTCATGTTGTCACCTACAGCACATTATAGTCACATTAATTATCTTTAATGATTTAGTGCAGTGGTTCTTACACTCTGGTGCAAGAAAATGTACGGAAAAAATATATTTTTATTCAGCAGGGATGTGTTAAATTGATCAACATCACATTGATCAATGTCACAAAAGATTTATATTCCAAATAAATGCTGTTCTTTTGTATTATTATTGATGATAATAATAATAATAGCTGTTTCTTAAGTACCAAATCAACATGTTATTTCTGAAGGATCATGTGACGTAGATGACTGTAGTAATGATTTGAATATTCAGCTTTGAAGCTGTTTGACGCGGCTGTGTTCTCATTTTGGCCATAGTAACGATGAGCCATTAATCTCAAAACTCAACATGATGATTTTTGTCAGGTCAGGCTTGTGATTGGGTCTGAAACACATACTCTTCTCCACAGCTTGATCTTGTGAGGATGAAAGCTGGCTGAACAGGCCCATCTCAGACTGAAACTCTCTGCTGCCCCCTGGTAGTTCTGTGCCAGGTTTCGGCAGCGCCTGGAAGCATGAAGAACAAGTGGGATTGAGTAATTGAGTCTTGATACTCAGCAACTGTAGATTATGATAACGTGAGCGTGTCAAATTATACAAAAAAAAAAGGAATTTCTCGCTTTACCAAGACGCGATCCAACATGTTCTGCCCAAAGACAAACTTCACACTGTTGGCATTGCTGTTGTCAGGTCTCTGTGTGCTAAAAGAAACAATAATAATGCCAAGGAAAGTTACAAGTTTCTGTCTGAGGAGATCTGTAAAATGTCTTAAAGATGAACATTTTGAACTGCAGTACCTAGAAGTGGTGCACTGCAAAAAGTAATTAGTTTCCTCTGAATTTTCTGGCAGAAGATGATCGGTATTCTGAGAGTCCCAGCAGTTACCCACCTGCAGCAAATACAATACTTCAAAACCAAGATTTTTTTTTTTTTTTTAAATCTATATTATTGCATAATTTAAAGCTGCAGTCAGTAACTTTTGTGTTCAAAATTGACAAAAATGACGTTTTTTGTTCATTGATGTTCATTTTCCAAACTGCTTTTGTCTTGTCCTGAATCACTAACAGTACCCAATAATAAAAATCAAACTGTATTTAAATCTACTATACTGCAAGAAGAAAAAAAAAATAAAAACTAAAGCATTATCAAATCTAGTTTAAAAACAAACAAAGGCATGTTCTCCCCAACTATATTATTATTATTTTTTTTTACATGAGGAAATAAATATACCTAATGATTTCCATGTATGTGTAACCATATAACAGCACTATTATTAACATACACTACCGTTCAACAGTTTGGGGTTGGTAAGATTTTTTTAATGTTTTGTAAGATGTCTCTCTTCTGACAAAACACAGCTGGCTTTCATCAGCGCTAGTTCTTTGGTGTCAGTTTGGCGTGTCCCTAACTTCATCATATTATGTGGAGCCTCCTATGATGTTGACTGATGTTTGCAATCGAAACTGAATAAGAAGTATGTTCAATCACTTCATTGAAACAGTTTGAATAATAGATTTTTTTTCTACTGAAGTTTAAATAAGAGATACTATTAAAACATCAGTCTAAAGGCATTCATACTCAAGGTCAGGGATGAATAGGGAAACTAAATAAATAAAAAGCCAATTAAATCCTTGTAATATTCCAAAATATTGCTTCATTTTTATACTGACAGCAAAAATACTGTACTGTAAATATTCAATGAGTAACCCAGTGCAAATAGGAATGAGACAAAATCACACAGAGAACATCAGTATGAATCAAACCTTTGCTCGGTCCCTCATATTCTGTCCAAATACAAAACTGGCCTCAACCGGGGAATCGTGTCCTTCAGGTTTGTCATCTGTTTTTTCTCCCAAAGTACTGTTGTTCTGTACCTTAAAAGTAATGACAAAAAGTCATTTTAAGTTTAAAAGTGTGACCAAATGACATATGGTTCACTTTGCTGTATTCACGCATCAAAGACTTAACTAAAAATACTGGCTCAGCCAAATAAAAAAAAAAAAAAAAAAAATGTTTAGCACAAGATGACAGACTATTTTCTGGAAACCAAAACTAAACAAGCCTGGCCTTAGCCCTTGCTGTGTTCAAACATGCTTTCTTTGTAGAATATGAAAAACATTTTTTCATATAGCACAAATATATGCTATTATATAGCACAAATACACATTTGAAGCAAAAGAACTCACAAGAATAAGATACAGTGTGCTTAAAATGATATAAAACAGGTTATTAAACTGTTTAAAACTAATACAAAAAGTATTTATCATTTAAAATCATACAGCCATTCATTTTAAAGTGCCTAATATGCTTTTTCGAACATTACCTTTCATATGGTGTGTAATTTGGTTATTTGTGAATATAAAAGGTTTGCAAAGTGTTAAAAATCAAAGTGAATGATAAATAAAGTTATTGTCTTCAACCAGCCTATGGTCTTCATTGGCTGCTTTACTTTGACCCGACATTAAACACTGTAGTTGTAGCTAAGACTGGAGGAGTGTGGTTTGTGTTGTCGACATGCTGAGAAAAGGCACTTCCAAAGGATGAGGACTTTGAGGGCTCGAATGGATACGGTAAAAGCGGCGGTTTGAGTGATGTCTTACCAATGCCACGTCATTTTCCTGTGAGCCAGCAGCAGTCATCTCTGAGTTACGTTCACATTCTGTTCCTCCATCTGAGAGGTTTTCCACTCCGTTTGAACTGCTGTTGCTCGTTTCTGGTGAAACAACAGGGGCCTTATGTATCAACACTGCGTACGTACAAAAACACGGCATACGCCAGTTTTCACGTCCAGTTGTACTAACAGTGAAATTAACGTAAGAATGTGCGTTCCTCCAAGTAATCTTCATGTCTGGCGTACGTACATTTGCCTTGATTGGCGACTCACAGAGGCAATAAAGTGAAGTGGCAAACATTACACTATGAATTGTTCTGTCGCACCACCAGCTGTCAGATATTGCTTAATAATATGTCAAATAATATATCGATTACAAATTATGTCACACGAGTCTTATTAAAATATTCTATTATGCAATTAAGAAAGAACATAAAGCATGTGCAAATGCGTCTAGCAATGGCAGCGTTGGCTTTACTAAGAATAAAAAATAAACTTCATTAATTCGGTCAGTAAAGGTAAAAAAGAAAGTAATATTTTTATTCAGCAAGGACACATTACATTTATTTAAAAGTGCAAGTAAATGCATTTATAAAGTTACAAAAGATTATAAGATTTCTGTGTTTGATTTAAGATTTTATTCATTAAAGAATCCTGAAAATGCTATATCACGGTTTCCATGAAAATATGAAGCGGAAGCACAGCTGTTTTCAACACTGATAATAAACATAAATGTTTCTTGATCATCAATCATCATATTAGAGTGATTTCTGAAGGATCATGTGACACTGAAGAGACGAGTATTGACGCTGAAAAATTAGCTTTGATCACAGGAATAAATTACACTTTCACATATATTCACATAGAAAACATTTTCAATTAAATTTATTGCGTTTATTGCTGGCTTTAACCATGTTCTTGGAGGTTTCTTTTGCCAATTTTGACTAATTACCATATTTAAATTAATTTAATTGAGGGAGGAGACTGGGTGGGGCGTTGTGCTCATGCATGTATGCTCAATTTTACGTTAATTGGGATGTACAAAGAGAATATGCGTGGGATCCATCATACGCAGATCTGTTTTTATTTTCAGCATATGCACATTTACAGCTTTGATCGTACGTAATGTTTTAGTTTGAATTCAACACAAGCCTTTGAACATGAGGCCCCAGACATGTTACATGTTGTAGTTCTCCTTCAGATGCTCTACTTGAGCTGATATTACGGTGGCCGAGAGAGCTCACCGCGCTGCAACCTGATGAAGACGATTGCAAATTCAAAAAAACGTGTGCAACTATAAAAACGCATTCAAATACAAAAATACATCCGCAAATTAAGAAAAACATCTTCATCAGTTCCACAACACACCTGTGCTCCAAGTACTCACAACACAACCAAATACAGAAACGCGCTGCAAACGTTCACAACACCGCCAAATACAGAAACACGCTGCAAATAACACGGTCCACAACGGAAATGTTTCCGGGGAACCAAATAAGTGACGGACCCGACTAGAACCCGACTAGAACATAGAGCAAAAAAACCTTTATTGACAAGCATATTTTTTTATATAAATAAACTATACAAATAAACTATACTATTAAAGTAATATTGTATATATAAATAATATTATAATATTATATATTTTTTTTAGTTCGTTTATAACGGAGTCCTTGCTTACTCAAAATTCTACTTTATTTAATTTCTTTTCCCCCGCAAAACACCGAGATTCAAATTATTATGACATACAACTTGTGTACAATATACAACATGTGTTAACAATGTTCAATGTCATCACAATACAAATGAGAAAAGAACAATGATCTGAAAACTAAACTAAATAAATAAAAAAAGATCTAGAAGAACATGAAGGCAAGATATTAATCTACACATCAGTTACACTATACAAATAGTTTAATTTTATGTTTAAATTTTTATAAGAGTTTCCTAAAAATGTTAGGTAATGTATGGCACTGACATACAGATATATAAAACGGATATTTTAACAGATTTTTATAAAGTAAAAATAAAAAAATGAATAATTTATTTGCAACCGTTATGTTAATCATTATATTTCTGTCCTCAGAACAGCTATACAGCTGATGGACAAAGTGCTGCGTTGTTACGTTGTCTGTTGTTGCTCCCTTCATCAAGATCCAAACGGCTACATAAATGACGCACTAGGTGTCATGCTCACGCCAAATTCCAACATGAAGAGCTTTGCCGTCTGCCCTTTGAAGGGAGTAGGGCATAGGGAAGCTCACGAGCAATAAGCAAGTCCCAGTCGGGTCCGTCACTTATTTGGTTCCCCGGAAACATTTCCGTTGTGGACCGTGTTATTTGCAGCGTGTTTCTGTATTTGGCGGTGTTGTGAACGTTTGCAGCGCGTTTCTGTATTTGGTTGTGTTGTGAGTACTTGGAGCACAGGTGTGTTGTGGAACTGATGAAGATGTTTTTCTTATTTGCGGATGTATTTTTGTATTTGAATGCGTTTTTATAGTTGCACACGTTTTTTTGAATTTGCAATCGTCTTCATCAGGTTGCAGCGCGGTGAGCTCTCTCGGCCACCGTATGATATTCATCATGTACTCACTGTTTTCAGGTGGGGTTCGGGCCAGAGGGGGCTGCAGCACTGGAGGTCGCAGAATACTGCGCTGGGCTTCTTTGGGTTTGGGGCTAGGGACACCTGAAATGAATTAATCACATAATGATTGCTGTGAACTCATGACACCTCAAGCTGTCAGGCCCTCTGAGAGTCTCTGGAACTGAAAGTTCAAATGGTGACGATCAATGTAATCATGTAAATAAACAATCTTATGAAAGCACCACAACTGAACATTAGTCAACAGACTGTTCAAAACAGCAGATGCTTGAACACTGACTCACCAGTGCTCGGTGCCTGACCGTGGATCAGAGTCGGGGGTTTCAGGCGAAACCCCACAGTCTTCTCTTCTGATGGAAAAATAAACAATTGAGAAAATGAGATCTGTCAACAACTGACACTTTCTTCCTTTCTCCAATGCAAATGTATTGAGCAAATGTTTGTCTTTGTAAACTTTGAAAATCTAACAACTAAGCTTCATTTCTGAAACAACTTTCCTTAAGTCGGTCAAATACAGACCACTTTTGATCAATACCAAATGGATTAAATCAACTCTTGAGTCATTTATTTCTCACTGAATATCCTGCTGCACACAAATGTCAATGAACATAAAATATGCAGCCATTTCATGCTGACTTACAATGTGAGATTTGGTATAAGTTTGTAGCAAAACTGTAGCAAATCTCACCAGGTTCTGAGTCGGAGTTTCCGGTTGGTGACTGGCAGAAACTGGACGGCATGAAAACATTATTCTTAGAAACTGCGAAAAAGGAAAATAAAGTGTGTCAAATAAAGCAGGTGAAAGATCTGCTATTATTTTCCAGGTGTAAATCTCTGGATTACCGGAATGAGTTGGTGGGAATTGTGTAAATGGTGATGTTCTTCCTCTTTTGGCAGCAGGACTGTATCTGCCATCTTCTTTATCAGAGTCTGGGGGAGAAAAGGAGTCCAGAAAAAAAATTCATAAAAAAAAAAATAACAAATCTTTATACAGACCTCAATGGATGGAGCACATTTTCCAACCCAAAATCAAAAGAAAAAAATGAATGACATTTTTCAGGACTCTATGATCTATTTCACTGTAAAAATATTTTTGACATTTAAGCATCTTTATTTAAATTGCAGTTATATAGCTGAAAAGAAGATCTTTTTGATAGGGCTGTCAACTTTAGTTGTTTAGTCGACTAATCGGTCGATGCCGTCTTGGTCGACGGACATTCTTATTGGTCGACCAGTTGCATATTTATTTTTTTTTTACCAATAGAAAGAATTTTTCAATGATTTACTCCTTGATATTTATTCATTTATAAGCAGTTATTTATTACTGTATTCTAAATATAATTAGCCTATGTTTTGTCCCCAACTTTAAAATGCTTTAATTTAGGCTATTTTTGTAACTGTGCCACAGTTTAGCAGCGCACACACATAATACACTCGGGAACCGCACCTGTGGCTGGCTGCGCTGCTGCTCGCGCTCGGTAAGGGATGCTGTATTCATTCAGTTAGAATGAATGAAGCTGCTTGTTTTGGCTTTAGTCGACAAAATGTCCAGAAAATCGAAATCTTTTGTCTGGCTGCATTTTAAAACAAAGACGACAAGACTGTGGAGGGAGGCGATCGCGTTGCTCCATTATGAGCGCGCAAGTCACGCGCCTACATTTGAAATCGAACTTGAGCGCGCAAAAGACGTGAGCAGCCTTTTAACGGTTATATCATGCTGACTCAATAGATTGTGTTTTCTTAATGTTTTCGTTTTTATTTGTACACTTGACGCATTTGAAAATAGCCTAAATAATGCAACAAAACGAAAATAAACCTATACGCGGTCCTACAGCCTATTATTAGGATTGTTTTTAAGTTATTTGGGTTTTTTGTGTGTTGTTTAAAACGCCTTGATCGTCAGGACGAAAGTTAACCCATAGCTTTGAAAGTAAAGAAGAATATAAAGCCTGTATAAACGAGAGCTTTTGTTGGGATTTTTCATTATGTGGCAGATAGCAGTTATATTTTTTGCAGTGTGTGGTGCGCGATCGATTGTGACTGTTACTATAGACCGAGGACAGAGCTCTTCACTTTTTGCAGTTAAAAAATCACTTAATTTTCAAAGAATTGTATTATTATTATAGTTTTACTTATTTGTGATGTTTTTTCATTGTTGTGTTATAAATGCTCAATGACAATTGTTTAAAAAATGTTTAATCAAAACATCACGTTTTTTTTTTAGTCGACTAATCGTTGCGCAGGACTCGACTTTGGTCGACTAAGGATTTCTTTAGTTGAATACAACCCTACTTTTTGATGAAATCTTAGAGCTTTTGGTCCCTTTATTGACAGCTTGAGTCAAGTAACTACTACCACTTTGACGCTTCAAAAAGAGATCGTAAAACTAATTAGGGGTGCAACGGTACAGATAGCCCAGATAGGTTTTTGGGCCACGGTCTCGGTTCGGTTTCGGTACATGTTTTGTGCAGAAAGAGACTGCTATTTCATCCCAAAAATATGTTTTATTTTTCTTATGAGCATAAACAGAATGTCACAGTAGGAAGAACATCAATGTGTATGGAATAAATTAACACTCTAGTCTGTACTGAACAACACTAAGCAATACAACCTCTTCAAATACCACTTATGATATACAAAATGTAAACGAGCACACTTTGGATTCCCAATTCCCAACCTTGATAACTGGTAATTTAAGTGATCAATGTGAAAGAAAAAGTGCACTTTTACCTTTAACAAAAATTAGCTTGTGGTTTGAATAAAAAGAGCAGAGCAAAATAATATAATATAAAAAAAATACTGCATTCAGGATACAAAATGCAATGTTACTGATCCACTTTTGAGAGATTCTTGTGCAAAAATATACTTTGCGTTATGCATCCACTATGTGCTGGGAATGTAGAGAGTAGGCTACGGAGCCGGAGGTGAGGCGTTTATTTAGTAAGCGTGAGCGCGCTGGGGCGGGCACGTAACTTACATTCGCAGCCTGACTCATATTATTCAATGTGCGGCGGCTCACTAACAACAGTTGGCTGTTTTGAATGAGACGACCCGTGTGAACGGGGAGCGCTTTATGAACATCTATGACGCGCGAGCAGCGCCGGTCTGTTCGTGTGTCTGTTAGAGTGAGCGCTCGTGAGCAACACACACATAACCTGATTTATACGAGGTTGAACTGGCCGTGTGACAAAGCGGGCATAAGCTGGACACGAGCGCGAGTTCGCGGGCGAATTTAATCCATATATGATATGGATCTAATATAAGGCACACTGTTGTTTTTTTGAGAAGATTAAAGGCTTTTAAGTGCGCCTTTTATAGTGCGGAAAATACGGTTAAAGGATCAGCACGAACTCTATGGCAGAACCGAAGTCCCGTGGGACACGAGGTTAGATTGTCCCGTGCAGGGCTGACCGAACGGTCCGGGATTTTACCATGTACCGTTGCATCCCTAAAACTAATCCATATGATTGGGTGGTTTAGTCCAAATTTTCTGAAGAGACAAGATTGCTTTATATGATGAACAGATTGAATTTTATTCACATACAATCTCTTTATGAACTTTTTGAAGAATCAAAGTGCCAGTTGCGTAGCCGTTAATGGAGAGACAAAAATCTCTCAGATTTCATCAAAAAGATCATCAAAGATCAAGTCTTACGAGTTTGGAATGATATGAGGGTGAGTAATTAATGACAATTCTTATTAGTGGGTGGACTATTCCTTTAACAATAGCTACAGTGCTTAGCATAAGTGAGCACACCCATGCTAAAGTTGACTCACTATACCTAGAGATTGGCATGGGGTACTTTCCATAAGATCATCTCTCAATGCAAATCAAATCAGCTATTAGACTAACTGAAATAAAACCATGCCAATCTCTAGGTATGGTGAAGGGTGTGTGATGATGTGGGGCTATTTTAATTCCAAAGGCCAAGGGAACTTTATCAGGATGCATTTTATCCTGGATCCATGAAATTAAAAATAAAAATCTGCCTGACTCTATTGGAATTTAAAATAGGGGTGACCTGACTTATGCCCCCTGTATTTTAAGGAAGAGCATTTATTTATTTACGATACATTATTCATTCACAAAGAAAATTGGTGTCGTTAAAGGTTTAATTTTTAATTAAGACATTAAGATCAATTTCCAAAAATTATTTTTTATTCCTCTTTTTAGTCAACTTTAGAATGGGTGTGTTTACTTATTCTAAGCACTGTATATGTTGAAAATTTCCTATGATTTCTACATTTTAGCTACTTTAGAAAAATTAAAATTATTGAAAATAAGTAAACAGTCAGTAATACAATAAAAAAGCAAATTACAAACAATAGGACAAATTCAATAGGAAAAAGACCATAATAAAACAAACAGTGCTTTAAAGGAGTAGTTCACTTTAAAAAAAAACTTTTGCTGATAATTTTCTCACCCCCATGTCATCCAAGATGTCCATTTCATTTTTTCTTCATTCGAAAAGAAATTAAGGTTTTTGATGAAAACATTCCAGGAATTTTCTCCATATAATGCACTTTACTGGTAACCAAACAGTTCAAGGTCCAAAAGACAATTTCAGTGCAAACTACAAACTGTTCAAAGGTCTTTAAACGATTCCAGACGATGAATAAGGGTCTTATCAAAATGATCGCTCATTTAAAAAATAAATAAAGTTTTATAAGTTTAAGTTTTATAAGCTCAAATGGTCGCCTTGCTCTGTTCCGTGACGCGTGTTCGTGACTCTCCTGTTCGAACTCGTTCATCAAAATGAAAAAAAGCTTTTTTCCGAGTCATTTGGTTCATTCAACGAACGAAATGAAAAAATTGACTCGGAAAAAGATTCGTTCATTTTGATTTTATTCATTTTAAAATGAGCGATCGTTTCACTTTTCGACTGAAGAAAGAATGACATGGACATCTTGGATGACATGGGGGGTGAGTAAATTATCAGCAAAAGTTTTTTTTAAAGTGAACTACTTAAGTTCTTCATTAAAATAAAACACAGCATTGTCTTCGGTGTATTTCACTTCTTTTCATTCGGTCAAGAGCAGAGAGTGATTTTGTTTAATCGCACAGCCCTAAAATGTGCTTAATTGGGCCACAACCAACAATAATTATTATTTTTTCCCAATCAAATTATATCAAATATGTTTCTTTGTGAAATTCAGTGTTTCAATAATATCTTTTGTTGACTGTAAAAAGACTAAACTCACCTTCTCCATCCTCTGTGCTGGATCCGTCAGCGGACCTCTGGGGACAGAATCAGCGTCTTAAAGCCAGTTTTGGACAGGTGTGAACAGAGTCAGTGAGAACTGGTGCTGGTCTTACCTTTTGCGATTTATCCTTCTGAAACACAAACACTGGAGGAGCAACAGCAGGTTTCTCTGCAAGATGAAAAACAAGATGTCTGAGTCAGTGTGAGTGGTTATGATTCAATCACTCTGTACCGAGTCTGTACAAAAACCAAGTGCTTTCGGTTTTGCAACATTCTACAATAGATAAAGTGTGACAAATGTAGATTATAAATGTATTTTATTTAATACGTTTAGGCCTTGTTCACACGAATTCATTTTTGTTTTTGAAAAAGCACCTTTTTCTCTCCGTTTTGGCTTTCCGCCCACACTGAGATGGCGCTTTTGTCCTGCAAAAACTGAGCTTTTTAAAAATTAAAAGTGGAACAATTTGAAAATACAGTTTTTGTGTTGTAGTATGGACGGTGAAAGCGGAGGTATTTGTTACGCAAATTGAACCGATAGTTTGTCCCTCTACGTAATTGTGGCTGCTATGAGTCATTCACTTTTACACTGTTGCTAACGATTTTAGACCAAACATATGGTCAAACAATGGTGACCTGAACGCATCAGTGATATTAATGAATAATATGAGAACTTTATGATGTCTCTTCCGTATGTATCATCTCAATGCACTTTTATGAGGTTTTAAGCGTGGAGTGCATTTTGAAACGAAAAGGTATTTTTCAAATGTATCCAGATTAAAATAATAATAACATAGAAAAACATATAATAATAGTGTAAGAAATTATGTATGGATAATCAAGTAAATCTAAGCTGTTTCAGTCCAGTAAGTGTTCTTCCTGAAATATTACTCACAATATATAAGCTATTCTTATGTTTACTTGATAAAATTCAATAAAATTTCACAGCAAAAAGACACACGTACCCCAACCTGAAGAGGGATGTTTTTAGAATTATAATTACTAAAAGGCTTTTTAATTGGTAAAAACGTTTGTTACACGGCTCTGTGGAATACTTGATTCTGATTGGTCAATCGTGGCTAGGGTTGGCTATCGAGAATCGAGTATCGATTGGAACCGAGACTAACTTTTCGTTTTTCCCGGAATCGTTCAAAAGTTAAAATTTCGATTCCTAGTTTCGATATTTACAGTCCACCGAGTGGAAGAAGAAACAGCTGAACAACACCACCGAAGAAGTGTTGGAATAACCACGCGAGTCGAACATGAGTACCTTACGTTGGCGATCCAAAGTGTGGCTTCACTTTTCTAAAAATAACGAAATCTCGGCAAAATGCTAAATTTGTGACAAAAGGAGTATTTTTACAGAAGGAGTATTTCCTTCAGAAAGGATTATTTCTTTCAGAAAGGCCATTGGTTAGCAAGGTTAGCTAAACTTTTTTGACCCTGCCTCTTAAAAGAATCAGCATCGAGAATCGTTAGGAACCGGAATCAAAACAAGGAATCGCAATCGGAATCAGAATTGTTCAAATTCAAACGATACCCAACCCTAATCGTGGCATCCAGTGGTATGTTATTCCCCGATTTATTTTCCTTATTTATTTGTCATGTGTAGTTATTTAATTATACCATCTAGTATCGTGGCCTCGCTCTCTCGTTTCATACAAACACAGCTGCTGCCATTTTGTGACTATTGTTTTGTACACTGTTGGATTATAAAAACAAAGATACAAACTTTTTTGTTCGGTGCTGAATTCTGTATCCTGGCAAATCCTCGAATTATAACAAAGTGTAGGATATTATATGAAAGATTCTTTGTGCAGTCAGCTTCATTGATAATAAAAGAGATGTGTGAGATTCCGATGAACTGTCAGCTTTTTAGGAATTATTAAGGGGAACGATCGAAGCTCTATTTTTTGGGCCCAAAAACAGAACAACTCAAGAGGGCAATGGAAAAAGTCACAACCCTTTAGAAACAGATGGACTAAAAAACTGAAAACCCAAAGAAAACATTTTTGGTTTTAATTGTTTCTGTCTATTTTTGTTACCATAGGCTTGCAGAGATAATGTCCTACAACACATCTACTGGTTACTGGCTCTGATGCAATGCACTGACCCATTTAAAGCCTTAGTCCATTATCACTGAATGAATGATTCTGGAGAGCACAAATCAGACTGTTTAAAATCTACTGAACAAATTGCAATGACTGTCCTAATATCACAAAAGAACTGCAGAATAGATCATCTCTTTATCCGTTTGCCAACACAACTCACCGTTGTCATCTGCCATGCTGCTGTCTGATCCCTCCTCAGGATGAAGTTAAACTCTTCTCTTTCCAACCATCAGAGAGTAAACACTAAATAAAATATGGTGGCAAAAGCATAAGAGTTCAATTAAATAAATACAAAATGACAAGAATAAAATACCCTAAATAATAAAAAATTGAAAAGGTAAAGCTTACCAACTTACAAACACAAAAGCTTTAAAAAACAGTTCAACCATAAAGGAACATTTTGTCATGTTATTACATTTGTAAATAATTGACAACAATTCTTTAGAATATTATGGCTGTGAATACGTTTTTAATGAATTGGTAAATCTAGTTTAGAAAAAACAGCCTGAATGACTCATTCAGGAATCTGAAATCATTATAAAAGGTCCAATAGGGGTGTTTCTGGAGAATGTCGCGAAGGCTGGTGACTTTACAGAACTTGAAGATTCCAATTGGATGCTTGACTTTCCCGTTGCTGTGGATTTAATGGGCCATAATGACTGACCTCAATCGGAAGCTGCAGGGGAAGGATGTGTTTGTGCACAAACTGTATTCCTACGTGCGAGCATTCAGAGAAAAGACCCTGACTTCCCGACAAATGACAAAAAAGAGCTTTACACATTTCCCAACTCTCGCCACAATGAAGGATGTGCCATCCCGACTCACTGTCAAATACACAACACTTAAGGATCTGCGCATTGAATTCAACAGGTGTTTCTCTGATTAATAGAAACATTTTTAAAAAGGTGGAGCTGGTGTCTGCCCCCTTTTCCCAACCGAGCGCCTCCGGAGGCTCAGCTTGAGTTGATCGACATGCTGTGGGATCCCTCTCTTAAGGAGAAATTCACCTTGCTTGTGATCATTGGACAGGTTTTGACGTTTTATTTAGCTTCACGCATGTATGCGAGCAGACTTCCTCTGTAATGAACTTTAACTAATCACGCTACAGATCATGACTAACCGAAGTCTCAATGTCGAACACGAACCCAGATTTCGATGAGTTAGTAAAGAAAGGCGACCGCCAGAATTGTTCACATTGAGTTACAGAACACCGACAAAAAGCTCTCATCTCAGTTGCATTATAGGCCGAAAAACATTTTTCTAAAGTAGTGTAAAGTTCCATTAAGTTACCCTTAATTGATGATAGGGATGGGCAACGTTTAATCACGATTAATCGCATCCAAAATAAACGTTTGTGTTTACATAATATATGTGTGTGTAGTGTATATAATTAATTTGTATATATAAATACCCACACATGCATGTATATGAAGAGTTCAGATGCAAAAGCCTCTAAATGCCATTTGAAATTTTCTTCTAAAATGACCATTTTTATCAAGCTTGTATATTTAAGTTCAGTAATTTCACTTAAATGACAATTAATAATCCTCATTGCCATTTAAGTGAAATTACTGAACTTAAATATACAAGCTTGATAAAAATGATCATTTTAGAAGAAAATTTCAAAAGGCACTTAGAGGCTTTTGCATCTGAACTCTTCATATATTTAAGAAAAATGTGTTATTAATATATCAAATATTTATATATAATATTAATTGTGAATAAATATATATATAAAATATATACATGCATGTGTGGGTATTTATATATAGAAATTAATTATACACACTACACAAACATATATTATGTAAACACAAACTTTTATTTTGGATGCGATTAATCGTTGCCCATCCCTAATTGATGATGTTATTTTTACAACATTGTTTAGTTTCATGTTGCCATTTCTTGTGCATGTCCCGTAGATGGTGATGATACAGCTAAATCACATTTAAATGTTGTGAGATGCATAAGCCTATTCCATGTTGTCCTTTATATCATTCAAGCAAACGTTGATCTGTGCTCAAATTGTGTTATTTTATAAATGATTTAAACAACATATGTGAAAGAAATTTTCAAAAAATGAATAAATCACAACTGAAATCTGCTGAATATGTTTATCATTCAGTGATGAAGGTCTCCCTCTGGTGGTTTATATTCTCAATTAAATTTGATAATTCCAAGCCAGATTTCCTGAAGTCTGTTAATGTAACCTGCACACATACATTTGCAGTTTTGTTGATAGTTTTCAATCTTGAATAGCAACAACTGGTATGAATGACAGTTGAACAATATGCAGGTGTGTAGGAAATTTAATCCTTGAAAGTAAATCCAATTATTGTATCCTAGGTCAGACATTCCTAGCAAAAATAAATATCAGGCCTTGAAATAGGCTGAAAAGTCAAAGTAACTGTAGAGTAGCCTTATAAATATTTGCATTGAATTAATTTGTACCATTTAATCATGTAACTATGTTTAATTGCAATTGTCCAAAGTGTGGCCATCCATTTACTTAGCCAAATATGGCCCTCAGACTAAAACTGTTGCCCACCCCTGGACTAAGCTATTGAGAGAGATGCTTCCAGAGGTCATAGATCCTCTTCATAATATCATTAATTCATCTTTGTAACTAGGATATGTACCAAAAACCTTTAAGCTGGCTATGATTAAACAGCTTGTTAAAAAAACTACAACTAGATCCAACAGAATTAGTCAATACGAGGCCGATCTCGAATCAAAAGGCAGTATCTTCACAACTATGACGGTATCTGCAAGGATATCCAGTCAGGATTTAGACCTTCGCTTTAGATAGCACTGAGACAGCTCTCATTAGAGTCACAAATGATTTGATCTTATCATCCGATCGTGGTTGTATCGCCATTAGTGTTACTTTAATTTCCTATTATCACTGTAAAGCTGCTTTGAAACAATCTCTATTGTTAAAAGCACTGTATGAAGGTGACTTGACTGTGTAAATGCACATTTAAAGGGTTAGGTTACCCAAAAAATGAAAATTCTGTCAGTATTTACTCACCCTCATGTCGTTCCAAACCTCTATGTGTTTATTTGTTCTGCTGAACACAAAGGAAGATATTTGGAAGAATGTTTTAATCAAACAGATCTCATTCCCCATACGGATTTTTAATGAGAATGAAAGCGAGGCTGTGAGGCATATACTTGCATCTCTTCAATGGGCTGTATTGTTATTTAATGTGTTTTCGGATTGTTCTGTTTATGAAACACTGGAAAAATATCTTTCAAAGAAATGTCAGTTGACAAAAAACTCCCGACAATGTAAGCTGTGGAAAATTGTAAGTAATCTAGCCGCTTTATTCAGCTTTTTACAGCGGATGCCATTGGAAACACGGTAAGTCTATCCCTCACAGCCTCACTTTCATACCTGTCATGGTGCTGCTCTGAATAAGGTCTATTGACTACCATTGTAGGAAAAAATACATACTATGGTAGTCAATGGGGAATGAAATCTGTTTGATTAAAACATTCATCCAAATATCTTCCTTTGTGTTCAGAAGAACAAATAAACACATAGAGGTTTGGAACAACATGAGGGTGAGTAAATACTGACAGAATTTTAATTTTTGGGTGAACTAACCCTTTAACGACCTGTTAAAGTAAGTATGATATTTAAGTTACTATATTTTTTCCTATTGTGAGGTATATTCCAAATGAAATGGCTTCTCAAACAAGAACAAAAAGCAGGGCGGAACTGTTATTTATATATATATATATATATATATATATACATCAAAAAGGCTACATAAATACACTAGTTTAATTAAATAAACTTTAATTAAATAAATTAAATATATATAGGCCTACTTCTTAATTAAACATTTACATTCGTATTAATAAAAGAATAGATATTAAATATAAAAAATGTATTTGCTGTTCTGGCATCTAAACTCACTACACCATAGACAGTTGACTTTCTAAGCTGGAAAAAGAGCACACACTAATTCCTCTTAATGTCTCCAACTCAGACGACGTTTATTTAAAACGTGTTGAAACTGACATCAACTACTGCCACAAACTACCAGAAACCCGCAGATAAAAATAACTGCAATACACGCATTTACAGCGACAACCAGACTACAATTGATGGATATGCAGTTACATGCCTGCATATAAACAGAAACAAATATACAGTACCTGTACACAATTAAAACTCTTCTGTAAGAGAATGTGAATTTAACCAATGTAACGTTATGTAAACATTAGTTCTGTCTCTTACTGGGGCCGGTGCGTTTAAATGCTACGATAAAATTGCATAATTAAATCAACAACAATAAGTAAGCACTCGGTCTCTCACCTTCAAATAGTCTAAGGCATCATAACATGATTCATTATAATTAATAAACGGGTGTGGAAAATATAAAAGGGTATTTAAGACACAAAAACCTCTTACCCTCGTCTGTCACCTCCGCCATCTTACTTCCGGCTGTCTAACCATAATCCCTTGCGCTCAACAGTGACGCAGAGAGCGTGACGTGCGTGAGTGAGCTCAGTTCTGTCGCTTGCAGAGTAGCCTACTAAAGAATTATAATGTTGTTTTATTTTATTTTACTTTAACCTGTTAACTACCTCTCCCCTTTTTGAGCATCGATCTTAAAAAGTTAATGAATGCTTTGGAATTCAGACCTAAATTGGTCTCTTTTTAAAGCGACCCAGAGATAATTGCAGCTGATTCACTTCAAAAGTTATAAAAGTTTAAATTTACTCTAAAGCAAATATACTTAACTTAAAAACATTGTCAATGCAATGTGTATTTTACAAAATAATTTCAGTCCATTGACTTGAAAAATGGTAAATTCACCCAAAAATGAAAATTCTGTCACTAATTAACAATGTCATTTTTTATCACAACTGATGTGTTGATTAATGTTATATGTGAATAAAAGCCAAAATTTAATCTGTTCATCATACAAAGCGATCGAGTCTCCTCAGAAAATTTGGACTCAACCCACATATGGATCGATATAGATTAGTTCATAAACTTTTTTAAGCATCAAAGTGGTAATTGCATACACTCTCAATGGAGCAACAGAACTCAGATTTTATAAAAAAGTACTGAAGATTCAACCCATGTAGTTCATCATACTGCCACCAGATGACAGTGTAAAACACATTAAATATATGTTTTACAACACAAACCTGCTTATTATATTGTGTATATTATATATATATATATATATATAGTGTCACACTCATTTCTTTACAGTACCAGTTCCAATAGTTTACTAGAGCATCAATTTATTTGAATAAGAAAAATGATTTATAAATACATATACTAAAACACATGAAACAAGTGCTCTTTTGCTTTCTAGATATATAAATTTAACTGCATATTTTGAAGATACACATTCCCTTTAATTGATGGTTCACGCTTTAGATTAGTACAAAAAGACATAAAAATCCATATAAAATCATCTTCATGTTATCGCCATGTTCCCAATCATGTTTTGACATCAGTTTGGTGATCATTCTGAGCATCTAAATCATGATACAGTGGCTCTCTGTTTCTATACAGACAATAATGCTGTATTATGAAAACGACGTCAAAGAATATGGAGAACACGCCCAGTCCAAATTTTGTGGGGTCTCCAAATATAAACTTCCATTTATCTGTCAAGGAAACATCAATTAAAACAATTATTTGGGTGCATTCTAACTTCACATAAGTGTTTCGTATAGGAAATGAAACTGTTTGTGTAGTCTCACCGTTGTTATAGGCCTGAAGGAACATCTGAATCAAACTGAAACTGCCCCCTGTGAAGTCCAACAGCACATTCCCGATACTCCACCCCTTTGTGCTCTGCCTGCGGTAGTTCATGTAAGCCTGAAAAGTAATTCACAATTATTTAAGTGTAAAATATGTTATATAAAATATTCTAACCTGTTTTCAATAAAGAAGAATATGCTAAAAAAAAAAAAAATGCGCATGTTTTTGAATAATGGAACCAGGCTTTGTGGAAATGTTTAGAATATGTAAAAAAAATCAGGTTTTGTTTTTAATGCAATTGATCCATATTTGAATACAGTACATCATATATATTTCATCTCAATGTAGGCAATAATGTAGGCAATAGCACTAAAATAAGGTCCAATAAGATGCAAGGTCCAAAATGCATCATTAAAAGATAAGTATTGCCCCGTATGAGTTATTGTTTTGTTTATTTTATAATCTAATATAATTAAGCCTCACGTGAGCAAGAGTGGTCTTTTCCCCAATAGCAATTTGATTGCAAAACTGATTTTATAAAACAGTTAAAAATCAATAACTAAATTGCTATATTAACTGACGATTTTAAGACTATTAGTGAGATGATTTTTGTTGATACTGATTTCATTTCATTTAACTGGTAGGAGTGTTAATTAGTTTAAGTAATTAAAAGATCAACAGTATGTAACTTTGCTTCCTATAAATAATATATACTGTATATATGTGTGTGTGTGTATATATATATATATATATATATATATATACACGATATACAGTACTCTATATACTGTACACTATATATTTTTATATATATATATATATATATACACACACTATATACTCTACTCTATATACTATATAGTATATAGAGTAGAGTATATACACAGCAAAGTTACATACTGTTGATATTTTAATACAATGTGTAAATAAAATATGAACTGAATTTTGATTCAAAGGAAAAAATATATAATTTATAATACATTTCCTATTAATCAAATTTTATCTAAAAATTTTTATTTTCTAAGATTTAGCTCTAAATCATGTTACACAAATTATGTTACTCCAATGTACAAATCAAATTCAATCGAAATCAAGCATTTTACACTTCAGGACACACATAGGTACACTTTCTTAGAATACAAGTAACCCTTCTAATGTCCTGATTCATTGGAAACTCTTTCTCAATCTCAATCTACGGTTACAAGCCACAAGTACAAACAAGTGTACACTTCTGTTAAAAAAAGGGAAGCGTGAAATCTATGTTTAGCATTGCAGTGAACTGCATCAAGGTCTACTGCACTGCACTGGTATATATGTAGCCATCCTTTTTAAAGGGATAGATCACTCAAAACTGTAAAATTCTGTCCTCATTTATCCACCCTTATGATATTACAAACTGACAATACAAATACAACTGACAACTGACAAACTAACGGCACGGCTCCACCACGGCTCTCAAATTTCTTTCACGCATGTGAATATTCAAACATGATGTCATTCCAGGATTAATTCTCATGTTTCTCATGGCTGAACAAAACACACTGAATGTTTCCAACTGAATGAGATTTGACAGCTACTGTACAATGGATGGAGATTTTGAATGAAGTGTTGTTTTTGGAGTTTTACAGACCCAGTTCTCATGCACTTTTGTTTATAAGAACAAAAATATTTGACATACACTCACCTAAAGGATTATTACGAAAACACCATACTAATACTGTGTTTGACCCCCTTTCGCCTTCAGAACTGCCTTAATTCTATGTGGCATTGATTCAACAAAGTCTTTAGAAATGTTGGCCCGTATTGATAGGATAGCATCTTGCAGTTGATGGAGATTTGTGGGATGCACATCCAGGACACGAAGCTCCCGTTCCACCACATCCCAAAGATGCTCTATTATTGGGTTGAGATCTGGTGACTGTGGGGACCATTTTAGTGCAGTGAACTCATTGTCATGCTCAAGAAACCAATTTGAAATGATTGGGGATTTGTGACATGGTGCATTATCCTGCTGGAAGCAGCCAGAGGATGGGTACATGGTGGCCATAAAGGGATGGACATGGTCAGAAACAATGCTCAGGTAGGCCGTGGCATTTAAACAATGCCTAATTGGCACTAAGGGGCCTAAAGTGTGCCAAGAAAACATCCGCCACACCATTACACCACCACCACCAGCCTGCAGAGTGGTAACAAGGCATGATGGATCCATGTTCTCATTCTGTTTACGCCAAATTCTGACTCTACCATCTGAACGTCTCAATAGAAATCGAGACTCATCAGACCAGGCAACATTTTTCCAGTCTTCAACTGTCCAATTTTGGTGAGCTCTTGCAAATTGTAGCCTCTTTTTCCTATTTGTAGTGGAGATGAGTGGTACCCGGTGGGGTCTTCTGCTGTTGTAGCCCATCCGCCTCAAGGTTGTGTGTGTTGTGGCTTCACAAATGCTTTGCTGCATACCTCGGTTGTAACGAGTGGTTATTTCTGTCAAAGTTGCTCTTCTATCAGCTTGAATCAGTCGGCCCATTCTCCTCTGACCTCTAGCATCAACAAGGCGTTTTCGCCCACAGGACTGCCGCATACTGGATGTTTTTCCCTTTTCACACCATTCTTTGTAAACCCTAGAAATGGTTGTGTGTGAAAATCCCAGTAACTGAACAGACAGCAACACGGTTGTTGGTAACTGGCACCAACAACCATACCACGCTCAAAATTGCTTAAATCACCTTTCTTTCCCATTCTGACATTCAGTTTGGAGTCTTGACCAGGACCACACCCCTAAATGCATTGAAGCAACTGCCATGTGATTGGTTGATTCGATAATTGCATTAATGAGAAATTGGACATGTGTTCCTAATAATCCTTTAGCTGAGTGTACTTCTTTTTTTCATTAAGACAGAAATTTAATTTGTTGGTGTAGCTTTAAAGCATTGTTGTGCTGTTGTGGTGTGAGATAGGAGAGTTGTACCTGAGGGATGTACTTTACAAGTGTGACACCCAGTTTAATGTAAGAGAAATAGTACAGATAATCCAGCCAGGAGATCTTCTGTGCCACAGCAACAAACAGGGAGACGAACGCAAAGCTCCAGCCAATCACTAATAACCCAATGGCCACTTTGGAAACCTTTTGCCCACCTCTCTAAATAAAAAAAGAAAAAGTTTAAGAACAATTTAAGAAGCAATGCAATTTCGCTCTCATAACTTTTTTTATAATACAAAAAGTATATACCATTTTTATTTAAAAACTACTAATTGTTATACATTGATTACTATACCATTTACAAGTTTAGGGTCAGTAAGATATTTTAATGTTTTAAAAAGAATACTTTATTTATTTGAATAAAAAAATACTGCAAAGACAATAATATTGTGAAATATTTTTAGATTATTATAACAACATTTCCTTTATAATATGTTTTAAAATGTAATTTATTTCAGTTGAATTTTCAGCATCATTTCTCCAGTCTTCAGTATCACATGATCCTTCAGAAATCATTCTAATGTGCTGATTTGATGCTCAAGAAACATTTATTAGTATCATCAATGTTGAAAACATGTGCCTCCAAATTATTTTGTGTGTGTGTGTAATAATGTGACAACATTTTTCAAGACTCTTTGATGAAAAGAAAGTTCAAATGAACCGCATTTAATTACAATATATATTTTTTGTATAAAGAATTACCTTTTTGAAAAAAAGACTGACCCCAAACTTTTAAAGGTACAATATGTAAGAATTTTGTAATAAAACATCCAAAAATCAGTAGCACAGTGTGATATATTTCAGGAGTAGTGTACAATATCCCAAAAGTCTCCAAAGATTTTTTATTTCAGAGAAATTGCTATTTTTAATAAGTGGCCGTCCCGGAAAAAAATGTCGCCTTTCAATAACGCAATATCCACGCTATCCTCGGTTTACGTTCATACTGCCATGGCCATGACGTAACCATGGCGACAGACGTGGACACCTGCGTAGTGCGTAACGTTAAGCAGCACACAGTTCTTGTTTATTTCAAACATAGACCAGGCAAGCAGACTTTGGGACAAACAAGGAGAACTAAAATTAGGATCAATATCGGCGTGGCGTTTTTGAGATTGCGAGAGCGCCACGTCCGCGACTAACTTGGGACTCGACAGAGTTTTAGTCACGACTTGACAGCTTTATTAGACAGGTGAGCAAATGTACATAAAACAAATCAATGTTATATAACATTAGCTCAACATGACAAAATGTTAGAATATGGTCAGTATGTTATTCTAATGTTGATCTAGCTTACTGCTAGTTTCGTATAGCAAACAAACTAACACATAGTATAACATTATAACTTTCAACACGTTTAAATGGTGTTTAGTGTGTTAGTGTAATGCTAGACCAAGTGAAGCAGCACTGCGTTACCTCACAAGTTTGTGTGAGTTATCCAGCACTTGCAGGTAGTACGGTACAATTAAATGGCCTTATTCCTTTATATCCGCGGGACTCGCATTTGATATCTGTCTTTTTTAGCAATCACAACCTGATTCATACCTCTGTAATGTTAATAAACATGAATGTTTGCACTCATACATAAACATTATTAGATCCATTAGCTTGACAGCAAGTCCTATCATTCAGCTCATCACTGCGTCATCAACCTACGCCTTTGTTATTGTTGTATTGCTTTGTTGGAAACAGTGCGCTCTTGTGGTGAAAAAAAACCTACATATTGTGCCTTTAGATAGATAGATAGATAGATAGATAGATAGATAGATAGATAGATAGATAGATAGATAGATAGATAGATAGATAGATAGATAGATAGATAGATAGATAGTAGGGGTGGCACGGTTCACGAAACCGACGGTTCGGTTTGTATCACGGTTTTAGGGTCACGGTTTTCGGTTCTGTACGGTTCTTGTTATCTTTTCTTTTAATCTTTAACAGTCCAGAAATGTACTTCAGCATGTGATATATAGCTTAATTATCCACACTTTAGGATACAGAATAAAAAAATGATATTCATGCAATCATGCACAAACTGAATTTGACTCTTTGACTTTAAGCACATTTTGGGACTATCTCAGAGGAAAGCTAGGTGAGATTTTGACACAGCAAGAGAGAAGACATTGACATGCTTTTCCTTTATTTGGCAAAAAAAGGAGAATGTGTATCACTATGTCTTCAAGAACTTGTGCATTTCTATCACACAAATCTTATTTACACAAAGAAATTAACTTGCATTTATCAACTGACAACTTTTGTAGCTCTTACAAAAATTCTATCTTTTCAAAGAAAAAAAGAGGAACTCTTAAAACACTGTCTTTTATGAATAAGTCAATATACATGAAACCTCATTGCCTATAATTAGCTATAGCAATAGCAAAGGCCATAAACATAAAGTTAAACATAAGTTCAACCTCAACACAAAAGACAGTATCAACAATGCTTCTATTCCCAGAGAGTGAGGGTATGTTTTTTTCACTTAAAATTAAAGTGCAGGATTTGGAAACATTTGACTGAAGCTCTTATCTAAACATAAAGTGCCACTGTAGCATTATATTAAAATATCATAACATGAAATCCAAAATGTTCCCACACACTGGACTTATACCATAGACTTATACGACGCTGGCGCATCCTCCAACTCCCTCATCTCTCCCACTTGCCATTTCTCCGCGTGCCGTGACCTGCAGCACTCCATACTCCACTTTTACTGGCTTGTTTACTAACTTGAACCGGCGCTGCACAGAGCGATCGGTAATGACATCAAATACCGCGAAAGTGATTGAAAAGCATACGGAGCCATCACTCTCGCACTAGTTTGATGTTATTCACCGGTCGCTCTGTGCAGCGCCGATCCAAGTCGAACAAGCTTATGTCGCGCGAAAAGAAAGCACACGTCACATACGGGCACGAGGCTACATTGCGCATGCGTCGAACCGTGAGACGCACACACGCTCCGAACCGAGACAAGCGAACCGAACGGTTCGGGTGTTTTTTCATGTACCGTGCCACCCCTAATAGATAGATAGATAGATAGATAGATTTTTCCTCTGGTGTGCTGACTGCTGAGGGGGGCCGCCGAGTCTTTATTAAACTGAGCTTGTTTACATGTATATGTTTACTGATTATTGGATGCAATTCTAAAATACAGCATCTTGCAAAAATATTTGTTGTGAAAAACGGATTTCGGGTTCGGGTTTAAAATATAACTGTACCGGACGGGTCGGGTAGGGTTAAGCGATCACGGGTGCGGGCTTCAGTTTAAAGCCCGTGCAGACCTCTAGTGTGCGTGTGTGTGTGTGAGAAATAATATATTGTTAATATTTTCACATTAGTGTTTCTATGTTTACCTCATAGATGGCACACTGGCAAATATAGACGAGAGTGAGAACCACTGCATGGAGACTGAAGAAAACGTCATTGGCATCGACAGGAATGACTCCATTCGGATCTTTCTTCAAGAACTCCTCCTGTAGATGCAACATTTATCATCTCCATTAAAAACTGCTAGTAAACAATCAGACAATAACTAAAGACAGTATACTGCTTTAGTACAACAATCACTAAATTAGACCTTTAATTTAACATAAAGTGTCATTTTTTACAAATAAACTTGGCAACCTGAAAGCTGTCAATTGCACGCACCTGTATATAAGTCACCCAGAATAGGCCAACGTTGAACACACTGTAAGCAACGAATCCAGTCAAGTTGAGAGCGAGGAAATCAAAATTGAGGCCTACCACACTGTATGAACCAAAACACAGATGTTATTCATCATATTTTCATTCAGTCTAAATCCTTAAATCTCAAAGATAATCTTGTACCTTCGTCGTTTCCAGTTCTCGAACGCCTGTGGGTAGAATGACACGGACCAGGCCAGGAAGTAGATCCAGCCAATGATTTGGTTGATGATAAAAAGGACGTTGCTTCTGACAATCAAGAATCTGATTCGCGTTTCAAAGCTGGAAAAAGAGAACCCCCGCTATCCGTTACTTCCTTTCTTAATGCACTTATCTAAAATAATTTAACATATGCTTTTGTTTATCAGTGTACTAAAGCCAAAACAAATTATCTATATATTATCTGGAAAATATCTAGTGCCCAAATTATGCTTTTGCAGATATTTCCTTTCATGCAGTGTGTATTATAGCTGTTAGTAAATGCGAAAGGTCTGCAAAGTTTTAAAGATCACAATAAAAGTTATACAGTCATGCTCTTCCAAAGAATGTGGTCTCGGGATGGATTTGATATGTTAAAACTAAGGCCATCGTTACTGTTCTATCAATGTGTGCATTTTGTTTTCAACATACACTGTAAGCAGTAGACCAAATCACAACAAACTGGCCCGACTGGCCAATCAGAGCAGAATAGGCTATCAGATACTTTATAGAGACTGAAACCTAGAGTTTCTCAAAAGGTTTCTTTCTTTTTTCTTGAATGTTATATGTTGTATGTAGATATTGGGCCCCCTCTTAAAAGCTTATATAGCTTACTTGGGGTTCCCCCTTTTCACACAATAACCTTCCTATTACTATTGTAATTTGTCTTTAAAAATGATGATGTGTGTGTGAAATAAATAGATAAAATTAAATAGAAAAAAATAAAATAAATAAATAGATGAAATAAATAAATTAATAGAAAAATGTTAATGTCCCCTGTGTTGAAAATCAAATTTGTAATGTTTTTTTATGTCTATGTGGTGTTTTTAATGTGCTTTAAGACAAACCATGTACACATTCACAAGTCAAAACTATTACTGAGTGTGTTCTCTTTAAAACTGCAGTGAACCAAAGACAATCTCAAAAACGCGGTTTGAAATCGCTGGTGTTTCTGATGTCAAAAAACAACCAAAGTGTGATCGTCAACAACTGGATCGCTGAGTGTTGGAGTGAGTGAGTGGAGGCGGGGCTAATTTGCATATTCATAAAACCACACATACTAAATGTGGCAAGAGTGTCGAGTTATATTCAAGCTATTTTAAAGCATGAAAAAAAATCCAAGGAAAATCATTAAAAAAATTTAATTTTGGTGATCAAAGATGAATTTTAAGGAATACAACTAATGACTACAGGGGGACTTTAATGTAATTTGGAATGGAATTTCAATGTTAAATTTTTTGAGAGAAGTTTCTACTTTTGCCTGTTTTCATAATGTAGAGAGTGTGTTAATTCATATGATAAATAGCCTACAAATAAAGGTCAAATAAACCATGTTAACATTCTCTAAATCATTTTGATGAAATGTAAAAATACATTTCTCAAATGACAGCAATCGTTGTGATTAAAATTTAGCAAAATAAGTAGTCAACTAAAATGAGACTAAACAAAAACAAGAATAGGTTCACTAAATATGAGAAACAATAAAAAGTACATTCGGCACAGGACTAAGAGACTAAGACTTAGTAAAAAAAAAAAAAAATTAAAACTACATAGCACGTTTAACACTAAATACAGTTCCTTTTACCCAATGGCACACAAACACCATTCTGAAATCCCCTGAATTAAGGAACTAAATAAATAGAACTCGTTTTACAAGGTGCTGATGCAAATCTCTCTAAATCTGGTTATAATCCATCCACTTGTGTTGCTTCATATCATAACTGACAGAAAAAATAACAGTATTGGAAAAATGAAAACTTTATAAAGAATGCTCATATGTTGGACAAAATATAGGCTGAAGAGGTCTTGAGAAACCAATAGGAAGCTGTAGGAAAAGATCCCTTGTATCATTTTCATACAGTGCTATGTTAAATTGGTGACAGATTAAGAGAATTTAGCTTACAACACACCTTTTTATGCGAGTGTCATTGCTGGAAAGGTAAGCGGTCAACTGACCAACCCCTATCGTCTGCACTTCAAAAGATACAGACGTGTTTCCTGCTGGCACAACAACCTGTGCGAGATGACGGAGGACAAACATAGATTCAATTGTTTTAAGTTAATGTGATTATTCATGTATAGATCAGATAGATTATTAGATTATGGTTGAATGGATAGATTGGATATGGATGGCACATTTTTATACAGAAAATTACTTTATATTATGACATATATTTGATGCCTTATAATATAAATCTGAAGATGTAATAAAAAAAAAGCTCCAATCCAGAATTGTACATATTCCGTATAAAAGCAGGCAACAAAATATAATATGCAGTAGAAAAACAACGTCCAATTTTGACATTTTGTTACAACTGTGAGTTTATATCTCGTAATTCTGAGCAAAAATGTTAACATAATGTTTGTATTCAACAGCAAATTTTGAATATGATTAAAACTGAAGGGTAATTTGTATTAAAATGTGATCGAAAAAGTTCACAAACCTCATCAGGCAGTTGAATTATTGAAGAGACATTTCTTGATGAATATGTGATGTTGAAATAAACGGTTACAGCTGTGTTTAACGATGAACTGTAAATGCAAACACATGACAAGCCAAATTTAAATGATTTCCCAAATTTACATATTTATTTACCCAGTGATACACAAATCATACCTTAGTGTTATGTTGATGTTCCCAGAGGATTTTTCCTGTAGATTCACTATTGCTGGCGCTTTGATAGTCACCTCTGTATCTGTAAGTAAAGTGATAATAACTATTTTCCCCCTTGTGTAATATGTTATTTTTGTATTTAAAACATTATACTCACCATTAAACGCCGTATGCGCACAGACAGAAAGCGTTAGGAGAAAAAATAATACAGTGTGTATCATATTGACATTGCTTTTATAATCTTACACGAGTGTAATTTTTAATGTTCAGTCATGCGCTCTCATTAAATGTAAAGCCTAAATAATTTTAGCACGTCCAGTAGTGTTTGAAAGACACAACTCAGATTAACGACATATCATCAACCGTCAGTCAGTCGATGAGTTAGTCATACAGTAGCCTACATATAAAACAATAAGCGCAAACTATTACCACAGGATGAAACTGTTTATCAGTCTGTAGTTCCGCGTGCGACGTGTTAGATCACATGACTCGGGTCAGCTGACTGTGGGTAGCCTCGCCTTGCCATCATGGACCGCACAGATAAAGGTGTGCGAAAGCCCTGTGTGTATCAGTGTGTATCCAGGCTTCCAGTTTGCTTGGATAAAAATAAGATATCTTTATTTTCGGTTCTTGCGGTTGAGGTTGAGGTTGAGGTTATAAGTTATTTTGAGTTGAGGAGACGAAACAACTTTATGCGATTGTTGTCCTCAAAGATTTTGTAGAGATTTTAGTTTTCTCTTGAACATACGTTGATATTAGCCTACCTAAAAATGACACAGTTAGTTTCTGTGAATTTTATTTTGAACAATATGATTTCATTTGCTACATTTCATGTCCATAAAAAAAATTAGCAAACAATTATAATAATATGACTTTTTATTTAAAGTTCCCTATATTTTTTAAGTATTACCTTTTTCATGCCATGTGTATTGTAGCTGTCTGTGAATGTAAACGATATGCAAAGTTGTGAAGACAACCCAGATAGCAAACTGACATTGAATCAACGTGGAAATATGACATCGAAACAACATTGATCTGACATTGTTTTGCTCATCGAATTAACGTTGAACCAACGTCAGACGCGTCATTCTTTCAAAACTAACGGAAAATCAACTTGAAATCAACGCGTTGTTTCAACGTTATGAAAGCAAACCAATTTTCGATTTTCATTTAGCTTTGAAGAATGCCGCGTCTGACGTTGGTTCAACGTTAATTCGATGAGCAAAATCAACGTTGTTTCAATGTCGAGAGACGTCGTTTCCACGTTGATTCAATGTCAGTTTGCTGTCTGGGAAGTGCACGATAAATAAAATTAATGTCTCCCAAAAGAAGGGAATCGACTCTGAACCACCTAAACGAGTCGTCAGGAATTGGAATCCCACTTCCGTTACAGCTCCACGTCACTGGGTAACACATTTGCCTAATGCCTGCATGGTCTTTATTGGCTGCCCGTGAACAACATCTACTTTGACCCGACCTTAAACACTGTAGCTAGCAGCTGGTTCGTGTTGAGTACATGTCGAGAAGACGCTATTTTTTGCTCCGCAAAAGCAAATTCTCTTTGTAAACACATCCAAACGATGAGTGGTTAAAATGATCATACAACAGCAGTACAACTTTTTGACAATTGCTTCTCATATCTGTGAGGTCTAAATGGTATTTACAAACTTTTATCCGTTAAAGATGGGACAGTATTCATTTGGACCAACTCTTCAGAATCACAACCGGTAAGTATGATTAATTGTTGATGTATATATTTTCTACCTGGTATTCAAAATATGTAGTTGTGTGTTTTATATTGTGTGTGCCTCCAGCTAACCAGCTAACTCACATTATTAGTCTTACTGAAAAACATGTACTTCTGCAAATCAGCTGTGGGCCACTATTACCTACAATGGTCCCCATTAATGCAGATTGTCTGTTATTCCCTTTCGAAAAGGAACTCATGCTGCATCCTATGGGGATGGGGAAGCATGAGTGTCTGAAGCATGAGTCAAACGAGACAATGAAAAAGACAATGATTGGCAGGCTGCAGCCTGACGTCACCACTGGTGCTTGAGCTAAAACACATGAAATATCTGAACTGGCTTGTTGAGTGTTACATTTCACTGCATGTTAGAAATATGGCTAAATAATAATCCTTTCCATTATAAGTAGATGATGCGTTTTATTCATATCAGATACACATTGTGTAAGTAACTTTAAAGTTTAATCTATTCTTCTCCCAGTTCACCAGCCAGATTCTCTGAAATGCGGTGCAAACTAACATGGCGGTGCCCATCGCGCATAAATCATTATAAAGATGTTTAAAGGGCACCTATTATGCAAAATTCACTTTTACATGGTGTTTGAACATAAATGTGTGTTGGCAGTGTGTGAGCAAAACCACCATAGAATGATAAAAATCCACCCAGTGTTTTTTTTTTACAATCTCAATAAATCATATGCACTGTCTCAGAACGAGCTGTTCTAAAATTCAGCTCTTTGTGACGTAGAATAGACCTTTCTCACAACTTCTGTATTTGTGACCGGAAATACGCAATTGTCGTGGTAATCTTCTTCCGCTCCATTCATAACAGATAGCGCCGAAGGCAACTAGTGAGAGTTGTTGCGTACAGATCTTTTTTGTTATTCCCAAAAGCAGCCATACCTGTCGTTTTCATTCCTTCCCTCGTCAGTTCCCTGTCGATGAAGTTCGACGGAAATGGATTCAGGCAATCTGGCGGGATGTTATTGATCCTGTGATCTTCTGTACTTCTCATGTCACCATTCACTAATAAGCCATCATTGTTTGTTTATTTTTTATGTTTTATGATTTGCGTATTTTTGAAGTAACGTTAGTTCATGTTCAACTGTATTAAGATATTTGTATCCAGCGGAATAAGCACATAAAATATACACCACAATATAAAACAAGATAAATAAGAACACACAACAGTGGGCTACATATAAATTTAAAATATTAATACCATCCTGAGAATTTAACAATCTGAGTGTACAAGGAATAAATTAATATTTGTATAATTTTTCTTCATCTTTGATCGTTCTATAGCAACAGCAGTGCAAAAAATTCAGGATAACTGTTGAATAAAACTGACAGACTTCTTTCTGGTATTCACATCAAAATGTAGTTTATTGTAAATAATACTCCCTAAATATTAATAACTTTCCACACACTCCACCTTCTTACCTTTAATGAACGTATATTGGGAAGAATGAGCTTCAGTTCTAAAATCAATATCATATCTTTGGTCTTAGATACATCAGCTGCAGACAAGCATCACCACAGCATTTTACAAAGTCATCAACAACTGGACCATGACAAGTTTACATTTTTTCGAAGTTTTGAAGACTCTCTGATCAATTTTCTCCTCCCAGAGTAGGTTTTTCTGATGTGTTAACAGTTGACGGGAACTCCGTTTTCACAACGATTACGTATTTCCGTTTTTTGTGAAAAAGGTCTATTAAGCGAGGGGTTTGATTGACAGTGTGGTTGTGGCATAGACCCCGCCCTCTGTGATCTGTACACCATCCTCCATTGTTTCAACGGCAGCCGGTAATGTCTCCTAGAAACATAAGTGTTCTGTTGTGGGATGGGATGCAATAATGACATACATAGTAGTTTTCACTTATTTCCGACATCAGAGCCACTGTATTGGATGTATTGAATTTTGGAAGTTTAAGTGGCACCTTTCCTTCGTAAATAAGTTTATGTTTTTATTTTCTAAATAGACTGTTTTTGTGAACGAGGGTCAATTCAAAGCAAGTCTTGCTTCAAAGTTAATCCTCAAGTGTGGATCGTCATCTGTTTGCGATCCAACGTCACCTCCAGTAAGTATTTTATGATTTTTGAGCAAATAGTCATTTCAGTTGATGTCAGCCAATTCAACAACAAATGCGTCTAAAGTTGTTGTCGTCGTAGGATGTCTGTGTATATAATTTAAACCTTGCTTGTATAGTGTGTAATCACACGTTTATAAATATATATATTTTTTTAAAGATATTGTATTTAAAACTGTATATATTTTCTTGTTCTGCCGACATCTTCTCACATTTGCCACAGAAGCACCTGTACGACAAGTAATGTGAACATGACGCAACAGGTCCCTCGCATAAATGTAATTTCGCATGTATGTAGCAAACTTTATCACAGTATGTGTTTGTAGTTTCAAAAAATTGCTCCAACGTTAGTGTTTTTGTGTGTTTGTGTGAGTGTGTGTGTGTTACACATCCATAATTGCAAAGGGGACGCTACTACAACGCTACAAGTACATAAATGTATCAAATAACCATACCGAGACGTCCTGGTCCATTCTCATTTGTGTTTATTCTGCCGGAGTCTCTTCATCATCTGGGTCTGATCAGAGACTATTTATATATTCCGATTCAAACATGTACTGCTGAATGACATACACAACAGCGGGTCTCTCACTCTCTCAGCCCCTCTGCTTAGACTGACTGCCATAGGTCTGCAAGTGATCCAAAGGCAGGGCAGCTATATTAAGGTGGTATACAACAAAACAGCTCTTTTTAAAACAGGCCCCAAAAATTACATTTTCAAATGGTTATAATAAATGAACTGTGGAGTATTTTGTGCTGAAACTTCACAAATACATTCTGGGGACACCTGAGACCAATATTACATCTTGTAAAGAGGGGCATAATAGGTGCCCTTTAAACAACAAAACTTCCACTTGCACATATTTGACAATCGGAACATCAGATATGTCATAGCTAGCACTTTTGTGAATAAAAATAAAAAATGAAGTCATTCAGCTCTTATTTGTGGTGTGTCACGTGACAAGCAATGACGCGTCACCATGAAAAGTGATGCATTCTAAATAAAAGTCGCCTTAAAAAACTTATGCTTGGGGGTCAGCCAGAACATTTTAAACTTATGTGTGAAAAGGTAAAGCTCAGCTCGGTGATGGTGCTCAGTGATGCTCTGGGTCTGCTTCACATCCATGGGAAAACCTGCAGCATGTGGAAGGAAAGATGGATTCATTGAGGTATCAGAAAATCCTTGGAGAAAACTTCATATCATCAATGAGGAAGAGGAAGCTGAAGCTTGGGCATCATTGGACCTTCCAACGAGGCTAAGATTCCTAAGAAACCAGAAGATGCTGTCTGGTATACATCTCGTTTGCAGCAGGTCATAACAGCAAAAGGCCGTTCTACTAAAAGTACTAAAGATGCTTGCCATAAAGGGGTTAAATATTTTTGCAAATGCAGAAGTCATTAAAAGTTGCATTTTCTGTTGAATTTGTGGAAACCATGAGCTATATTTCAATTACTTTTGTTTGATTTGTTTATTGCAGATTATTTATTTGTTTATTGTTTATTGTAAATTTTGCCAATAAATATTTGCAATTAGTCATGCAGAGGACTAAAGAGTCCAAGAACAGAAACTAAACAAGTATAAGCCAATAGTATAAATTCTATAAGCGTATTCAGTACGTTTCTGCATCACTTCCATTCTCAGCAATGCAAAAAGAATATGGACTGTTCACAGCTGTGTGAGAGTGGAGTAAGATGTTTAAGTCATTGCATAAATTATACTGCAAGCCTCAGATAAAAGAGAGATGAAATCAAGAACATCTGTAACATAGGGCTATAGAAATATGACTTCATAAAAATGTGGTTAGGGGGAAGATGGCATGTCATAAATATGTGCATATCCCTTTTTTCAGTGTAGCATAATATCACATGCTATACTTATGCAGAAACATTGTCAGAATGTTCTTGTGACAAAATGACAAAAATGTTTACAACAAGTTCTACAAGACTAAATCAATCAAAACAACAGTTCTCCATATGGGACGAATTAACATTCCAGCCATCAGTATTGCCGGGTGGTCCCCAAAGAGGCCGAAGTACCCTCTAAGTTTCAGCGGAACAGAAACTCAATATTCTTCTCTTAAGGGAGTAGTTCACTCGGTTGTTGAAAATAACCTAATAACGTATAATATATACTTTATGAGAATCTCATCTTTGAATTGGTACATCTTACAGACGTTTAGAGGCTTTTGTATGACCCTTGAACCAAAAACTCTACAGAAAGGAGGTCAACTTCAAGTCTTGAGGGTAATAAAGTGAGGGTTAGATTTATCTGAAACTTCACATCTATTTAAAGGAGTAGTTCACTTTAAAAGAAAAACTTTTGCTGATAATTTACTCACCCCCATGTCATCCAAGATGTCCATGTCTTTCTTTCTTCAGTCGAAAAGAAATTAAGGTTTTTGATGAAAACATTCCAGCATTTTTCTCCATATAATGCACCTATTGGGAACCAAATGGTTCAAGGCCCAAAAGACAGTTTCAGTGCAAACTGCAAACTGTTCAAAGGGCTTTAAACGATTCCTGACGATGAATAAGGGTCTTATCAAGCGAAAAGATCGCTCATTTAAAAAAATAACAAAGTTTAAGTTTTAAAAGCTTAAACTTCGCTGTTCTGTGATGCGTGTTTGTGACTCCTGTTCGAACTCGTTTATCAAAATGAACAAATCTTTTCCTGAGTCAATTCACTCATTTTGTTCGTTGAATGAACCAATTGGCACGAAAAAAGATTCGTTCATTTTGATGAACGAGTTCGAAGAGGAGAATCACGCAAGGCGAGCATTTGTGCTTATAAAACTTAAACTTTTTTACTTAATTTTATTTTTTAAATGAGCGATCGTTTCGCTTGATAAGACCCTTATTCATTGTCTGGAATCGTTTAAAGCCCTTTGATCATTTTGCACTGAAAGTGTCTTTTGGACCTTGAATTTTGTTATTTGTTATTTTTGTTATTTATTTCGATCTCCATTAGCTGCACACAGCGGCTACTCTTCCTGGAGTCGATTCAAACCAACATGTGAAACCAACAAAAACTTTTACACCATGTACATTACATTTTGCAAATCTAAACACAAATAGAAATAAAAATTAAAACCCACACACCCCTACTCATACATACCTACATCCAAAACCAACATTCACCCATATACACAAAACCTAGTTCATTCTCAGATATGAATAATCTTATGTTACAAAAATAAATGTATACAGTTTGGTCATGATACTGTCGCAATAATTAAGTTGGCTTGAGAAAGCCAACTTACTGAAATCCTATTTAAACTTATTAAGTTGGCTTGGGAAAGCCAACTTACTGAAATGCTATTTAAACTTATTATTATTATTCTTTTTCTGAGCGGAAAATTTTCTGACTCTATCTCCTCCTAGAGTTTTAACTCCACATACTCCAAACTCGGCACGGACACTCAAACTGTTCTGACTTAGTGTGCTATATCTTTTCTAACTGATCGGACTTACGGTTTTCCTAAAAATGACGATCAAAGTCGGAAAAAACTCCCATTGACTTAACATTGTGGAATCTTCAGAATTTCAAACTGCCCAACTGTCAAAATTCAAATCTAAATACCTTGAAGCCCCAGACTCAATCAAACTGTCATTCTATACACTATATGAGCCACTGAAACTCATTCAAACTAATGAACTCATCAATCTATGACACTTATCTATCTAATCTTAAACTCTTAAACTCACAATAAATTAATAAACTCTAAACTTGAACTCTTAGACTCATTTAAACTTATAAACTTTTAAACTCATAAACTCTCAATTCATAAACTCATACTCTTATAAACTCTCATAAAACTATTAAACTCATAAATTAATAAACTCTGGACACTTATTCATTTAAACTTATAAACTCTAAACTCTAAATTCACACCATAGCAACCAGTTACAGCACCCTAGCAACCGTAGGCCATAGGCACGAGGCCGTAGGCCTCGTGCAATACTAAATGGCAATGATTTCTCAGAAACTTGTAATGTACCACATTTGAAGAGGCAGACAGGCTCTGTAAGAAAATACCTCACAGTGGGGTAATAGTTGCACCCCTGGGGGGCAGGAGCTGCCCAAAGTTGTCCCATTGACTTACTATGGTGTAGGACGGCCCATGAAATGGGCCGTCCTACACCATAGAAATCACTTTTCTATTGAACACAGCTCTGGATCACAGTGTCATAGAGACAAAGGGGCGGGCTCATTTTACTCACACGACCAATCAGTCTCTCAGGATCATTGTGAAGCTATCAAGCCACGCCCTAGCAACCATTTAGAGCACCTTAGCAACAAGTCCCATAGACTTCCATTGAAAGAGATTGAAGGGATATCTCCGGATAGAAGTGTCATAGAAATATGTGGGTGGTCTCTTTTGACTCCGGGTAGCAAAGTGCCAACCATGAATCACCTCAACAATTTCTGGCCACGCCCTAGCAACAATTAACGAGCACCTTAGCAACCAAATTTTAAAGAGGGATATCTTCCACTCTGAATGTCACAGAGTCATGAGAGTTGATTTATATAATTCATAGTGACAAGCACCATTTGGAGATTCATCACTGGCAGCTGACAAGCCACTCCCTAGCAACTAAACAGAGTACCCTAGCAACCATTAAGCAAGATTTATATCTCTGCATCAGAACAACATATAGAGATGGGGATCGGTTTAAATCATTCATACTGACAAGCAGCCTTTGGAGTTTCATGATTGGCAGCTGTCAAGCCAATCCCTAGCAACCAAACAGAGTACCCTAGCAACCATATTTTAACAGCTATATCTCAAAATCAGAAAATTGTATCGCGATGGGGGTTGGGTCTTTTGACTCATGCTAGCACACAGGACTTTCAATATGCTAAACATGCTAGCTGTGAATAGCTAAATGCTAATATGGATACTTTATAGTAACCATATGTGAACACTACCAACCAAGTAGCAATACCATAGCAACCACCCAGGACACCCTAGCAACCGCCTAGCAACACCATAGCAACCTCCCAGAACACCCTAGCAACCGCCTAGCAACACCATAGCAACCACCCAGAACACCCTAGCAACTGCTTAGCAACACCCTAGCAGCAACCACCCAGAACACCCTAGCAACCGCCTAGCAACACCATAGCAACCTCCCAGAACACCCTAGCAACACCATAGCAACCACCCAGAACACCCTAGTAACCGCCTAGCAACACCCTAGCAACCACCAAGAACACCCTAACAACCACCTAGCAACACCATAGCAACCACCCAAACACCCTAGCAACTGCCTAGCAACACCTAGCAACCACCCAGAACACCCTAGCAACACCATAGCAACCTCCCAGAACACCCTAGCAACCGCCTAGCAACACCATAGCAACCACCCAGAACACCCTAGCAACCGCCTAGCAACACCCTAGCAACCACCAAGAACACCCTAACAACCACCTAGCAACACCATAGCAACCACCCAAAACACCCTAGCAACTGCCTAGCAACACCCTAGCAACCACCCAGAACACCCTAGCAACCGCCTAGCAACACCCTAGCAACCACCAAGAACACCCTAACAACCACCTAGCAACACCATAGCAACCACCCAAAACACCCTAGCAACTGCCTAGCAACACCCTAGCAACCACCCAGAACACCCTAGCAACCGCCTAGCAACACCATAGCAACCTCCCAGAACACCCTAGCAACCGCCTAGCAACACCATAGCAACCACCCAGAACACCCTAGCAACTGCCTAGCAACACCCTAGCAACCACCAAGAACACCCTAACAACCACCTAGCAACACCATAGCAACCACCCAGAATACCCTAGCATCTATCTATCTATGTATCTATCTATCTATGTATCTATCTCTCTAACTCCATCTGTCTCTTTCTAACTCTATCTATCTATCTATCTATCTATCTATCTATCTATCTATCTATCTATCTATCTATCTATCTATCTATCTATCTATCTATCTCTCTAACTCCATCTGTCTCTTTCTAACTCTATCTATCTATCTCTCTAACTCTATCTATCTATCTATCTATCTATCTATCTATCTATCTATCTATCTATCTATCTATCTATCTATCTATCTATCTATCTATCTATCTATCTATCTTTAAACTAAGTTAAACTTAATTTAAACTTTAGACTAATTTAAACTTCAAACTACTTTAAACTTCTTCAAACTACTTTAAACTTCTTCAAACTTTCTGTTCCAAACTTTCACAAGCCAACTTAAAGTTTGTCTCGACGAACTTTTTAATCTAGTTATTATTCTTCTTCTTATTTTTCTTACCCAAAATATTCTGACTGCTACTCCTCCTAGAGCTTTAACTCTACAAACTCCAAACTCGGGTCAGACCTTCAGACTGTTCTGACTCGAGTTGCTATATCTTTTTAGACTGATTCGACTTTCAGATTTCTTAAAAATTAATATTAAAAATCATAAAAATCCCATTGACTTTCATTGCAGCATGGTCAAAATGAGCCAAGACTACGGTGGCCCAATAGCATACAACAAAAACTCAAATCTAAATTCCCTGAAGCCCTAGACTCAATTAAACTACCATTCTATATGTACTAATGATCTATCTATCTATCTATCTATCTATCTATCTATCTATCTATCTATCTATCTATCTATCTATCTATCTATCTATCTATCTATCCTTCTACCTAATCTTTCTTTCTTTCTTTCTAACTAATCTATCCATCTTTCTTTCTAACAAATCTATCCATCTTTCTTTCTAACTAATCTTTCGTTCTTTCTTTCTACCTAACTAATCTATCCATCTTTCTTTCTAACTAATCTATCCATCTTTCTTTCTAACTAATCTATCCATCTTTCTTTCTTTCTAACAAATCTATCCATCTTTCTTTCTAACAAATCTATCCATCTTTCTTTCTAACTAATCTATCGTTCTTTCTTTCTAACTAATCTATCCATCTTTCTTTCTAACTAATCTATCGTTCTTTCTTTCTAACAAATCTATCCATCTTTCTTTCTAACTAATCTATCCATCTTTCTTTCTACCTAACTAATCTATCCATCTTTCTTTCTTTCTAACAAATCTATTCATCTTTCTTTCTAACAAATCTATCCATCTTTCTTTCTAACTAATCTATCGTTCTTTCTTTCTAACTAATCTATCCATCTTTCTTTCTAACTAATCTATCGTTCTTTCTTTTTAACAAATCTATCCATCTTTCTTTCTACCTAATCTATCATTCTTTCTTTCTACCTAATCTTTCTTTCTTTCTAACTAATCTATCCATCTTTCTTTCTAACAAATCTATCTATCTTTCTTTCTAACTAATCTATCCATCTTTCTTTCTAACAAATCTATCCATCTTTCTTTCTAACTAATCTATCATTCTTTTTTTCTAACTAATCTATCGATCTTTCTTTCTAACTAATCTATCCATCTTTCTTTCTAACAAATCTATCAATCTTTCTTTCTAACAAATCTATCCATCTTTCTTTCTAACAAATCTATCCATCTTTCTTTCTAACTAATCTATCGTTCTTTCTTTCTACCTAACTAATCTATCCATCTTTCTTTCTAACAAATCTATCCATCTTTCTTTCTAACTAATCTATCGTTCTTTCTTTCTAACTAATCTATCCATCTTTCTTTCTAACTAATCTATCGTTCTTTCTTTCTAACAAATCTATCCATCTTTCTTTCTAACTAATCTATCCATCTTTCTTTCTACCTAATCTATCCATCTTTCTTTCTACCTAACTAATCTATCCATCTTTCTTTCTAACTAATCTATCCATCTTTCTTTCTAACAAATCTATCCATCTTTCTTTCTAGCAAATCTATCCATCTTTTTTTCTAACTAATCTATCCATCTTTCTTTCTAACAAATCTATCCATCTTTCTTTCTAACTATTCTTTTTTTCACTTTCTTTCTTTCTTTCTTTCTTTCTTTCTTTTTTCTTTCTTTCTAACAATTCTATCTTTCTTTCTTTCTTTCTTTCTTTCTTTCTTTCTTTCTTTCTTTCTTTCTTTCTTTCTTTCTTTCTTTCTAACAATTCCATCTTTCTTTCTTTCTTTCTTTCTTTCTTTCTTTCTTGCTTTATGCTAATCATGTTAGCTTCTTGCTAAAAACATGCTAGCATGATGCTAGCTACATGCTAATCATGCAAGCTTTTTGCGAAAACATGCTAGCATGATGCTAGCAACATGCCAATCATGCTAGCATGATGCTAGCAACATGCCAATCATGCTAGCATGATGCTAGCTACATGCTAATCATGCTAGCTTCTTGCTAAAAACATGCTAACATGATGCTAGCAACATGCTAATCATGCTAGCATGATGCTGGCAACATGTTAATCATGCTAGCATGATGCTAGCTACATGCTAATCATGCTAGCTTCTTGCTAAAAACATGCTAGCATGATGCTAGCTACATGCTAATAATGCTAGCATGATGATAGCTACATGCTAATCATGCTAGCTTCTTGCTAAAAACATGCTAGCATGATGTTAGCTACATGCTAATCATGTTAGCTTCTTGCTAAAAACATGCTAGCATGATGCTAGCAACATGCTAATCATGCTAGCATGATGCTAGCTACATGTTAATCATGCTAGCTTCTTGCTAGCGACATGCTAATCATGCTAGCTTTTTGCTAAAAACATGCTAGCATGATGCTAGCTACATGCTAATCATGCTAGCTTCTCGCTAAAAAACATGTTAGCATGATGCTAGCTACATGCTAATCATGTTAGCTTCTTGCTAAAAACATGCTAGCATGATGCTAGCAACATGCTAATCATGCTAGCATTATGCTAGCTACATGGTAATCATGCTAGCATGATGCTAGCTACATGCTAATCATGCTAGCTTCTTGCTAAAAACATGCTAGCATGATGTTAGCTACATGCTAATCATGCTAGCTTCTTGCTAAAAACATGCTAGCATGATGCTAGCAACATGCTAATCATGCTAGCATGATGCTAGCTACATGCTAATCATGCTAGCATGATGCTAGCTACATGCTAATCATGCTAGCATGATGCTAGCTACATGCTAATCATGCTAGCATGATGTTAAAAACATGCTAGCATGATGCTAGCATAATGCTAATCATGCTAACATGATGCTAGCTACATGCTAATCATGTTAGCATGATGCTAAAAACATGCTAGCTTCTTGCTAGCAACATGCTAATCATGCTAGCATGATGCTAATCATGCTAGCATGATGCTAGCTACATGCTAATCATGCTAGCTTCTTGCTAAAAACATGCTAGCATGATGCTAGCTACATGCTAATCATGCTAGCTTCTTGCTGAAAACATGCTAGCATGATGCTAGCAACATGCTAATCGTGTTATTATTATGCTAGCTACATGTTAATCATGCTAGCATGATGCTAGCTACATGTTAATCATGCTAGCATGATGCTAGTTACATGTTAATCATGCTAGCTTCTTGCCAATAACATCTATCTATCTATCGATCTATCTATCTTTCTAACTAATCTATCTTTCTAACTAATCTATCCATCTTTCTTTCTTTCTTTCTTTCTTTCTTTCTAATTCCATCTTTTTCCAACTTAATTCAAACTTCAAGATTCTTCAAACGCTCTGGTCCGGCTTTCTCAAGCCAACTTAAAGTTTGTGTCATCAAACTTTTTTTTCTAGTTTATAATGTAATACAATTTACTATTCACAATACATGTTAACTCGTAATCAAATGCCTTTTTAAAAGGACTTTAAAATGACGTTTACTGTGTGCATTGACAATGTCACCGGGCAAAGTATTCCAACAGAACATTGCTTTATACAACATAGTTCTCTTTCCATAATTTGTTCGTACTTTGGGTAGTATAAACCTACCCTCTGTAGCATGTCTAGTGGCATAATGGTGCTCATCAGAACTAAAGTGCAACTTACAATAAAGTACTTTTGGAGATTTAGTTAAAATGATAGTTCTTGTTAAATTTAGCAAGGAAACTGTAAATCTTTCTTTAACCTTTAACCAGGACAGTGTATCATGCATCCAGTTCACATTGGTTCCAAATGGACACTGAAGTACACATCGTGCTGCTCTATTTTGGACCATTTGTAGATCTGATATATGTGTCACAGCAGCACTTGACCAAACCTCTGAGCAATAATCCAACTGTGACAACACTAGTGATTTCATTACATTTACTCTAATGTTAAAAGGCAACATGTGAGAACACCTTCTCACCATAAAAAGTCCATTGCACATCCTGCGGACAACTCTACTGATATGCTTGGACCATGATAGGTGGTTGTCGACTTCAATACCCAGAAGCCGTGTCTGTGATGCCTGCTCAACATGCATATCTTTAATAACTAAATTCAATTTGGGTTCACTCAACAACATGTGTCTGGTACCAAAAACAATATTTTTGTCTTGCCTACATTTAAAACCAGCTTATTATCTTTAACCCACTCTATACGGACTTTAGTTCCTCCAATAACACAATTTCAAGGTTTTCAATAGTTTCGTGAGATGTGTAGATAGTTGAGTCATCAGCATACATTGCTATTCTTGATTTTTTTAAAACTAATGGCAAGTCATTTGTATATATGGAAAACAGGAGGGGTCCTAAACAACTTCCCTGCGGTACACCACAGTCAACTGCTTTTTCATGTGAAAAACTTCCATTGAAAAACACAGTTTGTCTCCTATTTTCCAGATAACTTTGAAACCAATTTATTGCCGTTGAGCTGAAACCATAACAGTACAATTTATTTAATAAATATTTGTGATCAATTAAGTCAAAAGCCGAGCTAAAATCTTACCGGTTTGGTTACCGGTAAAGTGCATTATATGGAGAAAAATGCTGGAATGTTTTCATCAAAAACCTTAATTTCTTTTCGACTGAAGAAAGAATGACATGGACATCTTGGATGACATGGGGGTGTCAATTTTTGACACAATTTTAAGAAAACTACTCTAAATAGAGGTAAAGTTTCAGATAAATCTGACCCTCCTTGAAGTTGATCTCCTTTCTGCAGAATATTTGGTTCAAAGGTCATACAACAGCCTCTTAACGTCTGTAAGATGCACCAATTCAAAGATGAGATTCTCATGTCCTGCATGGTGAAATGTTAAGTTGTTTAATAAAATGGAATTCCCCAAAAGCAGGAGTAGGATTTTGGCACACTATGAATTATTGTCACCCTTACTGGCAAAGACCTGCACAATATCACTGGCTGCTATGTCCCTTTCACTAAACCATCTCCTTTGAGAAACACAAGTCTGTAGTTTAGGTCCAATTAAGGCCAGGTCAGGGCCAACATGCATCAAAAACAAAGTTGAGACACAAGAGAGGAAGAGATAATGTGACATAAACACACAACATGGACTGCTGGACATTATTCAAAAGCATGATCAACTTAGGGGAATCTCGTTGCACAATATTACATTTCATCTGATCTAGCTGTTTTATTGGCTCACAGACAGTAGAAAGTTCTAAAGCAGTTGTTTAAGGAAAAAGGATTTGGCAAAGATGTTATATTGTGCAATAATGGCAGGGGCGAGAAATCGGGGCTGTAAAAAAAAACTCCAGACTCCCAACGGTTCCATCCCTCACAATAAAACATCTCCCTACCAAATGGGTGTTGAGATATTAGAGATATCGCTTCAGGTAGGCTGTTTATGATTGCAGTGCAGGAACTGTTAAGTCAACTGTGATTTGTTAAAACAATACTGAAAGTCAATCAACAGGATCCACTTTTTTAACAGCGTTTAATGCAGTAGTATGTAAAATCCAGGAAAAATTTGGCAAGGGGGCGTGGAAAAGGATCAGGTTTTGTTGCTATAAAAAGTGTCAACTAAACAGAGGAAGACATATGAGCAGCTTTGGCCGTGAAGTAAAACACCATTCTTCCGAGAACCTCTGAGGTAAAGACGAGACATGCGGTCTAGCTATTATTCAGCACATTAGAGCCTCGTGTTATTTATTACATTAGCTTTTGGATGCACATAATGAAATGAAAACTGCTTCTACAAAACATTTCCTTGTCTTTTCTTGCAGCTTATACACAGAATTCAGCCATGAAGTTTCAAATCCTGGTTTTTCTCCTGCTGCTGGCTTGCATGTATCCCAGTGTGGCACAAGGTAAGAACTCATTTATAAAGTGAGATCATTTCAATTATGCATTGATACTGTTATATTAATTTAGTAATATTAAATATATAAAGCATGTTTTTACATTTGTATAAATATACACAAATAACCGGTCAGTTTCTGAAACATTTCAGCTGTTTTATACAAAGGTAAAAAAAATACTAAATGAAGTGTGCTTTTTCATAAATACATACACTGAAAAAAATAAAAATAGAATGGTAACTAAATTAACTGGTTTAAATGAATAAGCCGAGAACATTAATTATAATCACAGAATCAAACTTATTTATATAATTTTGATTTATTCTTAGGTTCCTATGAAAACTGCTGTTTGAGGTACATTGTAGGGGTGAGGAAGGCCGTAAGAAAAAACATAGTGAGTTACAGAGAGCAGCAAACAGATGGAGGATGTAACATTCCTGCTATTGTGTGAGTATTATAAATTAAGCCATAAAAAAACAAACACTTGGAAAGCTGGAATTCATAGTACCAATAACACTGTTTGTCTAATGCAGCCATTACACAGCAATTCAGAGATATGGATGTCTTTTTGATTTTTCTTTTTCTGGTTTCCAAACAGTTTTAAGCTGAAGAACTCTAAGACGCTCTGTGGTGATCCGAGACAAATCTGGGTGCAAAAACTCATGCGGACAATAAATAACAGAAACACAGGCTCTATGTAGTGGACGAGTTTCTGCGACACATTTGATCATGACACTGCAGACAAAACTGTTGTATTTTTAACCACACACACAAAAAAATGTCTATTATACTAATACACTATAATATGTAGTTTATAACACCATCACTCCTGCTGATATATATTCTACATCAGACTGAATCTTCATGCTGAGGTTCATAATGAACTGCATTGGTTTGCTTCTGTTCATTGTATTAGAACAATATGAATGTACGAACTGTGAATTTTATACTTTGTATAATTTTATCTCTTTTTTGATGTTTTAGTCGAATATACGTGTAACCTGTGAACTGCATAGCCTCTCTCTCTCTCTCTCTCTGTGTGTGTGTATGTGTGTGCTTGGGTGGGTAAGAGGGCATTCAGTATATAATAAAGTGTTGCAATTGTACATTTAAATTGGCATGTCTTTTTATTTCTTGTGCAATATTCTGTAATATTTTGATAATGGTAATCTATATTAATAATATTAATATATATATTATATTTTATTAGGTTATTTTGAACAACCAAAAATTGAGACTGTTTGCTTAATTGCTTAATTTAGCCTTTAAATTAAATATGAAAGCTTGGTATCAAAGTAAGTTTGCCTTTCAGGGTCTCAGCCTAAGAAAATGCTCAGTTGGTTCCTTGCCACTAAGCACGTGTTTGTTCATGCTTAAGATCTTTGCGATTAAACTAAGCCATTCTTTTATCTGTATCTTTCAAATGCCAAAGTGTCACTCTGAGGTGTGACAGGTGATGCCTAAACTTGCTGGGGTGGGATAAATTACTGAGTACAGTTTCTCAGTTTCATGCCAAATAACTGTTATTCAAATACCCTATCAAATACCCTGTATCTGTCATCGCATCCATTTAATCTTGCTGGGTGGGCAAAAGCTGTATTTGTTGAAACAAAATTTATTTAATCTTTGTTCAAGGATACTACACTCTTAAAAATAATGGTTCTGTATTGTCATTGATGGTTACATGGAACCAAGGGGGAAAAAAATTGAACTGATCACTGATTTACCAGAATTGCTGTGAAACCGAGACTACCTTTTATTAAATGAGTGTATTTAACTCTAACCCTGACAGCATTTTTTAAAAAGTTTAGAATATTTTATATAAATCTGAAGTTGCAATGTATCGGAACAGAGCATAAAGAGACCCTAGCTGCTTTTGAATAAACAAAAAAAGGTTTTATTCTATATTTATGCATTCTTAAAGGGGGGGTTGACTGCTTTGCATAATTGTATTTATGGGGTGCAATATAACATGTATTCATGGTTTTTCTTTTTTAAAAGTCTTATTTTTCATAAACTCCAGCTTTATTGTCAGCCACGCTCTCCTCTGTCCCCTGAACGAGCGGTTCACTTCCTTCTATGAAAACACTCCCTCAGAAACACGTAGTGGGCTCAGATTGGTTAGTTTGGGCCGGTGTGTTGTGATTGTCTAAACTGTCGCTCACGTTGTCCGGAAGGTTTAACGGCCATTACCTTTACGGGCGGAACGTGAGCTCCGGTCAAGAATGTAAATATGTGTCGAACTGCAGTATCAGTTTGAGGCAGAATCAGACCGAGAAACCCGCGATGAAGAGAGTCAAACAGAACCTCACCACACACGGCTCTTAATAAACGTTTCTGAATGATAAGTTGCTACATTTTTTTACTTTTTGCACTTTTGTTTTACACAATAGCATCTGACTGGCAACAATAGCAACTGACTGCTACTAATGTCATACTCAAACAGCGTTGGCATGTTACGTTCTTGATCAAATCGAAAATAACGTCATAAAGCATATATACATGAAAAATACGTTTAAAACATTAGTACTTATAGAAAATTAAGATCCATAATGTTTGTACGAGTTTGTTGTGGACACAAAATAGCATAGGCTAACTAGTAGTGGCTATAAAGCCAGCGCTGGCATTTGAAAAATAATAAAACACAAGGCTAACGTTACGTCTGGAATTATACATGCAAATACATTTAAAATGATGAAGTCTTAGCCTACTTACAGGTTGTGGCCCAACACTGCTGCCTCTTGTTTTAAAGTCGGAACTGCTTCATGTTTCTTGCTGAATCTGGAGTTGAACTCGTGGAGATTCTGGAAGCTGTCTTCCGTAAAATGCGCAGCACAGAGTGCTAGATTACGATCGTCATTTTCAGGAACATAATCAAACATAAATTGTATCCATTGTAGAGGAAGTATAGCGTCCATGGGAAGCCCGAAACACAGAAGACCTGACAGCTGCGTGAACAACACACTCGACGAGTCGACGTGCCTCACAAATATACGCAAGCCATTTTCTGCATATTCTGAGGGAGGAGTTGATGCAAATGTGTGGGTTAGTGACGTACCATAACCCAGCTGTAGTCCCAATCGAGTCGTTTTTGTAGGCAATATACTTCCTGATTTTTAAAAGACGATGATCTCTGCTTACATTGAACTTTCAGCGCAGATACTCTTCATGCACCAACAGCAACATTACACACTATTTAAAATGAAAAAAGTGAAATCGCAGTCAACCCCCCCCCCCCCCCCCCCCTTTAATTTTTATCAATAATTGAATTTGGGTAAGTTTCGCTAAAAAAAGCATAAATTTCAGAACGATGATCAAAAGATAGATGGAGTAGATCTAGGCCATCTTCACAGTCCTTAGTAGACTGTTTCTTTCCTTAGGATCATATCTTACTCAATTTGTTCACTTTCATAATCAACATAGATGTAAAAAACAAAAAACAAATATGAAACCCTCCATGGAACGTGGAACTTCACCCAACAGTTCTCTGCTGCCCAAAAGCAGACGGAGGCGATCCGACACATTCTGCCCTGGCGGCCCACTGCTGCCTCCATCCGACTGCCGGTGGCAGATCCTGCACCTGCTCGTCACCGAGGACATCCCCCTGCCACCGCCTCTGCTCATGCTAGGCCACAGCAGTAGCCTTCACCCAGGCCTCAGCCCAAGTCAGGTGGTAAGCGCAAGCGTCCCTGAGACAGGTCACCCAGGGATGGAGGAACAAGCTCTTCAGGAGATGGTGACCACACCACTTCCTCCCCCGGAAGTGGGCCGGGTGTAGAATCTTTGTTTTGTGTCTAATTCACCCACATTTTCAAAGAAAAAGCAAATTCCTCTGTTCTTGGGACCCAAGAGGGCCAGATTGGCAGTGTGCGACAAAAAAGCTTTGTCACCCTCAGCCCCCTCTTTTATCGCCAATCTACAGCCAGGTGCGGTGCAAGGACCCGATTGCGCTTTCTCCCGCCGTCCTGTTGAGACCGGTAAGTGCACAATCAGAACCCACTTCGAGCCGAGCCCGGGTCTTCTAAGTTGCGTTCCTGTCATCCACTTAGCTGGAAATGTCTGTGGTGCCTCTGGTCCCCCTGATCCCCCTGGCCTGGTTTGTGCTTCCCAACTGGTCCAGCAGGCTCCTCCGCACCATCAGACTCAGCTATACGATTCAGTTAGGCCTGCGTCCGCCCAAGTTCAGCAGTATTCGTTCCACTTTGGTGTTGAGCGAACGTGCCCTGTCATGCGTGCAGAGATTGCAGTTCAACTGGTGAAGGAAGCAATAGAGCCGGTCCCTCCAGCCAATATGAAGCCCGGCTTCTACAGCCCGTACTTCAAGATGGTGGGTTACAGCCAATCTTGGACCTGCGAGTCTTGAAGCGGGCCCTTCACAATCTTCCATTCAAGATGCTGATGCATAAACGTATTTTCAAATGCATCCGTCCCCCACGATTGGTTTGCCGCAGTCGACCTGAAGGATGCGTACTTTCATTTTCCCTTAGGACTGGTCCTGTCGCCCCGCGTCTTTACGAAGGTTGTGGAGGCGGCCATTGCTCCTATGAAAGAGCGTGGTGTTCATATCCTCAACTATCTTGACGACTGGTTGATACTTGCCCAGTCTCAGGAGCAGTTGTGCAAGCACAGGGACTTGTTGTTCCAGCATATCAGGTCAACTGGGAAAAGAGCAAACCCGTGCAGAGGATCTTTTTTCTCGGTATGGAGCAGTCAACTAGACGGCACGCCTCACAGAGGATCGTGTCCGGTCAGAGCCTGAACTGCTTGAATACTGTCAAGAGCAGAACAGTGGTCCCCCTGATACTTTCAGAGGCTCCTGGGGCACATGGCATCCGCAGCAGCAGTAACGCTGCTGAGATTGCTTCATATGAGACCGCTTCATCACTGGCTTCACGGTCAAGTCCCGAAATGGGCACGGCAGACTGGCACGCTCCCTGTGAAAATCACCCCAAACAGCCAGTGGTCAGACCCTTCATGTCTCCAAGCCGGAGAGGCCCCAACACAAGTGTCAAGGTAAGCTGTGGTCTCCACAGATGCCTCCAACACCGGCTGGGGGGTCACATACATGGGCATGCAGTAGAGGCGGTCTGGGCAGGCCCCCAACTGCATTGACACATAAACTGCTTCGAGCTGCTGGCAGTACATCTTGTTCTGAGACACCTCAAAACGCCCCGCAACTCCCCCATCCATTACGGGGGAGTTGTGCCACACTTTGAGTTGAAAAGATTGAGGTTAATCTGTTTGTGTGTATGGATGTCTGACAGTGTGCAAACAGGGCATGCACTCCTCTCTGCTACTGTAGTTAATTTACTTCATGCAGAGAGTGCATGTAGCACAACCCTTTTTTTCAATTTTCTTAAAAAAGTCAGACATTATGAATGTGTGTTTTACTGCATGGACCTTGATTGTAGTTTCAAGTTTCAGCCAAGACTCTAACTGTTTTTACAGCCTTTAATCCATCAGTTTCACAAGAAGTGACTCACTTTCCTCAATTTTCCTCATTCTGCCAATGAAAAGAGTTGAATATTTTTGTAAAACTGTATCATAATGGAGTGTATAAATAGTTCACTCTGCCCCTTTCCACAATCTTGTTTACTCTTGTTTATATGCTGCAATGTTTCTCATCCATTCTGGAGTTGCCATAAAACGTAGAATGTTTGGAACCATCAGTGCCCTGTGCTACTTAAAAATAATCGTCAGCAGTCTATTTGCCTCAATTTACACTATAAAAAAGGACCTCCTTAAACTATTTTTTAGTAGGGTCGCGTAAACAAAACGTTACAATGAGAAAATCGAGGACACAGGAGAAAACAAGTTATGAAAAGTAATGCTTAATGCAATGCTGCTATGCTAACTAACCAGATAATTTAACAAATAAATAATTATTGATATAATTGGCATACTTGTTCAAAGGTTTTGTGCGTTTCATTTATTAGATTATCTACTATCAATAATAGAAAAAAGGAACAAATTCATTAAAACAAATTTAATTAATTAATTAATAAATAATAATTTTGACACACATACTTTCCTGTCTCATTATTACAACATCTCTCTCTCTCTCTCTAAAAACTGCATTAATAACTGCATAAAGCCAGGGACAACGCGCGCTCCAGTTGGTGTTCAGAGTCAGTGTTTAAGACCTGAGGAGGAAAGACGGATGGCATGGCATGGATTGGACCTTCCCAAGTGCAAGATCTCCTGGCAAGAGCTGTGGCGGCTGGAGCCCTACTGAATTTCCTTCCTCCTGCGATCTGTCTATGACACTAACCGCGTATGTATGGGGATTGAGGCAATATCCTAACTGCATGCTGTGTGGGCAAAAGCGAACACTGGCACATATACTGTCAGGGTGTAAAACAGCTCTCACCCAAGGTCGTTATAGATGGCGTCATGACAAGGTGTTACTGTCCCTTGCTGACATATTGGAGCGGGAGACATGCAGGAAGAGGCCTGCCTGTACGGGTTTGAAGAGGGCGATCACTTTCGTCAAGGAGGGAGCAAAGCTGTTTTCAACCAAATCATCAAAACCCAGTCTCCTTCAAAACGCCAGGTCCTGGAGATGAGGGTGGACATGGGGAAAAGGCTGCAATTCCCAGAGGTGGTGGTCACAGCCCTCCATCTAGACATTGTCTTGTGGTCAACAGAGGGTAAGAAAATAATGCTGGTTGATAGAATAATCCTGCCATCATCCTCCTGGAGTGGACAGCCAAGCCTTCACCATGGCTCCTCCTTCCGCCACCCTGGCTACATTCTGGGTTCCTGCCTGGCAGGGCCAGCCTGAGGCATAAGCAAGCTAAGCGGCTGCTTGGGGACCTTTGGCCACCAGGGGGCCCCCCAATCGAGTCGAAAAAACAGAAAATATATTTTTTTAACAGAGATGTATAAAGTACTAGAAACCCGGACTTGAGAAAAGTACAAGTGCTCTATCTAAAAAGTGACTTGAGTAGAAGTTGAAGTGCTCTTTAAGATCCACACTTAAGTAGAAGTACTAAAGTATTCAACATTTTTTGTACTTAAGTATTGCAAGTAGTTTATTTAAAAATTCACTACTTCAATACTAAAAGTACAAGTACTGTGTCATGTAATTATTAAAGAAAGCAGTCAAAAGTTTGACAATTAAATAAGCGCTTTGGCGGGATACAAATTTGCTTTGGCGGCGGCCAAAAAAATGTCATTGCAGGACTCTGCATTAGTTGTTAAAGGGTTAGTTCACCCAAAAATGAAAATTAAGTCATTAATTACTCACCCCCATGCTGTACCAACCCCGTAAGACCTTCGTTCGTCTTCGGAACACAAATGAAGATATTTTTGATTAAATTTGAGAGCTGTATAACTACCACATTGGCTCCTAAAGGACTGCCTCTTGACGGCCCAGAAAGTCAATGAAGAAAATGTTTAAATATCCCAAGTGACTACCGTGGCTCAACTATATGTTTATCAAGCGACGCGAATACTTTTTGTGCGAAAAAACAAACAAAAATAACGAGTTTATTCGACTATTTCTTTTCTTCCTTGTAGGCCAGAATGACACTTCCTTAGATTTCCACGACGCATGCGCGAGAATTGCGATCTGAAGTAGTGTAAGCTGGTGTGAGCAGATCGCAATTCTCGCGCATGCGTCGTGGAAATCTAAGGAAGTCTCGTTCTGGCCTACAAGGAAGAAAAGAAATAGTCGAATAAACTCGTTATTTTTGTTTGTTTTTTTGCACAAAAAGTATTCGCGTCGCTTGATAAACATATAGTTGAGCCACGGTAGTCACTTGGGATATTTAAACATTTTCTTCATTGACTTTCTGGGCCGTCAAGAGGCAGTCCTTTAGGAGCCAATGTGGTAGTTATACAGCTCTCAAATTTAATCAAAAATATCTTCATTTGTGTTCCGAAGACGAACGAAGGTCTTACGGGGTTGGTACAGCATGGGGGTGAGTAATTAATGACTTAATTTTCATTTTTGGGTGAACTAACCCTTTAATGTGTGTCAATCAATACCATTACCCTATAAAACTGGCGTAGAGTGCAGAATAAGGATATATACAAACTCACACAAGATGATTAAACTAACACAGCGGACAAGGGTGAACTTAAAAAGACATTAACCAAGGATACTGATGAGTGATGTTAATCAGAACATAGACACATAACTAATGAAAACAAACTGGAAGTCTATAAAAACGAAACTGAAATAGAATTGTGACACAAGTCTTCTAATATTACAATCTAAACACAAAGAACATTTTTTCCCACTTATTATTTCAAGTGTTTGGTCGCAATAGTCATGTCATTAAGAAACCACACTGTAAAAACTAAAGGTGCCCTTAAATATCCTGTCGGATACTTGAGGAGCCTAAAAACACAATTTAAGTGCCTCAAAGCTCTTTCTCCAACAGTTGGGGTTACTGGAGGAGCATTGACAATATTTGTGTTTCTTGCTGGAACTTATGGGACCCTTGAAGCACTTTGTATTCATTTCAGAGGTTCTGGAGTCACATTTTCACTATACCATGAGACCTCGAAGTGCTTTGGGGGAAATTAGAGGAACTTGAATGCTATATAAGGGTTATTGTAAGATCTTTTAAGTGGTTCCTATGTTAAAGTCAGCATCTGGGGGAACCTAATGGTTCTGTGAGGCCAGAATGCAATTATTATTATCCTATTATTGTTATACTTAAGTTTTGTAAGCACAGATGCAACACAGATCAGCTGATCATCGGCATCGGATTTGAAAGTAACGGCTCAGATCATCAAAGCGTCAGCTGTTTGTTCGGCTCTCCGTTACAAGGTTTGTAAACTCGCCAAAGAAATATAAATACAGAGTCTACTCACTTTATACTCAAACACATACATATATAAACTAAAACACGCGTTCTTACAGAGTTTATCACTCGTTTATTGCACAGTAGCCTATGTGGTATGAAGGTTTGAGCCGCGATGCTAATTCATCTAACGTTAAAGGATTAGTTCACTTTTGAAAAAACTTTTGCTGATAATTTACTCACCCCCATGTCATCCAAGATGTCCATGTCTTTCTTTCCTCAGTCGAAAAGAAATTTAGGTTTTTGATGAAAACATTCCAGGATTTTTCTCCATATAATGGACTTCAATGGGAACCGGATGGTTCAAGGTCCAAAAGACAGTTAATAACTGTTTCAGATGCAGCTTCAAATGTCTTTAAACGATATCAGACGATGAATAAGGGTCTTGAAACGATCGGTTATTTCAAAACTTATTCCAAAAATGTAACTTTCTAAGGACAAATGCTAGCCTTGCTCTATTCTGTGAGGCGTGTTTGCAACGCCACGTATTACGTAATTATGTTCAAAAGGTCACGGGCGACGTAGCCGAAAGTACAGAGTCAGTGTTTACAAGTTGAACGCATAGGTTGAACGTGCAAACTAGCTCAAACACCGTTTACAAAAAAAGGAATTAAAAGGAAAAACAACGATGTCGGACGATTTTGATTCTGTACTTCCGGCTACGTCGCCCGTGACCTTTTGAACGTAATTACGTATTACGTGATGTTACAAACGCGCCTCAGAGAATATAGCAAGGCTAGCATTTGTCCTTAAAAAAATAACACTTTTGGAATAAGTTTTGAAATAACCGATCGTTTCGCATGCTAAGACCCTTATTCATCGTCTGATATCGTTTAAAGACATTTAAACTGCATCTGAAACAGTTATTAACACTATCTTTTGGACCTTGAACCATCCGGTTCCCATTGAAGTCCATTATATGGAGAAAAATCCTGGAATGTTTTCATCAAAAACCTAAATTTCTTTTCGACTGAGGAAAGAAAGACATGGACATCTTGGATGACATGGGGGTGAGTAAATTATCAGCAAAAGTTTTTTCAAAAGTGAACTAATCCTTTAATGAACTAACGTTAAAGAATTAATGAAAATCATTGACTTATTGTCTTAGATTGATTTAGTCATTCACTTAAATGTATTCTGTACAACTGTGTATTGCTGATATAAATTATTAATAAATAATTTCTGCTGTCGACTGTCGTCATTGGCGTTCTGAATAACAAGTGTATAGGCATTAGTTTGGTCTGTTTTTGTTTATTTACTACAGGTGCCCTGATTCTTTCAAATACCATTTTAAAGCCCTTTACTGGCCAATAATTATTATGTTGTGAATGGATATAATCAGATTTGTTCTTTTGTTTCCTCAGAAGAACCACTGAATTTCTAAAATCATCTGTACAGGCTATACATTGAATTACAGTAAGTTACATGCACCACATTCAAGTAGGCCTACTTTATTACCATGAACTTTTCTGTGTGAATTTGTTTTGTTTGACTGTGTACTTGTGTTTTTTAATCAGTTATTCTCTGAAAATATTCCTTCATGCTCTCAAATCTCATTCATGTTACTCAGAAAAATTACATCACAGATTTGGCACCAATTATGCTATATGCATTTTTTCTTATACCTTAATCTTTTGCATTTTAATATAAAAAACTGAACTCTGAATTATAACTTAAAGTGTAGTCTTTTTAGACAAAAAAGAGCTATTATATGGCTTCAGAAGATTTGCAACACAACTCGTAACACATGAGTTGTGGACCAATTTTTTTTTATTTAATTTTTCATATTTTTTGGATCTTTTCTGTAACATTTTTGGAGATTAACACAATATTTAACCATTTTTACATAAATTGTTGCATTGAATTGAACTAAACAAGTGTACATAAGAGTGGTTTAATGAATGATTTACACAGTTTTGTTCTGCTTGTCGCCTGCAGTGAAACTGAATGATGACTGGGGTTGCATTACGCCTGAGATCTGCTTTTGGGTTCCACAGACTGAAAGTCAAACAGGTTCGGAAGGTCACAAGGCTGAGGAAATTATTTTAAGTTCACAACTATCACTTTGTAATAACACTGCTGACAGTAATTTTGGTTCTTTGCAGGCACCTCGGTTAGCTGAAATACAAGTTTGAACAAGAAAAAAAAATCCTCCTGTAGACCTGAAAATCATTGAAGTGCCTGGACCATCCACCAGTAAAGAGGAAAAACAAACGGAAAATTGTACTTTTCTAACTCGTTAACCTCACATGTCCCTTGTGAAGATTTTATTAATGATAACATTTTATGTTGCAGCAAATAGGTGCGGTCACATTTGTGAAATTCGTGAAATTACACAGGCAAAAAAAGTACACTGACACAACTTAATTTTTGTGATGTGTTTCCATGCATTTTGTTGAGATGTCTTTTCTTGTATACCCTATTGTATATACCATGGGTCACCAAACTAAGGCCCGCGGGCCGAATCAGGCCCGCCACACCCCTTTGACTGGCCCCCCAACCCCTCTGCCCCCCACTACTTGAACCGGCAATCCCCAAAAGTCGTCATGGCCTATTTTTTTAAATTGCTTTTTGGAAAATAATAACATGTCTGCATTTGGTATTTTGTTGTTTATTGAGCATGCTCACCTGGATAGGCATAAGAGCTGACTAGTTCTATTACTCATGTTGTTGTTATAATTTCAATGTTTATTTATTTATTTTATAGGCCTATTTATTTGACCTTTATTAAGTGCTGTACACAATTATTATAAATAGTAACAGGCCTACCTATAATTTATAATTTTTCATTCATCCTTACCAGTGCCACTCACCTCAACTAGGCAGATGTTTCTTACCTTGACAGGTTTGATGTTATTTGTATTCGAAAATAAATAAATGGAAAATCTGTGGTATTTCAAATTAAAACAAAGTGTGAAGACTCGATTACTACTTTTGCAAACAACTATTAATGATAAACAAATATGGCTGTGCCAGGCTAGTAATCTCTACTATGAGGCCTGCTGGTGGTCAGTTTGGTCTTGGTCACACAATTCTATTTTATATAGCCCCGGCCCCCCATCACAGTCAGGAACGATAATGTGGCCCCCAGAGAAAAAAGTTTGGTGACCCCTGGTATATACAGTACATTGTTGATTATTCATGTTGCTTAAGTATTATACTATTTGTTTGTGTATTCTATTCATTGATATTAATCTATTACTAGCTTCTTTTCCCAAGTGCATGAAAGTGTATGTATTAAAATGGATCTAAAATATGTAATAAACAATTCTTACCTTGTATTTGGTTCAGTTTGTTTATAATAATAGAAGTTAATGCTAACCATAGTAACAACATGAAATACTAATAAATAAATAAATAAAAATTGGTTCCTGGAGGCACCCAAAGCGGTTCCACACAAGGAGTTCCTCAGAACTCATAAGTAGTTCATAAGGAGTTCATAAGAGTTCCTCAGGAAACCTGGGTGGTTCCTCAGAGAACTGCGCCCTTTTTAAAGGGTTCCTAGAGGATCTACAGACGGTTCCGCCGGCGTGGCAAAGTGAAGAACCCCAAAAGGTTCCTCTAGGCACCTTTTCTTTTTACAGTGCAGTCCACATCTTTGCAAAATCCCCTCGCACTAATGTTGGCAACAAGGTTGATTTTGCCTGGAAATGAAAGAAGAAAAGAAATGAAAAACAGTTAAAGCATCTTGAATCACTCGTGGTTCAAAAGAGAGTGCAAAAGAGGTCAGCGTAATTTTGATATACAGCCATAACATAAAGAAACAAACATAACTAAAGTTTCAAACTTGTATGAGTATGAACCTTATTGTAAAGTGTTACCAGTATTTTTTTTCTGTTGAACACAAAAGAATGAACAAACAACATTGGATCCCATTGACTTTCATTAAAAAAAAAAAAACATTTTTCTATCACTATAACTTCTTTTATATGAACTTTTCTCACTTTTATTTGTGCTCTTTTTAAACACACATACATACTGTGTGTAATCAATTTGTGCCTCTGTTCTTCATATTTGCCCCATAAAATTGATTGCAACATCATAGACTAAGTTCATCCAGATTTAAGGACAAAATAAATATTTTATAATCCCCAAAATTCGTTAACAGAAGAGATACATTCCAATAAATCCGATAGTGTGTGGAACTCAGAGTCATTGAACGAGCAATACTGTATGTCATCAGCATAAAAATTGTATGACACATTGTTAATATGACTTAGCATCTTTCCCAAAGGGGTAATGTACTGTACAATAGAAACAAAAGTGGACCTAGGACAGAGCGGGACACCATTCAAGAATGGAGTGGCTTCAGACAGAATTCCATTTAAAGTTCTGTCACTCAAGTAAGAGGAAAACCACTTTAAAACAGACAGACCCAACGATACCAAACTCTTTTTAGTCTATTCAACAGTATTTTGTGGTCCACTGTATCGAAAGCTGATGATAAATCCAATAGAACCAAAACTGAGTACCTTCAGTACTCTGTCAGCGGCCATCTGTAACTCATTAGACACTTTGAGGAGAGCAGTCTCAGCAGAGTGCATCTTTCTAAACCCAGAGTGATACTTATCTAAAAGTTCATTTTTACGTAGGAAAGCTGTTAACCTTCTCCATGACTTTTGAGAGAAAAGGCAGTTTTGATATTGGCCAAATTGGGCTTTTTTTAAATGAGGCTTATCACTGCCTGTTTATAAAAGTTTGGGACGGTCCCAGTGGAAAGTGAAGTGTTAATAATTTTGACGACGAGAGGAGCAACAATATCAGTTACTTTAAAAACAAGGAAGTTGGAAATATATCCAGCGGGCATGAGGATGGCTTCATGGAGTTGAAGGTGAAACAACATTTTGAATAATATCAAAGATAACCTTGAGGTTTCTCTAATTCTAATTGACAAGATCAGATAAATACATAGATCTGGCCTGCTTTATTTTCGTTTAGTGAAACAATCAGCAATGGTGAGTGCATTTCAAACCAGCCAAATACAGATCATTGGTGCTGAAGAAAAGAAAGGTTGAAAACTTTATTCAATTCTACATTGCAGACAGAGTCATTCCAAGCCAGACCGATATATATCGGCAGGCCGATATTATCGGCCAATATTAGGCGTTTTCCAAACTATCGGCAGTTATAATGGCCGATAAATGAATATTTCAAAAATAAAATAACGGACGATGGACGAAACACGCTTCAACCATGTCATGAGTGTTGGAGTTGTATAGTTTGTCCACCAGAGGGCACTCTACACCTTCCCTTTTTGGCAACACTCGTGTATAACGCGCCACATATCCTGCAACCTGCTGATCTTGCAGGTAGCTTATAAGGCATGTAGGGACTAATATCAGAACTTTAATATATTTTGATGTTCCTCAGTTCTGTTGTGACAATTAAAGAAACAAGTTTCTTTTTAAAATACATCATCATATTATTTTAGTTAAAACTCATAAATAACTACAAATAACTAATGTTAGGGAAATCTGTTCATGTTTTGTTGCGCGTTTCTCAAATAAAATTTTTTTTTTTTTTAAATATCGGCCGATATATCGGACTATCGGATTTTAAAACCAACAAATATTTGGATCGGTATCGGCCTTCAAAATCCTTTATCGGTCGGGCTCTAATTCCAACTATCTCAGAAAAAGAGAGCTAGGCAATGTGTTTGACAGTTCTATGAGGGACACAAGCCACCTGCATATAGTTGGATAGCTTCTTAAATCAGAATATAAGTCTGGGGTGTCTGGGAAGTTCAAAGTGTGCATGGGTGTATCAGTACGGCATTCTCCCTAGAACACTGCGACCCCTTCTTGTAAATGCAGAGCCGATTTCAACAGTCAATTCTTAGAAAGGAAAGTTAGCAACTACCTCAGGGGACGGCAGGCCAGTCGAGCAGCTTTAGTCACTTCTTTTCCTGTCCATGTTTTGCCTCCTCGTTGGTTTTGTTTTCCATGGTTTTGTCCTTTAATAAACTGTGTCAAGCATCCTGCGCTTGGGTTCATCTCTAATTCACAAGAGTTTCAGCTCAGTCTGGTTGTTTCAGGAGGATGGACACTGGCACCTTCTTCATCCTCATCCTGCACAGAGAAATAGCAGGGAAAAAAAAAATACATAAAATTTAAAGGTGCTATATGTAACTTTTCTTCTAAATTGAATCCTTTTTTTATTGCAATCTTTTATTGCAATCAACACATTACAATGATCCACTTGTCGGGTTCCTATTTCTATGTGAAGTCTCTGGGTCGTATTTTCTGCGAAATCCATCGGATGTTACGTGAATTAGTTCAACGTCAAGCTGATAAAATTATTGTAACGTTGTAGTGGGAGTTTACATGAGCCTTCGGCATTTCTCCGGTGTGTTGAAAGTCTCAGTGTGGCCGTGTACCGTGAGTGCTCGCACTTGTGTTCAAGCAAGAGCGCTCTTGTAAAAAATGGTTGCAATCTGAATCATCACTGATAGAGGCCGCTAAAAATACATATAGCACCTTTAAGTTTCAGATTGTAAATGCAAGATTTTAATATTATTTTATTAATTATTTTAATTTGCATCATAACTCTTGCAAGAGTTAGAAAAACAGAACACATTTAAAAAAAAATATGCCATACCTAATGATAATCAACAAATTATTTAAAAATTCCATGTAGACATTTTGAGAAAGATGTAAATACAACACCTGGTTCTGCAACAGCACAGCTTTCTCCTTCAGTCTGTGGAATATATCCTCATGGTCTTTCTCTTGGTGAGGCTGGAATGCATTTATTATGACAGAAAACAGCCTTGTATCTTTTGCCCTGAAAACACAGAAGCCCCTTTTGATCTCTTTGACTCTCACACTCACCGCGAGGCAAAATCCGTGTTTCCCATTCACATGGATCTGCAAAAATTACTTAAACGTACAGTATGAGATTTTTGGCCACCAGGGGTCACTCGTTTAAAATAATAACAAAAGACGTACTTTGATGACGTCGGGAAAGAGCGTGGGCTCACGGGAGTTGTTGTCGCTGTCAATGACAACCAGCTCAGCTCATGACATGACATCATCGTTTCACAAAATATACGGATATACGGCATCTCTCTGTAGATTTAGCTTGTCAAGAAGTTTTAAATGCAACCCCAATGTTTACCTGTGTCATGCTTCTCCTGTCCCAAACCCTTCTCGGGTCATATTTTTCAGGTACGTTTGAGCTTTAGCTAATGAGCTGGCTGTAGCAGCAGAACGTGCAGGCAAAGCATAATCGTGGTCCATAACTATTATACAGACGAATATAAATATTAATATTACGCTCCTTCAATGAATGACCTATTTTAGAACATTTTTCATATAGAGCGCACCGGATTATAAAGCACATAAGATACTGCAGTCAAACGTTTGACTGGGTTTGCGTTATTCATCCACTATGTGCTAATAGTGAGTGCGCGGCGCCGGAGGTGAGGCGTTTATTTAGTAAGTATGAGCGCGCTGAAGCGGGCACGTACATTCGCAGCCTGACTCATAAGAGTATTTAATGTGCGCGGCTCGCTAACAGCAACAGTTGGCTGTTTTGAATGAGACGACACGGTTACTGTGAACGGGGAGCGCTTTATGCGCGAGCAGCACCGGGGACAGTGTGTCTGTTAAGAGCGCTCGTGAGCGGGCACGTGATTTACACACATAAAAATACGTACTACTTTTTTTTCTTCATCATTTTCTTTGCTTTATTGGCGGTAGTCCAGTGTTCCCCTTTGTGTTTGGCGGCTTCGCCAGGTTCCGCAAGGAAGTTAGAGAAAATAGAGGAGTCAAAGGTTATATGACGCCATAGACGGGCGATGAAACGGAAATAAAGAAACGTCCCGTGTCTTCGAATTAAACTATAAATTTCTCCGTATTTGAAATTTGGTGGAAACTGTCGGGATAATGTAAGTACATATCTAACAGAAATATATAACATAGATACAGTTATTTTTGCTATTTTTAATGCAGAAAAAATACATATTGTGGCTTTAAAACATGGTATTATGCATGTCAGGCCAGTAGTTGGCGATGTCACTTTGTAAAGAAACACTACCTATAAAGACGATAACTTACACTTTGAAACCTGTTTTCAAAAGTTTGTGAATGCAAGTGAATGGCCAAAACATAAAAAGTTTGAAAACGGTGTCGTGTAAACGTCCCCTTAAACATTTAAGAAAAAAACATTACATAAACAATGTAAAAAAGTGTTAGTGCCAATGTTTTAAGAACATTATTAAAGACCAGATCATTTTGAACAGATATTGTATTAACGTTTCTGGATTAACATTTGTTCTGAACTTTGAGAGATTCTTGCCAGAATGTGAGCCAAAGTTCTGAGAAGAACGTTCCCTGTTAGGGACCGTTTACATACATCCACACCAATAGGTGCCAGTATAAACTTGAATACAATTTCTATATCGGCTTGTGTAACAATCTGTCATGAAACTGCACATGGAACATGGACAGAGGTGATCCAAACGCAGGCTTTATTAAAGAGGAGAATCCAGAGACAGGTACAAGGAAACAGGCAGGGGTCAAAACCAGGTAAGCAGTCCAGATCAGTAATCAAACAATTCAGGGATTAGGCAAACGGGAAGACCAGATACAGGCAGAGAGTCCAGGAACCGTGAAACTAGGAAATATTAAGGAAACTAAGAAATACTAGAAAAACACACGCAGCAATCAGACACTATACACAAACAATACTGAGCCCCGAACAAAGGGGAAACTCGGGCTTAAGACAGGTGAACTAAACAAGATGATAAAACACAGGTGCATGAAATAAACCATAATCAGTCCAGGGTAAAACATGAATGAAACAATAAACTAGGAAGGAGTGCCCCCCAGAGGCTCAAGCGGGCACTCCAGCCGCAGATCATCACATAACCCCCCTCTAAGGAGCGGCTTCCAGACGCTCCTAGAACAATCCAGGCGGGGGCAGAGTGAAGGTGATCCCGGGGAGGGACGGAGGGCCAGGCCCGTGCAGGGGAACGGGACCCGGACACAGGCAAGGCGGGCCTGGGCCGTGGAGCGTGGGTGACCAGGTTGGAGCAGGACGTGATGGCGGCCAGGGCGGAGCAGGACGTGATGGCGGCCAGGGCGGAGCAGGGCGTGATGGCGGCCAGGGCGAAGCAGGGCGTGATGGCGGCCAGGGCGGAGCAGGGCGTGATGGCGGCCAGGGCGGAGCAGGGCGTGAAGGCGGCCAGGGCGGAGCAGGACGTGAAGGCGGCCAGGGCGGAGCAGGACTTGATGGCGGCCAGGGCGGAGCAGGCTCAGGCAGAGACGAGGGCGGAGCAGACTCAGGTGCGGTCCATGTCAGTGTCGCCTCCAAGGGCCCCGCAGAGTACCTAGTGCCCCCCCCAAAAAATACTTGGGGAAATTCACGGGAGGAACCTCTGGGTGGTAAACGGGTTCAGGAAAGGTCTCCCGGAGCTTGAAGGGCGCAGTCAAGGTGATGCGCAGAGGCGGGGCCGGCAGGGCGAGGCGCAGAGGCGGGGCCGGCAGGGCGAGGCGCAGAGGCGGGGCCGGCAGGGCGAGGCGCAGAGGTGGGGCCGGCAGAGCGAGGCGCAGAGGCGGGGCCGGCAGAGCGAGGCGCAGAGGCGGGGCCGGCAGAGCGAGGCGCAGAGGCGGGGCCGGCAGAGCGAGGCGCAGAGGGGGCCGGCAGAGCGAGGAGTCTGGGCACGCTCACCGGGCCTGGCGAACCAAACGAGTCCTCCTTCTCCTCCTCCTGCGGCGGCGCGTCACAGGGCTAGACACACTCGCTGGGCTGGACAACTCACTCACTTGAAGAGGAGATGCAGCGCTCACTTGAAGAGGAGATGCAGCGCTCACTTGAAGAGGAGATGCAGCGCTCACTTGAAGAGGAGATTCAGCGCTCACTTGAAGAGGAGATTCAGCGCTCACTTGAAGAGGAGATTCAGCGCTCACTTGAAGAGGAGATTCAGCGCTCACTTGAAGAGGAGATTCAGCGCTCACTTGAAGAGGAGATTCAGCGCTCACTTGAAGAGGAGATTCAGCGCTCACTTGAAGAGGAGATTCAGCGCTCACTTGAAGAGGAGATTCAGCGCTCACTTGAAGAGGAGATTCAGCGCTCACTTGAAGAGGAGATTCAGCGCTCACTTGAAGAGGAGATTCAGCGCTCACTTGAAGAGGAGATACAGCGCTCACTTGAAGAGGAGATACAGCGCTCACTTGAAGAGGCGATACACTCACTTGACTCGATTTGGACCTGGACACACTTGACTCACTTGATTTGGACCAGGACACACTTGACTCACTTGATTTGGACCTGGACACACTTGACTCACTTGATTTGGACCTGGACACACTTGACTCACTTGATTTGGACCTGGACACACTTGACTCACTTGACTCGGCCGTTGACTCACTTGACTCGGCCTTTGACTCACTTGACTCGGCCGTTGACTCACTTGACTCGGCCGTTGACTCACTTGACTCGGCCGTTGACTCACTTGACTCGGCCGTTGACTCACTTGACTCGGCCGTTGACTCACTTGACTCGTTCGGCCCGGCACTTGACTCGGCTGGCACGCGCTCAGTGGAAAACTCCTGAGGCAGGAATGCAACGGAGCTCACGTGAAGTGTTAGAACAACAGGATTCACATGTCGCGTGGATTCGGGGGACTCCTCACCAAGTGCTGGTTCAACTGGGCTTTTATGTAGCGCAAACTCGGCGGAGCACGTGTGAAGCGCTGGTTCACCGGGAGACTCTAGATGCGTGGATTCAGTGGGTACCTTGTAAAATGCCGAATCGTCGGGTCCTCTGTGAAGCAAAAGTTCCAAAAAATCCACAGTAAAAAGCGAACCGCTCCTGGAAAGGGCCAGATCAATATATTGGGAAAGAGTCCAGCTTGGACTCGGAAACGGTATATCAGAGCCGAGCGGTTCAGACAGTCCTCCCCGAAAGAATATCATTAAACAAAAATCATCCAAGTAGGACTGATGAGAGAGCTTCAAAAAATCCATCACAAAAACCTTGAGAGGACGTTCTCCTTGGCGGAGGCATACGATCTGTGCTGTGGGATCCATTGCGAGGTCCGTGTTCCTCTCAGCCGCTGGATCAGTAGTGGCTCAGTATTCTGTCATGAAACTGCACATGGAACATGGACAGAGGTGATCCAAACGCAGGCTTTATTAAAGAGGAGAATCCAGAGACAGGTACAAGGAAACAGGCAGGGGTCAAAACCAGGTAAGCAGTCCAGATCAGTAATCAAACAATTCAGGGATTAGGCAAACGGGAAGACCAGATACAGGCAGAGAGTCCAGGAACCGTGAAACTAGGAAATATTAAGGAAACTAAGAAATACTAGAAAAACACACGCAGCAATCAGACACTATACACAAACAATACTGAGCCCCGAACAAAGGGGAAACTCGGGCTTAAGACAGGTGAACTAAACAAGATGATAAAACACAGGTGCATGAAATAAACCATAATCAGTCCAGGGTAAAACATGAATGAAACAATAAACTAGGAAGGAGTGCCCCCCAGAGGCTCAAGCGGGCACTCCAGCCGCAGATCATCACACAAACAATGGGCTACAGTATATGCACGCATAAGTTCCGCATTTGACGTAAGGATGCTCGTCCATTTCCGGTTGTGGAGATTAAAGCGGAGGAAAACCGAGGAAAACGGGATTATGGCAGAATCTTCCAAATTTACTGTCCTCCCGTCTTTGAAACGAAGCGTACATACGTTTAGATGTAATTTTATATATAGTTATGTTTATTTAATATAATTTTAAAAAGAAGCATAAACACAACGAGGGGTGTCTGTTTTATCTGTTTTTGTGACTAACGTTTCTTTAGTATAACCATGGAGTATAAAATTCAATATAAATTCTCGGTATTACATTGGACTCTACGATCGGCGGAAGTTATCAAGCATCCTCACACCTTCACCGGAAATACCGCCGTGCATAGAGCCCATTAAATGGGTCATGAACTGGCTTTTTAAATTTTATTATATTGTTGTCTGAGTTCAACTTATGACGTTCGCTTGGTTTTTCCATTCAAAAACATCAAAATGAATAAGCAATAGGCTATTTTGTACCCTAGTTTTGAGCCTATCTCAAAAACGCTCGGTTTTTATGAGCGTCTCGCACTGAAGACTTGGAAGTAAATGCCCATTGCTGTGAGTAGATAACAGTTGTGCATATTATAATGAGTTTCAACTCACCCGTCGGTTCTGGTTGGTGCGTGGGGGAAATTGTTTTTGAAAACATCCAATGTTCTAAAATGGCAACGGGAATGATTCGCCCATAGATGTTCGAACCAGAGTCCATGTGTTGCACCATTCCTGTCAGCACCGTTCTTTAATCTTAATCGGTCTGCAAATCTAGTCGTTTACAAAACAATCCTCAGTGAAATGAAGCGAACAGACCATTTTACCGTCATGATAAATAAAGTTTAACCATGCAGTCCTATTGGAATGCAGAGGAAGCTTACTCAGCAACTGTCTTCTTCCACAACCAGCGCTGCACAATATTTTGTATTGCTTGGTAACTCGATCCGGATTGCCATCACGAGGTAGGCGAGCATCTATGTTATTTAGCAATGCGTGTAATGCGCAAATCGGTGGGCGGGGCTAAACCGGCCGTGTTGAAGTATGTGTTGATCTTCTTCTGCGGGGGTGGTGTTTTATCCTCTTTGACGTCATAGTTCCCCACTTTGAAAAACGAGTCGTTTGCTGAGCCTGGTGTCAATAAAAGCTTTTATTGGACTAACAAGGACGTTTTCAGTGCTGAAACTTACAGGAAATTCTTATAATATGATGACCTCTTAGATATCAAAAGCTCAAGGAAAATTTTATTTCTCAGTTCATCACCGCTTTAAAGTCTGTGAGTGTGTTGTCTGCAGTATGTCATGGTTCTGTGTCTAATTGTAAATGTTGTAAGGTAAGCCCCCCTTTTCTCACACTCACATTCAGGGACGGTTGAACAGTTTCAGGACAATATATCATTAATGTGTGCTTGTTTCACCAACAACTCTAAACATGTTTTTGCCTCTTTTCATGACTAATACAAAAAAAGCGGGTTCTGTTGGCTTATAGCCATGAGAACTTTTGCAGTTGCTTGTAAATGAATATAGCGTCAGCCAATTGCATTCATGGACTATTTCACATGCTCAGCTTCTGCAATTCTGATAACAACAGAACCTGTAATCGCTCAAAAAGATTTAAACATTCATCCCCCCCAAATAAAACCAACTTTGGCCGATTTGCTAATTAATTATGTGTTCACAGAAGGGAGAAACCCAGTGAGATAATTTCTCACACTGGGAATAGCTATTATATTTTTATGAGAAATGATGGGTACTTTTTCTTTCGGTTTGCTTTAGGTCATCCAGATTAGGTCATCCAAAAATACACACTGGACACATTTTTTGGACACTCTCTCATTTTTAAACCAAACTCTCCTATTGAAAAAACATCTGACTGATTGAGAACCATGTACTGAGATATTTATTAAGAACAAAATTCCATTAGGGGCAATCCAAAATCCAAGGCAGCAATGGCTATGATCAAATGTTATTGGTAACATTTTTGACAGGATATTTTTACAAAGTGCACTTTGATAACAATGTTATGAAACAAAAGGTCACTTAAGTGTACTTCAAGAAAGTACATTTTCATGACAATGTTTATTGCCCTCCCTAAAGGGATAGTTCACTTTGAAATTAATTTTTGATATGTTTTAGCTTACCTCAAGGGCATCCGAGATGTAGGTGTCTTTGTTTCCACAGCATTTTCAATTTTAACATTGTTTGGTTTAACCGTTGTTGTATGTCAGTCATATAATGCAGGTATGGGGCTCCGCCCCAAAGAGAATGCACAGAGACGTCAAAATTAAACATGATTTAATGACTCTACACGGAGATTTCTGAAGTTTTACCTAAAGGTAAAACTTCCGAAATCTCTGTGTAAACCAGTGGAGATTTCTTTAAGACTGCAAGGGAAGCTCAGCTTCCCCTATAATGTCAAACAAATAATGATCTAATGTTTACTATTGTGTTAACATTTTAATGAGTAAAAATGCGTTAGAACACGGTAATCTCGAAGACGAGTTCGTTCAGAATAAGCAACAAATAGCAGGTCGGCTGACTTGATCTCCTTCTCATGCATACCTGTAGCGCGTCACAGTGCATGCATTTTCCTATGGCATTTCCCCGTTGAAGCTCGGCGTCCATTGACTTCAATGGGGCTGCTTTGAACAGTTTTTTTCAGTGCTGTTAAACTAGACGGTCATTGGATAAATGCTGCGATTATGTCCCGCCCACGGACGCCGGGCGTCTCTGGGGTGAATAGGGAAGTGGGCTGGCCTGGCGTCCGGGCGTCCGCGTGATGATTGGAGGATTGCATCTCCTTTTGATTGACAGCGATTTCACCCAATAAAAAAATCGCTGACGCGGAAGCTAGTTTAAAGACTTCGTGCTCAGTCTCGTCGCGAATTTTGTGTGTATTTTACTCGAAAGACGAACTACTGTAACATATTTCTTAGTATTTGCAATTTTCATCAGATATTTCACAGTTCAACCTAATTCCCACATTTCTTCCGTCGATGTCAGGTGTCTTGTTAAATGTGCGGGCGTGGTGTTTGAATCACGGCACATCTGTCTAGTTTGGTTTCACTTTTGTGTTGGGATTCGGACATGCATTCTCCGCGTGTTTGTTTTCGGTTGTGAGTGCACAGGATGACCTTATGGTCGTACTCATGCGTAACGTTAGCGTTCTGTCTTGTCGTGTTCGCTCTGTTCAGTGTGTTGTGTATTGTGTAGCACATGGTTTGTGTTTACATCGGCCGCGTGCTTTCCCCAGCAAACATGCCAGTGCGGGCCCACTGTGGGTAAGTGTGGGTTTTCTGTGGGACAGTGTGGGCAAGGGCAAACCCTTTGGGGCCCCATGTGGGCTTGCTGAGGGCAAGCCCACAGTGGGCTTTCCCACAGAAACCCCTCAAGGGCCCCTAGTGGGTTAGCCCATGTGGGGCCCATAGCAGTTTTGCCCATTTGGGCCCCCATGAGGGTTTACTGTGGGCAATCCACTGTGGGTTTGCCCACAGAAAACCCACACGGGCTCGCAGTGGGTTAGCCCATGCGGGGCCCATAGCAGATTTGCCCATTTGGGGCCCCATGAGGGTTTACTGTGGGCAACCCACTGTGGGTTTGCCCACAGAAAACCCACACGGGCTCGCAGTGGGTTAGCCCATGCGGGGCCCATAGCAGATTTGCCCATTTGGGCCCCCATGAGGGTTTACTGTGGGCAACCCACTGTGGGTTTGCCCACAGAAAACCCACACGGGCTCGCAGTGGGTTAGCCCATGCGGGGCCCATAGCAGATTTGCCCATTTGGGCCCCCATGAGGGTTTACTGTGGGCAACCCACTGTGGGTTTGCCCACAGAAAACCCACACAGGCCCCCAGTGGGTTAGCCCATACGGGGCCCATAGCTGTTTTTCACTATGGGGCCCCCATGAGGGTTTACTGTTGGCAACCCACTGTGGGTTTGCCCACAGAAAACCCACATGGGGCCCCAGGCAGTTAGCCCATGCAAAGTTAAGTTGTTTAACAGTCAAATGTTTTAACATTAGAAGGTTTAATATTAGAAGCTTAATCAAACTATTTAACGATCCTGTGAAATGTCAGTCCATAATTAACTAAAACTGCATATAATGGATTTTGAGCCTGAGCATTTAAAAACAAATTTTTGACTTATAAGGAATTATAAAAAAATATAGATGTAACTATATATTGTAATGCGGTAGGTCTTAATGAGTCTTTATAAATATATTTATAGAATTGTAATATTGCTCATAAATAAGTATAAATGGTGCTATAATTCATTATAAGTATGGACTGCACAGAAAGTGTTACCACATTTATTAAATAAAATTAACTTATTTGTCACAATAAAAACAATACAATGGTTTACAGATATGTTTTGGTATTCATCAGTGATGGATATTTATCATAATAAAATCATATATTATTGATACTAATAAATAGGCCTACATCACTGATGTAACGACTGAGCCCAATCAGACACAAACGAAACTGCGACGTCACTGGACGTAATTTCATTACCAACTTTCATTTATATAAAGCATTTTAGTGCTTTCATATTCTAATGAAAAAAATAATATTACATTGGTCATAGAACTACATAATGATTTTTAAATTCATGATATAAAATGAATGATATTTTAAATTGTTACATGTTATAATTCTAGATGTTTAAATGCTGCGTGCCTTTTGAATTGATATGATTTCAACGCGCGTGCGAGTCGCATTCAAAGTTGTCCGATTCAAAGACAGGAGCGCACGCGAGCAGATGGAAACCATGGAAACGAGGAAACCTCTTCAACTGACAAACAGCAAAAAATAGCGTCTCCCTGTTTTTCCACTGCTTTCAGGTAAGTTTGGTTAACAAAATCACACAAATAATACATACAAACGTTCCTGACACCTTTCTTACGTATAATTGATACGCTTCTGTTGAATATTTACTTTGTAGAAAAGGTTTTGAGTCTTCGAAAAAGTCCGTTAGCATCTCAACTGTTTTCAGAATAGGTAACGTTAAACGTTAAGTTAAGTTAACGTTAGCTCTTGTTTTACATAAGTTTGGGGTTTTAACCACATCTTTGTGTTGATTACAGTTTTTGTTTTGCTGGTAATTTGTCAATGGGTTATTGGAAATTAGCTAATTGCTAGCTAGCCTGAAAGAATTCACACTGTAACGTACTGTTGATCAGTGACGTCACTTACAAAGATTGATAATAAAAGTGATTTCAGAAGGGACAGAAAAAAACCTCCACAACAAAGGAGGAATTATTGTTTCATGATAATAATTTCATATGCATTTCTTGCACAATATATTACGTTAAGATTTTATATATTCTTTTTCTCTTTTCTGCATTGCATCTCTAGCTTGATTCCTTGTAATAAACCCTTTGTTCTATTGCAAATCCTATGTAACATTGTTGGCTCTGTGACACATTGCATGTTATTTTCTAGTCTAGAAAATCACCATGATGTCCTGCTACAGCCCTGTCCCAAGACAACCTCCACGGCTATGAACTCGACTAGTAAGCAAAACTTCAATCATACTGTTCAAAAGTTTGGGGTCTGTAGGATTTATGCTTTTTAATTAAGTCTCACACTCATTAACCCCAGTTTTTTTTCAGTGATATTGTCCTTGAGAAGCCTGTAGGCTAAATAATAGCTGGCAAAATAATATAATGTTATAATGGTCATAAGTTATAATAATTAAACTATTATGATAACATGGATATCATGGTCATTGGTATATTCTCTAGGTGTGTTTTTAATTATGTTGGCAAATGAGACACCATACTGTCCAGCGCTAAGGTATTTATTTATTTTCATGTAATTTTTTTTAATGATAAATACTAAAGTTCTTTTAACTTTTTAATGCTGAATTCAGGGGGTCGACAACTTTAGGCACGCAAGTTATTTTTCACAGATATCTGGCCAGTTTACTCATGGCTCATATTCTTAGCCTTTAAATGTTTGAATTTAAATCCACAATGCAATATCAGGGGGTAAAGATATCATTAGAGTTTCTAAAGTTACTATGCTCTTGTTACCAGATGAGATATCATTTGACCCTGTGATTCTTCAGGACCAGATCTTGATGCCATCCACACCCAGTACATGACAAAGGTGAGTTTCACAATAGCTTCCACTACCACAAACCAAGAGACCGAACACAACAGGCCTTCATCCATAAGAACTCACCCATACGTTGGTATAGTAACCAAAACCCGGTATTAAACATTAAACGGGCCCTGGGGCCAAATTAAAGGAAAACTCCGGTCAATTTTAACATTGAGCTATTTTTTTTGTACATTTGGAGTGCTGTCAGTACAGACAAAAATTGGTGTTGCCTACACTGTGTTATCATCTTTTTAAAATTTGCACCCTGCTGACTTCAATGGGGCATGGTCTAAACCTGCTTTTAGCCTCTTAACATCCTTGATTTGTCATTACGAGTGTACATCCATGTGAGTGGTGTTATTAAGAGTGACCACGGTCAATCTGACTGCAGTAGATATGAAAGATATTAATAAAAATGATGTTAATTCAGCCAGCGCACATACCTCTATTTGCTTCCTGTTTTCTGTCGATGCCCACAGTAGTCGATTGTCGATCTCACACGTGAGTTCATTTATATCGTCTCAAACCTACCACTGTGTGGTGTTCTGAGAATATCAGCTCAAATGGATAGTTCATCCGAATCAGATGTTGAACACACAGAGGTTTGAGATGATATTCACTTATGATCGCGCGCGTGAACTCGACAATCGACTACTGTGGGCTTCGCCCGAAAACAGGAAGCAAATAGAGGTATGTGCGCTGGCTGAATTAACATCATTTTTATTAATATCTTTCATATCTATTAACCGTGGTCACTCTTAATAACACCACTCACATAGCTGTGCACTTGTAATGACAAATCATTACGAGTACAAAAAAAATAATTACAAGCTTTTTTTAAGGAAGACCGCAGTATCGATAAGCCCAGGTGTTATCAGTTCTGTCTTGCAAATTCTGTGAGGATTAGGAGGGGTATTTTAAACAGTCTTCATACAACATGTTTTTCAGGCTGGTGGTTGTTTGTAATTTTAAATTTAAATTTTAATAAGTAGGGAGAAAATAAAAACCTTTATTGAACATTTATTAAATGCATGTTAATGTTTTTTTTAAATGATTAGTTAATCATTAACTAAACAATTGTAAATTATTTATAACTGAATCTACAAAACATACAATAATTAACATCACTTAAACATTTATGAAATGCATAATCATGTTTCATAAAAAATAAGTTAATCATTTACTAATCACTTGTAAATGACTTGTAACAGAATTAACAAAACATACATAAAATGTTAGTATATCAATTGCTAATCATTTATGAATGTTTTGTAAAAGCTTAGTTCATCATTAACCAACCAAAATGACTTACAACTAAATGTTATTATAAACCGCAGCTCTCTCATTGACCTATTCAGTCATTCTCTTAGTTAAGCATTTATAAATAGCACCTGGAACAATCAGAAGACGTTTCCTCATTCAAAGTGCAGGTTGAAAACTTTCTTAGGTTGAAATGGCTCAACAGTACAACCCTTATTTTGTTTTTAACATTTGTATTTCAATTGATCCTTTCTCACTTAGATGCTGTGACAAAAAGCAGTCAAGCCACTGCATGTGATGTGGAAGCCTCTATGAAGACATGGCTCCGTAATCCCTGGGACAGAGATGGGGACGGCAAGGAAGGGCCAGAACTGCAGAAATACCTACTGTTTCCCCTGAGGGGATTGATTTTTAATTTTCAATCCCCTGTTTTCTGTGGTTATTGCCGTTTTAAACTGTATTATCATTAATTATAATTATGATTAAATCAGAGGTGGGGGACTCGAGTCACATGACTTGACTCGAGTCTGACTCGAGTCACAATTTTCAGGACTTGTGACTTGCTTGATTAAAGTACAAAAATGACTTGACTTGACTTTGACTTGAGAACAAGTTACTTGAGACTTGACTTGACTTGAAGTGGAAGACTCGACAATGACTTGAACATGTAATAAACAAACAGCAATACAGTTAATTAAAATATATATTATGACGTCAGCATCAATATATCGGCATCTGTGCCTTTACGCTGCTCAATTCAAACCGCGCCAAATGGAAGTTCCGGGAGTCTCACGCATATTGATAGCGTCTCCCTGATGCCCGCAAATGAGTTAAAATCTCCCGGAATCTAGAGCGAGATACTGCGCGTATAACATACATAGCGTGCGGCGTGTGCACGGCAGAGATATGGGAAGCCAAACAAACCTAAAGTGGGACGAGACAGCGGGGCTTTACAGAGCTCGTGCCGCGCAGACATGTCATCTGCACGGTTCAATGATCCGAGCCGCGCAGCCGATTCGTCAGCGCAGCGCGGACGTGTTTCCTAGCGACACTCAATAGTCAGCGCTGTACTGACCAATTTAAAGCAACGCAAACCATATGCTACATACTACATGCAAATAAATGTACAATAAAGAAACCCCTCCTTCCTTACAAAGAATTGTTCTCTACTGAAGTTTAGGAGTTAATTATGGAGAATTCCATAATTAAAACAATCATTTGTTAATATTTATGTAAATTTAATAGCCTATATAATATACATAATATTATTTAATATGTAATATTTATTAAATATAAAATATGTTAATATAACATATTACCATTTTTATTTTATATTTATTTTAAACATATTTTAAATATGTTAATATAACATATATTACCCCCCCTCCCCTAACATTACATTCATTGAGATATACCTCCCTGAAATGAATTCTTGTAGGTTGGGATGTCTGTATATGCAGCATAGATATATACACGGCTGTGCAGCTGCAAATGCGTTTTACATATAGGTTTCAGTAAATCGAGGAAAAGGAGTTTCCGAAGACATTTGTTGGCTATGATAAGAAAAACTACTGAATTTAAAAAAAATGGCATTTTATATTCTCATACATTTCATACATTTTATATTTTACATTTATATAAGATATTACATTTTAGATTTCATACATTTTAGACCGTTTCAATTAAATTGAATTAGACAGATTGGATTATACATCTTAGAATCGATACATCTTAGACTGTGTAAACAACACAATTTTATTTTATTTTCAGATATTAATGTAGCACAGATATGCATATGATTAATATAGCAAATGTAAGATACATAATATATGTATAAAAGTTCATCTTTTCTGTGCAAAAATAAATATGTATCGAAAAAATTTACCTCTATTTATTTTAGTAGTGTGACTTGACTTTACTTGAAACTTATCAGGACTTGACTTGACTTGCTTAGGGTGAACCCTTGACTTGACTTGACTTGCTTGATTTATCTGAACTGCGACTTGAGACTTGACTCGGGACTTGATGGTTAAGACTTGAGACTTGCTTGGACTTGACCATGTGTGACTTGTCCCCACCTCTGGATTAAATATAAATAAATTATTTGGGGAAAAAAACATGACCCTCGATTTATTGCTGCTAACAAGTGCAATTGTACTGCATATAGTAATATGGGTGTACCTACTCTGTGTGCTGAAACTTTGCAACTGCACCCACAGTGTGCCCACATCCAGCCTGCTATAATTTGTGTGGGCCAGCCCAAAGTCAGCCCACACTTTGGGCTGGCCAACGGTAAGTAGAGTGGGCCCCGATTGGAGCCAGTTGTGGGCCCACAGCAAACCCTTATAGGGGCCCATTTGGGGCCATTGCAGGCAGCCCACTGTGGGCCCACAACTGGCCCCAATGGGGTCCACTCTACTTACCGTGGGCCTGCCCATAGTCAGCCCACACTTTTGGGCTGTCCCACTGGGGCCCCACCTGGGTCCCGAAGTGTGGGGCCCACACGTGCCCCACATTTCACGCCGGTATCTGGGCCCACAGTGGGCTGCCCACAATGGCCCCCACATGGGCCCCTATAAGGGTTTGTCGTGGGCCCACAACTGGCCCCAATGGGGTCCACTCTACTTACTGTGGGCCTGCCCACAGTCAGCCCACACTTGTGGGCTGTCCCACTGGGGCCCCACCTGGGTCCCGAAGTGTGGGGCCCACATGTGCCCCGCATTTCACGCCGGTATCTGGGCCCACAGTGGGCTGCCCGCAATGGCCCCACATCGGCCCCTATAAGGGTTTACCGTGGGCCCACAACTGGCCCCAATGGGGTCCACTCTACTTACTGTGGGCCTGCCCACAGTCAGCCCACACTTGTGGGCTGTCCCACTGGGGCCCCACCTGGGTCCCGAAGTGTGGGGCCCACACGTGCCCCGCATTTCACGCCGGTATCTGGGCCCACAGTGGGCTGCCCGCAAGGGACCCATTCGGGCCCCAAAGAAGCTTGTTTGCTGGGTCATGTCATGTTTTGTCTTGTGCTGTGTAGCACACAGCTTGTGTTTTACACTAACTGTGTGCTTTCATGTTGTCATGTTCTGTGTGAACACGTGTCTTATGAGTGTTCTCATCGTTCTTCAGGTCTCATTTTGTGTGAGCACAATTGCTTTTTAATTTGTTTTATTGGTCATGTGTTTTTGTCATGTTTGGTATGAGCACATGGCTTGTGCTTGTCATGTGTTTGTTGTGCCATATGTGCTTTCCTGTCATTGTGTCGACTCCCATCTTGTTTCCTGATTATTAGTTATTTTGCCCCACCTGTCCTCCCTCGTTACCTGCCTTTTTTGCTCCCAATTTATTCCCCTTGTTTGTTTTTTGTTTGTTTTTATCAATAAAATAAAGCCCATCAACTCTGCTTCGAGTCCTCGCTCTTTTCACCATCCCCACACCTGACAGTCGAGTTTTAAAAAAAGAAGAAGAAAAAAGAGCTTCCCCTCTTTGAAAGACCAGCAGCCGCCACTGGTGTAAACAATGCGTGACGTAGACGCGTGAGAGATCACTTCCGGTGTAACGTCTGGAGATGGTTCAGTTTGGTTCAGTTGGACATCTGATTCAGATTATTTCGACGGCTGTTAACAAAAGAGGTAAAAACTATATAAATACCGTTTGTTTTCTCACACAAACGGCTCGTTTCGTGTCTTAGGCCATCAGTGTGTACTTACATTTACGAGTCATTAAAAATGTCAAAATTGAAAATGCTGTGGAAAAGTATATGTATATGTGTAAAAGATGGGCATACTCTGCCCATCCAAAGAAGCAGTTCTAAGAGTTCTGGTGGCCATGAGAGGAGGTTCTCAGGAAGCAACCAATCTCTTTAATCTGCCTCTACTTCTACCCACCTGTCTGATCTGATGGTGATAACCAGAGCAGAGGCTTTTACAGTCACACCTAGTAGGGAGAAGAATGCTTTCCATAATCTGGTGATAAACTCTATCCGAAACTATGTCCAAAGTTACTGAACACATGGTTAAAAAGTAATATTGCCATGGCAGTTGAGATACCTTTGAGTGAGACCAGACAACAGGCCTTGGAGTCCACTACTACGACTTGAACACAGGTGAAGCTGACGAGGAGGGAAGGTCTGTGATGAAGTCTCTTAGATGGGCACAAACAGCAGGAGGAGTTTTCTGGATGAAAGTTTGTCAAGATGTTTTAGCCATGACACATTCCTGACATCCTAAGACAAACCTTCTGACATTGTTGGTCATCTGGGGCCACCAGAATCATTCCTAGAGGGTTAGATCGATCCCTGGGTGACCAGTGCCCAATTAACAATAAGTTAACTCCATAAGTGGGACTCATTGGGGGGGGGGGGGGGGGGGGGTGTACATGTGTCCGCCCAACTGGGCAATCAGTCAGAGCAGGCTCGGAGGTGGCAGCCTTACCGATCTTATTGTCTAGGGCTCACTGGATAAAACTTATTGCAATTTCTAATGAGAGAATAGTTTCCCACCGTTAAATTCTAGCTAGGTTGCCCTTTGGCATTGAGGTGGTGGAACTGCAGGTTCTGAATCTTGTTTGAAGTCTTGAGGTATCCTTGAAAGGCATCTTAAAAGTATAAATATCTACACTACGGTACTATCTTTAATGTAACTACATCTAAATGGGAAATAAAAGACAGTTTGGCTGTGAAACATACATGTAACATTTGGTATCAAAGTACATCAGTGATCTTCGTGTGATCTTCACAAGTCATCAATTGCACTTTTTGGTGGTGAAGCATGTGTATACAAGTCTGGAATTATGGGGCCAAGTAAAGTATTGCAAAATCCATATCAGTTTGTAATCTGCCAATCACTTTGAAGAGACCATAAACTCTGCAAGCACAAACTAGAAGCGCACAGGAAGATGACAAGTATTGTGAAATTTTGGCCGAGTGAATTCACAAGGCAATGAAAAGAAACAGTTCGTTCTGAGGACAGTAAATCTCTCCCATGTTTTTGGTGTCTGAGAAGGATATGAAAGGATGTTTTCTCAAGGGTTATGTTGTTGAAAATTCGAGAACATTATAAGAGATGTTTAGCAATAGCAGGAAAATATAAAAATATGTCTGTATTGGTTGACTATGTCAATACTTTTGTTGGCTTGATAAATCTTAGAGCAGTTAATGCCGTCCCACACTTGTTTAGACTGGACATCTTATTCAAATTGAGAAATTCTCGGGCTCCAGTATAAAAAAAAATAAACTTCTTTAATCGCTTATTTAACTGGATTTTCCTTTGTCAAATGAATCACTAATGTATATATTTTTTATTCATTTTGTCTGATTTTACAATTTATCAGAACAAGATGAACTGGATTACTCAAGAAAATATATGACTTTTTTCATCAGATGTTGCTCAATGAAATAAATAAAAAAATCACATGGGTCTTCATGTGGTTTTGTAATCTTCACAGCATGTATTGTAAAGCACATTTATTTTTATCATATATCTGTTTTTGCATGCATTATAAAGATTAAAGCTTATACTCTTCCAGGTCACATTTCACATCAGAATTAAAATGAATATATATATATATATATATATATATATATATATATATATATATATATACAGGTATGTACTGCATAAGTCAAAGTCAAGTTTATTTCAAGAGCACATTTAAAACAACAGAAGTTGACCAAAGTGCTATACATCCAAAATCATAAATAAACAACAAGAAGACAAAAAAAAACACACAGCTCTCAAACTTAAGTAAACGCCAAATAATGTAAATATGAAGAGTTCAAATGCAAAAGCCTCTAAGTGCCGTTTGAAATTTTCTTCTAGAATGATCATTTTTATCAAGCTTGTATATTTAAGTTCATTGATGTCACTTAAATGGCAATGATAATTACCTATTAATTGTTATTTAAGTGAAATTACCGAACTTAAATATACAAGTTTGATAAAAATCATCATTAAAGAAGAAAATTTCAAATGGCATTTAGAGGCTTTTGCATCTGAACTCTTCATATGTTTTAAGACTTAAAAACGGAGAGTGTTGGGTCCAGACAATGGTAAATTATTCCATAGTTTAGGGGCCGTAACTGAAACAGCCTTACTCTAAGGACAGTCAAGAGCATGCAATCTGCCGACCTAAGCGGCCTCGATGGGACATGTTATATAAGGTCAGAAAGGTAGGTCAGGGCTAGACCATTTAAGGATTTATAACCAAACACTGAAATTTTTAAATCAATCCAAAAACGTTCTGGAATCCAGTGAAGGGAGGCCATGTAGGAGAAATGGGGTCACGCTTACGTATCCCTTTTAATAGTCTAGCTGCAGCATTCTGCACCAACTGCAGGCGTGAGAGAGATGCCTGCTGACATTTGGCTGATTTTTTTTTTTTACATTTGTCCCACTATCTTTATCTTTCCACTAACATATTTCCCTAAATTCTCATTATCTCAATGCAACATGATTTTTTTTAATTTGTTTTTATCAATTGTAATCCTATATTTCTATATTCCCACATAACAAATAATACATTTATGTATAATTACTTAATAATATAGTATTTTTAGTATGAGAATGTCCTTTTTTGCATTACATTAATGATAACTTGGGAGGAAAATTTACTTAATTTTCATGAAAATATACACAAATACAATTTAATGTATTTTTCATGTAGCATCTGTAATTCGTGTGACATAACGTTACATGAAACGTTATGAATCATATTAGCAAAATACAATTCATTTGTCATGGATGTGAGCTAAAACAATATTAAAATGCAATCATGTAACAAAAAAATCATGCAATGCTTCACTGTAAGTCGATAATTAACGCTACAAATTATGCAGAATAACAATTTCACATCCATGCCATGCCAATGAGTAATATAAGCAATTAGCAAAATGAACACACTATCTCTAAAAATGATTTAAAAGCTCAAAGGCATATGTGTTCAACTACAAAATTATGCCTGTAAAAACAGCATCTTGGCAGATCTCTTCCATTCCTGATATGAATGTGCCAAGGCTTGTTTCCCTTATAAGGGGAAATTAAGGTGATTAATTCTATAGAATACAATGTAATCGCTGATACCACAAGCTTTTTATAAAGCACCACTCTAATTCGGCTTAACAGCTGATCAGCTATTAATCCTTTACGTCATACTTTCGGTGTAAACCCTGTCTGAGTAGCAATTCAGCTACAGTATTGTCGAGTCCATCAAATCTTTCAGGCTTTTGTAAAGCTACAAAAACATAAACTTTGTTACATAAGACCAAAACATTTACTGTGTGACACTCAGCCCACACCTGTGGCTATTCAGTGATACAAAAATGTATCAAATGTTTGCCAAACCACTCGGTATTGGCCACGTTTCCATATTTAAATTGGCAAAATGACCACTTATGTTCCGATTGCAAAACCATGTTTCAGTATAAACAAACATCCTTCATTAGAATTACAAGTATACGGTGAATCCAGTTGTGCATCCAGTGAATCCAGTTGTGATTAGTTAGAAAGAAAGAAAGAAAGAAAGAAAAAAAGATAGATTCGTTAGAAAGAAAGAGATTAGTTAGAAAGAAAGATAGATTAGTTAGAAAGAAGGAAAGATTAGTTAGAGAGAAAAAGATAGATTTGTTAGAAAGAAAAAGATTCGTTAGAAAGAAAGAAAGATTAGTTAGAAAGAAAGATAGATTAGTTAGAAAGAAAGAAAGATTAGTTAGAAAGAAAGAAAGATTAGTTAGAAAGAAAAAAGATAGAAGTTAGAAAGAAAGATAGATTAGTTAGAAAGAAGAAATGATTAGTTAGAGAGAAAAAGATAGATTCGTTAGAAAGAAAGAAAGATTAGTTAGAAAGAAAAAAGATAGATTAGTTAGAAAGAATGCTAATACATGTGTGTGAAACGTTGTTAAATGTAAAGCACTTATTACCATAAGTCAATGAGGCCTTAAAGTCTGAGACCCTTTGAAAGGAGTATATCGTTGTTAAACAAGTGGCATAAAACATGAATAAGAAATATACAAAATTTTAAAAGAATGTGAAACCAAAGCATTTTCACTAGTCTCAGACCGTTGGACCCCATAGATTTTATGATTGATTCTGCTTAATTTGAGAATATTCCATTATAATGATTCAATCCCGTTTTTAAACTATTCAATAAAAGATTCGCCATTAGTTTCGGGAATCGAGCTATGCTGCTTGCACTGTGTTATTGATGTGCTATAAAAACCCAGCTCATAAGAGTCATTCGTTTGAAGAATCAGCCTACTTTTGTCACGCTGTATATTTTTGATTCACTAGAAATGGTTCGCAAAAGTCATTCGTTTCATCAAACAGGCTACACCAATCGCACTATATATTTTTGATTCGCTAAAATTTAAAGAACCGACTCTTACGAGTACTTCGTTTTGGGAATCGATCGACGCTGGTCATGCTGCATGTTATTGATCCACTAAAAAGAATTTACTCATAAGAGTCATTTGTTTGCAAAACATTGAATCTTTCATGAATCATTAAACTGTCAAAGATTTAGCAGCAGGTGAGTACCAAAACTTGGTATATTACGAAAATATTAATAAAACTAAAAGCTTAATCTTGGGATCAATGCTGCGTCGCTAGGTTTGCGATGAATTTCATACATGTATTACTTCCTGAAACGTGGCATCAGACATATTATCCACACCTGGACCATTCAAATATGATTTCTATTGTCTTCATGCCACAGTACAAACTGCAGAGGCATTTTGCTTAGCAGTTGCGCCGTTAGCCCAGTATTTCTTGGTACCCAACTCTTCCTGGTACAGGGCGGAATATCCCACCGCCTCCACGGATCTCCTCTTCTGGATGCGGTGTAGCAGGATCCGGTAAGTTCCTGTTATTGGGCTGCGACAGTCAGTGCAGGTGTTATTCTGCAGATGTGTGGCACTGATACCCAGCTCACTCAGGGCTGACTTTACTTCCCGTTCCTCCACGCACAGGCTCTTCTCAGGGTCAGCTAGGTAATTGGGCGTCATGCTGAAAGCGGGATAGGGTTTGGGGTATTCGATGCCCTTCATCCAGGAGCATGTCATCAGCTGTGACACCATGGTGCGGTCCACAGGTACGGGTCTCAGCATGCCTTTGATGGCCAGTTGGCAGGGGTTAGGGACGTATGGTGGGATGCTGTACGCCCCCTGCAGGATGCAGCGTTTCAGTCGGCCTAAGTTGTCGGCGAAGAAAGGCATGGTGGCGGTCACCATGAAGTAGAGCAGGACACCCAGCGCCCAGATGTCCACGTAACGGCCCACGTAGCTTTTGTCTCTGAAGAGCTCAGGTGCCGCATACGGCGGAGAGCCGCAAAACGTGGTCAGAGTTTCCGACGGCTCACTGACGGTGCTGAAGCCGAAGTCGCCCACTTTGATGCAGTAGCATGTGGTGTAAAAAATGTTTTCTGCTTTCAGGTCGCGATGGATAATGTTATTTTCATGCTGAAAAATGAAGAAATAAAAAGATCCGTTATACTGAGTCACACCAAATTAAAATAAAAAAGTTTATATAAATTATAAATAAAATAAAACTGAAGGCCTCTTGACTTAACGCCTCATGACTAAACAAAGGGCGCCAATGTGAGCGTTAGGGTTGGGTATCGTTTGAATTCGAAAGATTCTGCTTCCGATTCCGATTCCTTGTTTCGATTCCGGTTCGATTCTCGATTCCGATTCTTTTAAGAGGCAGGGTCAAAAAAGTTTAGCTAACCTTGCTAACCAACGGCCTTTCTGAAGGAAATAATCCTTTCTGAAGGAAATACTCCTTCAGTAAAAATACTCCTTTTGTCACAAATTTTGCATTTTGCCGAGATTTCGTTATTTTTAGAAAAGTGAAGCCACATTTTGGATCGTCGACGTAAGCTACTCATGTTCGACTCGCGTGGTTATGCCAACACTTACAGGTAGACGCTTCTTCGTTGGTGTTGTTCAGCAGTTTCTTCTTCCGCTCGGCGGACTGTAAATATATATCGAAACTAGGAATCGAAATTTTTACTTTTGAACGATTCCGGTAAAAACGAAAAGTTAGTCTCGGTTCCAATCGATACTCGATTCTCGATACCCAACCCTAGTGAGCGTGCACACCGACACGTAAAACGCCACGCGTAAAAGCGCCATTTAAAAAAAAAAAACGCCTCGGGTTCGTTTTTTTAGTTTGACGCGCTGCGTCAAAAACTATCCGACCAATGAGATTGCCGCTTTTGCTCACGTGTTTGGAGCTTCTTAAGTTACAGTAAAACACAACTTGAGGGCGCTCAAACACAAAACGCTCTTGCCAAGCTCACACGTGCAACGGCGAAGAAGATATATAACAAGTAGCGTCGCCGTCTACACAGCCAGGAAGAAACGAGACGAGGTAGATGCAAGGCAATAACAAACTACTAAATTTCCAATGACAAAAAATATGTTATCTCAACCAATTCACATAATTCACAGTGAATATCGCTAATCAGTATTAGTTAATAACATTGGTCACAAGCGGTTCGATTTGTCAGTAGAAATTCAGTCATATTTTTCTGTTTACGTACAGTTTTAATATATATTTGAAAATGTTTTTTACTGTGATGGCAAAGCTGAATTTTCAGCATCATCATTACTTCAGTCCTCAGTGTCGCATGATCCTTCAGAAATCATTCTCATTTTTACCGAGATCAAGAAACAAAAAAACGAAGAGTTCAGATGCAAAAGCCTCTAAGTGCCATTTGAAATTTTCTTCTAGAATGATCATTTTTATCAAGCTTGTATATTTAAGTTCATTGATTTCACTTAAATGGCAATGATAATTACCTATTAATTGTTATTTAAGTGAAATTACTGAACTTAAATATACAAATCATCATTATTTTTTAGGATTCTTTGACGAATTGAAATTTCACAAGAACAGCATTTATTTGAAAAGCATTGTAAATGTCTTTACTGTTGCATGCATAAAATTATTTTGAACGGTTGTGTGTTTTTAGTTAAATTTCAGTTAAAAATAAAGTAAAAATTCTAAAAAAAATAAAAAAAATATTGAAATTAAATATTGAAAATAATTATAAATTTCACCAAAATAATATAAATATTTTAAAATAAAAATACTATTTTTATCCCATACTATGGAAGTCATTGGGTCCCATCAATAGGTCAATGGGTTTGGTTACCCATATTCTTCAAAATATCTTCTTTTGTGTTCAGCAGAAGAAAGAACAAACCTGGTGAACAAGCCTACTTTGTCTCTTTAGTGAACTATCCCTTTAAGTGTTGATAAAATTCCTAACTCTAAGTATGAGCAATATTGATTCTTGCAGTTGTCAGGTCAAATGCGGACACAGTCCTGCTGCTCTCACCATGTATTTGATGGCTGAGACGATCTGGGCAAATATGATCTTGCTTTCCAGGTCTGACAGGCGCCCTCTGGTGGAGATCCGTGAGAACAGGTCTCCTCCACTGCCATACTCCATAGCGATGTACAAATGCTTACTGGTCTCAAGCACCTCATACAGACGCACAATGTTTGGATGGCTGAGTTTTTCCATACAGATGATCTCTGAGGCAAATACATTCTGTGACTTCTTGTTGAGACGTGCCTTGTTTAGAATCTTGACTGCTACACGCTCTGTGTGTGAGAAAGAGAGATTCGTGTTAAATCAGAATGAGTTATATTTCGGAAAATCCATGTTGTACAAACTTAGTGGGGGCGCAAGTAAAATATTCAAGTCACCTTGTTATCTTAACCCTATTGAGAATGAGGAGTTGACGTCATTTTACAGTGCTCCTCCCCTTTCCACCATGTTGGTAGGATTCCCACGACAAAACAGTATTGATTACGTGTGTTTTTAGCTCGGTAGTAGAGGAGTTTCTCGCAATACCGCACTGTTTTATCATGCCTGGAAGTAACTGCTGCGTTAAAAACCGATAAAAACCCTGGTAACCGATAGCGTCACCTACCATCATGGCCGACCGGCTCAGACCCCGCCCAAATAGGCACGTGACTCCTCATTCTCAATAAAGCCTATACTGTATCATATTTAATGCGCAAATTTCTAGGGCCTCTAAATTCAAAACTACCCTGAGAAACCTGTTGTAGGAAATGGAAAATATGATATTTTCCACTTGTGAACTGGTGTTTACCAGTGTGTTGGGTTCAAGTGCTTTTGTTGTCATTAATGTGGTTAAAAGATGGAGATCCAGACCTGTTATTTAGCTAAAACTACTTTAGATTCCTCAAGTCATCTCCCAGACAGCAAACTGACATTGAATCAACGTGGAAACAACGTCTCTCATGACATCGAAACAACGTTGATTTTGCTCATCGAATTAACGTTGAACCAACGTCAGACGCGGCATTCTTCAAAGCTAAATGAAAATCGAAAATTGGTTTGCTTTCATAACGTTGAAACAACGTTGATTTCAAGTTGATTTTTCGTTAGTTTTAAAAGAATGATGCGTCTGACGTTGGTTCAACGTTAATTCGATGAGCAAAACAATGTCAGATCAACGTTGTTTCGATGTCATATTTCCACGTTGATTCAATGTCAGTTTGCTATCTGGGCTGCTACAGCAAGAAAATGATTTATCAAAACTCAAACGGTAAATAATATGCTGTATATTTTCTAGATCATGAACAGTACATATTTTTACCATTCACGACTCTCTCGCGTTGCTCTCTGCCATTTTGAAAAGGTCAAAGGGTATCTCATCTCGGCAACTCGTGCATCAAAATATTCTACGAGCTGCCCAGTGGAAAACACCACGTGAGGGGGTGTTCATGTGTATTTTCCACGTCGGCTTTTGGTATTTACCATAATTACCATAGCACGTGAACGCACCAGACAGACGTCAGTCACAGAGCAGCACAACCGAAACTGAACCAAAACAACGAGAACTTTAATTTGTAAGAGATGAAAACCTGTGATTTTATATTCGGAGCGGTTTGTGACTCGACTTTATTCGTATCAATGGCAATACTATCAATGCCGAATTAATCATTAGTCAGGTGGTACAGGTCGGTGCTCTTGTTGTTCATAATTATTTTATGTGCTTTAAAACCTTGGGTATTAACCTCTCGTCTCGTAACACTCTGCAAACTCTGCTGTGTGTGTTCATGTGTTTTGAAGGAGGCGTGGCTTTGGAGATGCTCTGAAGGGAGGGTGGGATCTCATGCTTTCAAAGCTAACTTGCTATTGCTAGCTGCTCTGAAAATTGCCTACCTGTAACATTCATGTTAGTTTGGACTCATTATGTTTTGTCATCACCTGCCTACGTCACTCATTTGTTTTCACGGACACTAATCACGTTCAGCTATTGACTCATCAATCACCATCATTAACACCTGTATATGTTCAATTCTCTTTCAGTGTCCGGTATTGTCTGTTCAGTGTGTGTTGCTATCCATTTGCCTTCCTGTTGGATCTTTTGGCGTCACTTTGACAGCGAATAACTTTACATCTGAGGCGTCCAAAGACTTAATTTGTCCATTATTTATTTCTAAAGAAACAGGACAATGTATAAAATGCTACATTACTTTGTATCTTACGCTGCGGCCCCGTAGAAGCTGTTTTTGTAAAGATAGGCAAAAGATTGCGTCATAACACGGGACTTTCTGTCGCACAATAGAGAAATTACCGTATAGACAGGAGGAGAAGCTCGCAGGCAATCTTTTACTGTCTATGAGGCAAACGGGGGAGGGACATGGAGGCACAAAGTCAAGGGAGAAGCCTATAGATAGAGAGTCCATAAAAGCAACAGCGACAAAATATTTCAACGTTTTTTAAGAATTAGGTGATTCAGATTTGTGTTGGCACAGCTACTAGAAGATTTGCAACTGTCAGACTGTCGTCACGCTCAGTTTGAGCCTGCGCAGTTGCTCAGACATCAGACAGGAAGTGCAATACTCAGGCTTCAGTCTTCTCCGTTGAAATAAATGGGGTCGCTGTGTCCATTTCTTTTACTGTCTATGGTTCTGTCGCATACTGTGACGTTGGCTGCCTAAAACTCAGTTTTCTCAATTTACATGCAAACGTAGTTTTCCAAAATCCGTTTTTCAAAATAACCATGTGTAAACGGGGGCTCAGAGAATAAACCTTTTGAATTGAATTACACGTCTTCCTCATCTGTCTGGCAGCAACCACCTGAGACATAGGGTTAAAAATGCGAGTATCAAATATAACATCATCCTGCAGTTAATGAGCACCACATTGAGCAGCCATAAAAGACTATGAATTACTGAAATATGAATGAAATACTATTATTTCATATATCAGGCTTAAAATCTTATTAAAGATTTTTTTTTTAAAATATGTGGACATTTTTGAGAGGCCTCCCTGCTGTGTTGTTTTTCAAGAGGCATCTCACCATCCTCTCAAAAATATTAAAGAGATTCACAGAGGGGGTGCTGTAAATCTGATGAGATTACATGAGCGGATCAACTCGTGGTCACTGACATGAACAGACCCTGTTAAACTGTGCTGCCTTTAGAGTCCAACAGATTCTCGTAAAAGAAAACTTGGTTCTAGTTGGGTGTTACACTCAAAAAGAGGCAAATTTATGGGAGTTTGGGTTTAAACATACTCAATGTTTGGAGAAGTCAGGAAAACGTCACCAGAGAGAAGATTGAGATTAAAAACTACAAGGCCAAAAAGAAAAACATATAGGCTACAGATGAATCATTCGCAATAAGATCAATAACATTTTTAGAAAATAGAAAGCGTGAATTGACCAGCACAGTCTCAGGGCAATTTGTAACTATTTTGTCAAATTAGTGGCTAATTCGTATAAATTTGTACAATCTCATTCTTATGTTTTTGCTTAATCTGCTTCATGCTTACATTTATTCTAAAAAAATCACGTTTTTGTACGAATCAAATCATGGAAATTTATACGTAATTGGTAGCTCGTAAAGTAGTTATGTTTTCAAAAAGTAGTTTTCATTTCATGCTGTCTTTAAATGTCTAGTTTGAAATATTATATATGTTAAGAAATGTAAAAAATATACACTCACCTAAAGGATTGGAACACACTAATACTGTGTTTGACCACCTTTCGCCTTCAGAACTGCCTTAATTCTACGTGGCATTGATTCAACAAGGTGCTGAAAGCATTCTTTAGAAATGTTGGCCCATATTGATAGGATAGCATCTTGCAGTTGATGGAGATTTGTGGGATGCACATCCAGGAAGCTCCCGTGTCCAAAACTAGAGATGCGCAATATAGGTATTGGTATTATATAATTTATAAATAATATAAATATCTACATTTTTAGCAAATCTTAAAATTGATATGTTATTTTTCATACTGTAAATCAGTGGTTCTCAACTCCAGTCCTCGGGACCCACTGCTTGTGTCTCCCTTATTTAGCACCCCTGATTCAGATCCTCAGCTCGTTACGTTAGGATAGACTCTATGAACTGAACTGAGTGTGTCAGATAAGAGAGACACAAAATGTGCAGAGCAGTGGGTCCCGAGGACTGGAGTTGAGAACCACTGCTGTAAATTATAATGTTGTGATGCCTAAATTCACTTGTAGCATATAAATTATTAATTATTTATATTATTTGTTAATAATAATAATGTATTAGTCTTATAAGACATCCTATATTTATTAATATAATTATTAAGTAATCGGTCAGACAAAAATCAGACAAAACTTTAGGAAATATGGTTAAAAAAAAGTAAAACTTTTCACTAAATATTTTTTGGTTAGCCTGAGAACGAACAGGTAATTTGTTTCTATTTGATTTATAATATTTCCATTCTGACAATGTAGCATAAGTGTCCAAATATTTTTGGGGGGCCACTCTGTAGAGTCGTCCAACGCCTTCTTAAACTTAAAGTACCATTATTATGCTTTTTCAAATATTACCTTCCATGTAGTGTATAATATAGCTGTAGTGTGTAATATAGCTGTAAAAATACGCACCGTTAAATGACCAAAGTGCACAATATATGGAGTTATTTTCACCCAAAAGAAAGAACTGATTCAGAACTGCCTGAAACTGCCTGCGTCTGGAGCTGAAATTCAGATATGGTAATGAGTGTTTAATTTCGACATGCGCTGTTATTGTTTGACCAATCACAACAGATTGGGGCATCTGAGCAATTAGAGCAGAATAGGCTCGCGGAAAGGAGGTTCAGAGAAACTAAAATCCTTTGAATCATTTTAGACAATGTGGGAAAACAGGGGAGGTGCAATGTATATTATCAGAAAATTTGTTGTTTTTTACGTTAAATTCATGTAAACCTACTGTAGGAAACCTCCAAAACAAAACTATAAGAATCTTTCAAATAGCATAATAGGGACACTTTAAGTAATTAACACACTGAAATCGATGACTGATTGTCTCACCTTTAGTCAAAGCGTGAACAGCCAGTTTGACCTGGGAGAAATTTCCTGTCCCTATTTCCCCTCTGAGTTCATAGAAAGCAATCCTGCGGCCCAGCATAACGTCATCGATGATCCGGTCGTTGTGGGACATGTCATAGAGGACCCTCTCGAAGGCTGTCTGCCTCGCTCGTTGTTCAGGTGTTAGTGACGGAACCTTGCATTTTTCTGGTTCTGTCTGTGCAGGTTGGGCCACTGGCTCATTTATTCCTTTTTTCCCATGTCGCTTCAAGACATTTAGTATTTTGGTACCTTGAATGGGACAAAAAGATTCAGGATGATTGAAAATGGCAGCAAAGTCAAATTATTACTCAAATTAATAATAAAAAGGTGGATAGAAACTAATTTATGGACCATGGTAGAGGATATGTGTGTTTTAGGGTAATTTACCACTCAATGACTTTACACTAATAAAACCAGTTGATTTAGATGTACTTTTTTCAAAGTCAAAACCATTATTTATCACATAATCTTCACATCTGGTTGAAGCAGAGATAAATAAAAAATGCAGGTTTTAAACACAGCAGTCTTCTTTTTATTGAAGAGAACAAAATACCCATAAAACTCTAACAAAATCACAGAAACAGAACAACCAAATATAATAAGACAAGAATGGACTAAGAACTGAACAAGAAACAGGGCTTAAAGGGTCAGTTCACCCAAAAATGAAAAATTAGTCATTAATTACTCATGCTGTACCAACACAAAGACAAACACAAATGACGATATTTTTGATTAAATTTGAGAGCTGTATAACTACCACATAGGCTGCCTAAAGGACTGGCTCTTGACGGCCCAGAAAGTCAATGAAGAAAATGTTTAAATATCCCATGTGACTACCGTGGCTCAACTATAAGTTTATCAAGCGACGGATTCGAACCTGGGTCTCTCACACTAAAGGCATGTGTCTTATCCACTACACCATCACCACCCCAAGCCTTTAAATTAAGATATGATGTCATGAGAAATATAAATCGATTGTCTCCTAAAGTTTGTTAAAGTCTTGAAATGTAATGACCATGTCAGTCTCCACAGACTGCACTTCCTCTTGATGACCTTCCATGTTGGAAGAAAGGTTTACAGAGGCTTAACCTTACAAAGATAGGGTGAATATGGATCATGACAGTAGGAAATCCGCCCGTAATAGTCTACTAGAGAATCGAACATCGAGGCCTATAAAAATATAGTCATTTTTATACCATACATAGCTGCAATTATAGCTGTCTCATTATATAATCTCTAAAAAAAGGATTGAGTATGGCTATTATCTTTGAGACATACAAGTGATAAGTGTCCAAAAAAGTGATCATTGACATCTTCATCCTTCATTCAAAAATTATTATAAATGTGTTAAAGATTTAGTAGTTGTGCTTGGACTCATTTGTTTGTGATAATTCAATGAAACATGCAATAATACAATTTTGGCCACTACTGTACGAGAGGTTAAAGTTTAAAAATGACTGAAATTAAACTATAGTACGGCATACTGTGTACATACTTATTCATTAAAGACCTAAACTATAAATGAGACGTATATGACACCAGCATATTGAAATTACATGTTGAACACCCTTTTGAAATATGACAAAATTTAAATGTTATTTTTGAAGAGAAATTGTTCTGATCACAAATTTAACTTGACATACTTTGAGTCGCATCTCTATGTTCTTGTATAATCCTAATCCATGACTGCATGTCCTTTCTATTTTAGTTCAAATGTCCAGTGTGTCTGCGCTGGAGGCAAGATCAGCCTTGTACGTCTGAATAGGAAAGTCCTTAAGTAGGGTGGATTAGGAGTCTTTTTAAGACCACGCATCACAGTTTGCAGACTCGACATGCTTCTAAAAATACACGGAATGTCCACTGAACTACTCTCAACATCAGTGACACCAAAACTACAAGAAAACAAACCGTTGGGAATAAATAAGACTTAATGTTAATGTGTACCTGTTACAAAGTTATTATACATAAAAAATTCCTGAGTAATACAAATGAACTACATCTCCTCACTAAAGGGTTAGGGTAGGATTAGGGGTTGGTTTAGGGTTAGATTCTGTAATTGTGCCTATTACTATACAAGTAACGTGTAACAAGGACACACTGAAATAAAGTGCCGTTTTTAATATAATGTTATTACATTGGAATAACAAAATAACAATCCAATTCAGTGTAATAAATTTAATTTAAACAAAACTACAACATTTTTTCTTTTTAGCCATCCATTAATATTACATCGTAATGTTTATTATTGGACTCACTGTAATGTAAGACCCTTAATCATCTTTAAAAACCAATGTCTGCAGATCAAAACTGTGTTTATGGTTGAAATTATACTTAACAACATTACATCTCAAGCACATTCACTGTAGGCAAAGAACAGAGGATAACATTTGTCTTGTAAGAAAACGTACAAGTTTGTTTTCGGTTATATTGTTCATAATCCATGCAACCTGTCCTGACATGTGTACTATTGCACCTAATAATTCTAGAGATAAAGTGCCTTTCAAATGAACACTTAAAAATGGTCAATATGATTCAGTAAATAAGATCTTATATTTGCGCTCCCTACTGTTTGATTAAAAACTCTCCATACTCTATTCCATGAGTAAAAAAAACTTTACCTGGTAGCTGTGGATCCTTCATGCTGGTGTCTGTATGAATGAATGTAGAGAACAGCTCAATAACCTCTCACTCTACAGTCTTTAATCCTCCACCGATCACCTGTGCTCAATCCAATTAGAAGAAAGTAATAATCCAACCAGCAACACACCTCAATGAAGTTGTGCAAATGCTGCATGCAAATATCCCACTCATATATAGTGTAATAATTGTGATGGTAATAATAACACATCCTTGGTATAGGGAAGACCAGTATATTTAAAATAATAATAATAATAGTCCAATATCATCATATAAATGTCTGGTTGGAGCAGGTTGTCATATGGAAAAAGTCATATGTTGAATTACACTTTAATAATAATAATTTTTGTTAGCCAAAACAATGGTCTTATATATTTTATGTATGTAACCTACTTGTAGTGTGGTTACATACAGTATATATTACACTGAACAAAATTATAAACACTTTTGTTTTAGCCCCCATTTTTAAAGGAGAACTCCGGCGAACAATAAACCTTTGGTCTAATAAAACATTGGAACCTAGTCAATCGTTCTCTGAGATTTGTTTTCATGATAATCGAATGTAAAGAGTTTTATCTCTAAAAACTGTTTAGCGTACAATGCTAGCAATGACTAAGTAAAAATAAATTGCTCGTTTATACCACTAACAAGGCTCAAAATAGCCGCACACTAACGCAGTAACATAATGAGGCTCCATACATGCAAAACGAAGCATTGAGAACTTTGTAAGTGTATAGACCGTTTAATAAGAAGATACTTTATGAAGACAGTTCACTTCGCGTATACAGACAGGAGACATCTTAGAAATAGTCTCGATAAGTCGATCCCGAACGCCGTTCATACAGTTCAGAAGTTCGCTGAACTTCATACAGTTCAGATCACTCAGCACGACAGTCGTAGTTTCACTCATCGAGACTATTATCTTAAAACGTTTTTTATCACTTACAAAGTTCTCAATGCTTCGTTTTGCATGTATGGAGCCTCATTATGTTACTGCGTTAGTGTGGAGCTATTTTGAAACTTGTTAGTGGTATAAACTAGCGATTTCTTTTTACAATGCCCCCATTGCTAGCATTATACGCTAAACAGTTTTTAGAGAAAAAACTCTTTACATTTGATTATCATGAAAACAAATCTCAGAGAACGATTGACTAGGTACCGATGTTTTATTAGACCAAAGGTTCATTGTTTGCCGGAGTTCTCCTTTAATGAGCTGAACTCAGATCTAAGACTTTTTCTATGTGCACAGAAGGCTTATTTCTCTGAAATATTGTTAACAAATCTGTCTAAATCTGTGTTAGTAAGCACTTTTCCTTTACCGAGATAATCCATTCACCTCACAGGTGTGGCATATCAAGATGCTGATTCAACAGCATGATTATTGCACAGGTGTGCCTTAGGCAGGCCACAATAAAAAGCCACTCTGAGGCTGTTAACACGGAAACGATTCTGAAGAGAAAACGCAAAAGTGGCGTTGCGTTATCACTTTTTATTCTGTGTTTAGACAAGCGTTTGTGGCGGGAAGTCCGCGTGCATATGGTGACGCAAAAGAGTGTATAATTCAATGTAGTATGCACTCCAGGCAGCTAGGTGGCAACGTGATGCACTGCCACACAACAACACCAAGTCCGCGCACCTGCGTAGAACCTGTCAAGCAGACTTTTGCGTTTTTACTGTTTACACGGGAACGCACTGGTGGAGCGTTTTTAAGATTTCCACTCTGGAGGGTGATTTCACTTTTTTGCGTTTTTAAGCCCCAAAAACGCTGTCGCCGCGTAAACGAAAGGCACATCCGATAAAATATTTTTACGTTTTCACCCGCGAGCAGTGTAAACAGGGCCTAAAATGTGCAGTTTTATCACAAAGCACAATGCCACAGATGTTGCAAGTTTTAAAGGGGCGAGCAATTGGCATGCTGATGGCAGGAATGTCCACCAGAGCTGTTGCCCATGAATTGAATGTTCATTTCTCTATACAACATAAGTCGTCTCCAAAGTCTCAGGGAAGCTCATCTGCATGCTCGTCATCCTCAATGGCGTCTCGACCTGACTGCAGTTCATCGTCGTAACCAACTTGAGTGGGCAAAAGCTCAGATTCGATGGCGTCTAGCACTTTTGGAGAGGTGTTCTCTTCATGGATGAATCCTGGTTTTCACTGTTCAGGGCAGATGGAAGACTGTGAATGGCTTAGTGTGGGTTAGCGGTTTGCTGTTATCAACGTTGTGAATCAAGATGAGGTGGCGGTGGGGTTATGGTATGGGTAGGCATATTTTATGGACAACAAACACTAGTACATTTTATTGATGGCATTTTGAATGCATAGAGATACCGTGATGAGATCCTGAGGCCCATTGTTGAGCCATTCATCCACAACCATCACCACATGTTGCAGCATGATAATGCACAGCCCCATGTTGCAAAGATCTGTACACAATTCCTGGAAGCTGAAAACATCTAAGTTCTTGCATGGCCAGCATACTCACCGGACATGTCACCCATTGAGGATGTTCGGGATGCTCTGGATCGGCATATACGACAGCGTGTTCCAGTTCCTGCCAATATCCAGTAACTTCGCACAGTCATCGAAGAGGAGTGGACCAACATTCCACAGGTCACAATCAACAACTTGATGAACTGCGAAGGAGATCTGTTTGCACTGTGTGAGGCAAAAGGTGGTCACACCTTTTTGGTTTTCAGATTTATTTTATCAATGAAATTATTATTATTATTATTATTATTATTATTATTATTCATACATAAATTCCTTAAAAAACTTGTTTCTTGGTCATAAAATATTTTTTTTGTATATTGTATATCTTAAGAATGCATATAAGGGGATACAAGTGGACAAATAAACATATTTTATTAAAATATCTGTGTTTTATTTTAATGATGTCATTATGACACCCTTTTGACCACCTATGCATTTCAGTAGGTTTTGCGTTAGCCTAAATTTGTCTATGCACTGACTTTCAAAAATAAACCCACCAAACAAAACATTCACTGGCCTATTTTCTATTTACCATGGAACTGAATAGTTTCCATATATTAATCAAATAAAAAATAATTAAAAGAATACCACAGTATTCTTTCATGGTACCATGGTAGCCTACTAATATAATGACAAAGCAATCAACATGAATTCCAAAGTATTAAATGGGATTAAATGTATGAAAAAAAATGCATATAGTCTATTTTTTTTAAACATTTAATTTAAGCATTAAACCAATTATTTGCTGAAAGATTTAAATTTTACTTAGAAAGTTTTTCACCAAATCCTAATTTTTCCTATTTTTTTCTTCTACGCGCATATCAGCTGAGGTATGACTGGATGTAACGTTAGTGGAGTTTACAAAATGTTCTGTCCTTCGCATGAACTGAGGAAATAACATGTCATCTGTGATTAATTATAAATCAACCTTCCTTAAAATAAAGTGCAATGCCGCTCGTTAAGGACTCTAAATGACCTTTACTGAATGACGTTGCGCTGTGACGTCTGTTCCGCCGTCCGCCTCTGGGTTGTGTTTACAGAAAGATTTGGCGGGAGAAGATTAGACTATCTGCTTTCGGAGGCGTTTTTACAGAGGCGTTCTATTTAGCGCCGCGTGCGTCAATGGCGGCGACTGTGTCAGCAGCTCCAGTGGAGTCGGATTTGGACCGAGCTGAAGACGAGCCCCGGGGCACCGAGCCGGAGGAGGACGGAGGGAATGGGCAAACTGGGCCCACCGCGGGCGCGCAGCAGAACCGCCTCGCCAAGTTACCGCTGTCCCGCATCAAAACACTGATGAAAGCAGATCCGGATGTGAGTCTGGCGAGTCAAGAGTCCGTGTTCATCATAGCTAAAGCCACGGTGAGACCCACACACACACACAGTCTGAATTAATGTCCCACTCCTTTTCTTCTGGCTCTCTATCTATCTGTCTAACATGTTATTTTTAGATTAATTTGTATATCTGTGATAATGTCACTTTATGTTCTGTGTCTTTCTGCATCTATCTATCTATCTATCTATCTATCTATCTATCCATCTATCCATCTATCCATCTATCCATCTATCTATCTATCTATCTATCTAAATGCACAATATGTAGGTTTTCTTATCTATCTTCAGCCAGATAGTGGTTATGTATGTCTGCCTGTCTATTGCATTTAAGTTCTATTTGTCTCTCTGTCTATAGAGTTCAACTGTACGAATTTATTTTCTGTCGGGCCAGTATGTTGTGCTTTTATTGGCCCTGCCAACATTTTCACTGGCCTTTGTTCTATACGCTTGTATACAGTACTGGTCAAATTTTGGAAAATATAACTATTTTTAATGCTTTTGAAAGAAGTCTCTTACTCGCTTCAAGCCTGCATTTATTTGATCGAAATACAGAAAAAGTTATATTGTGAAATATAATTACAATTTAAAATAATGTTGTTTTTTTGTTTTTTTTTATATAATTTTCATCAGCCATTTCTCCAGTCCTCGGTGTCACATGATCCTTCAGGAACCATTCTAATATGTTGATTTGATTTTCAATGTTAGAAAAAGTTGTGTTGCTTAACTTGCTTAATATTTTTTGGAACCTGTGATTTCTTTTTCAGGATTCATTGATTAATAAAAAAAGTCAACTTTAATACATCCTTGATGCGGTTCATGGTGGTACGCTGACATTACACTGAATACCATAGCTATTGATACACCACAAAGACTTGCTGTCCTGGTCACAGAAGAGCCAGCGAGATGTGCACCAACAATTTGTCCTCTTTAGAACTCTGAAATGTCTCCCATTATGTTGTGTAGATTGCAATATAGGCCTATTTTATGAACAGCTGTGATTTTGCTCTGCTAATTCAACCTTCACAGTCTGCTCTGATGAAATGTAAAATCAGTGAATATTGGCCTTCTGGGCTGGCCGTGTATATTTAGGCCTTGCATGTGTGTGTGGCCCATATTTATTTATAATATATATATGGCCTAAATATGCACGGCCAGACGGCCAATATTCACTGATTTTACATTTCATCAGTTAGAGCAGTGTGAAGGTTGACCTGAAGGTGAAGGACACACACACACACACAGTAGTCAACATTTGAAGTGGATCAAAACTTTTCATCAAAGTTGAATACGTGAATTTTGAACAATAACCGTTCTTGTCTTAATGTCTTAGTAGTACAATCAATTTATCTGTCAATTTCCCATCTATCTGCCTAGTGCACACTATATGTTTTTGCCAGGGTTTTCTTGTCTGTAGTTTGCAGATTTTTTGTAAAAAAATTATTCGTAAGATGGTCTCAGATCACATTCAAGCATTATCCCATGAGCAAGTGTAATATAACTAAATACTAATAACTAAGCACTAATGCCGCTCGGACAATCCGTTTGAACTAACTGCTTTATAAAGTGTGGCAGTTTATGCTCAGTGAAAGCCCATTACTGTAATTGCCTTACATGGCAGAATTGTTGATGATCTTGCTGTGTGCCTGTTCCTATGACATAGATAAAATGTATGAAAGAGGAGAGTTAAGGGGGAGAGATCTGTTAAAAATATTTTATTACTAGTTGGTCTACGGGCCTGTCATTATAACATTACATTCACGGATACAATGCTTGTCTGTTTAGATATTCTGAATTCAAACTAGGGGAGATTCTTTGATAAGTTTAAAATCTTCTTGATAGACAAGTTTGTGCCTAACTACAGCCAAGGCCGTTGCTGGAATTCACAGGGCCCAGGACAACTTTAATGGATGGCTCCCATCTATACACTTGGTTGGGTAAAGACATGTCTTAAATCTTAGTTAAGAGTTGACAAAATTGTTTTTCTGCCTGCAGGAGCTTTTTGTTGAAATGATTGCAAAGGACGCTCTTGTTTATGCTCAACAGGGAAAGAGAAAAACTCTTCAACGCAAAGACTTGGGTAAGTTACAGCGTTACATTTTAAAATATAATGTTTAACTATAAACATCAGTGGTATTGATGAAGTAATGGTTGGTGCTTTTTCTCTTGGCAGATAATGCTATTGAAGCAATAGATGAATTTGCGTTTTTGGAAGGTAAGGGAGACTAAATTTAATGTTATTTCCTGCTGGCAATGGTTTAAAGGAGTGAGGGAGAGTTTTATGGATCATTCTGATTGCTTATATTTCTTTCCTACATTCAAACCTCATTTTCCAAGAACGGCAGAACTTAAACCAAACAATCTTGGTGCCTTGGTTTCAGATTATATGTGACTGCGCAGACCTTTGAGGAGGCATACATAAATACGCAGTCGACTCGCCTATGTTCCTCTGCAGTTTTCAGTATCCCTCTACCACCCCGACTCCTTACTCTTGGCTGATTTCCTATCACAGCCAGGAATACGGGGAGGAGTACTCTGTGTTTGGGCCAACATACTGAGCTCGGAGCCCTCTCCTCAGTCAGCACGCCAAATACGCATACTCTTTACTCTATGTGATAATTTTTAAGTCTGAAATGCAGTCTGTCCTAAATCACAGTTTTTGTCCTTAATCATTAGTTGTAATAGGGGCTTTCGTAATAGAGGAACATTTCCATAGTTCATCATATAACCAGTGACGTAACTTTGTTTTAAAAAGGAGGGAAGGGGGTGGGGGGGGTCAGAAATATGTACAATAACATTACGTTGTCCAATCAATTTAAATAATGGGTTTAATTTGTCGTTTAATGAGAGCTACTAATATTGTTAGTGTTGAATTTTCACGCGAATAAATCCATAGATCTGCAAATTTTGCATGTGTACTGATCGAGTGGTAGAACTTTTGCCAAGCGTGTCAGAGGGTCCGGGTTCTAATCCGCACTCGTAAAAAAATTTTTCATCAAACACAAATATGTGCATTTTGTTTTGAGATTTCACCGGAACGAATAGAGTTTCTGCAACGGCGTTAAGCGATAGCCTAGAGGGGTGGTAAAATGCCATTTTCACAAGATGTAAAATAAGTCTCTGATGTCCCCAGTGTGCGTGTGTGATGTTTTAGCACAAAATACCCCCCATATATTTTTATATATCATGTAAAAGTTGTCACTTTTTGAGGGTTTGCAAAAACGCACTGTTTTGTGCCTGGCCCTTTAAATGTAAATGAGCTGCTGCAGAGGGTGGGGTTTCAAGAGTTGTGTGTGTTAGCAGCTGCGATTACCTCACGCAGATACACTAAAATGACAGAAACTGTTCTCCCTTTAATGTTAAAATGGAGTCAGTCAAAGATGGAGAGACTCAAGAAGATGTTAGAACATAGAATGCAACAGGACGTCTCTGAATGGTTAGTTGATGAATTTATGTTGCTGATGTGGAGTTAACTGTCTTCAATTAGGATATTCTGTCATGGTAATCTATAAATCGCTTGTATAGGAACTGTTGTGAGATGCACACAGAGTGACTTTCTATTGCATGTGAAAAGATGGATGCTAAAGTTTGAGCTGACTCACAAATGTACTCCTAAACAACAACTTTTCCTCTTCTCAACAAATTTTTCTCATATCAACATGGACTGCGTGTTCCCGGAGGCGGGGTTTATGTACATTTTGGGGTTGCTGATGTCACTAACCCTGGAGGAATGTTGTGTAGTCCCTACCAGCCGTTTGTTGTAGTCCTTTTCTTTAAAAGCAAATATCTTCCTTTGCTTTGAACTTTGATGCTGTTGTTTGCTCAAAGAGCAACATTTCACACTAACTAAAGTTAGAAAAGTGAAATCATACTTTACCACCCCTTTAAATCTCGCATCCGTGTGTGCGTGAGCCACAAGAGAACACTGTATCCGCACCAACTCCTTGATTTAAGAAAACAACACATTTCACAGACTGATCTCATGAAGTAGCGTGTGTATGACACGCCAATTCGTATTTCCATTTTTGGCGTGATATCAAGACGTATAATCGCTTTTCAGCGTGTTTATGAACACCGTTGACTTAACGTTATTACTGTATATATAAATATATGACTTACCTCAACCCCGTCCCTAAACCTAACCGTCACTGGGGTTAATGGCATTTATGACTGTTCCCCTACCATCCTAGGGAAAAAAAAGATCGCTCCCCACATGTAGATGTACATTTTGCTTCGTTTCGTGTGGACATTTGACGGCGTGTACAGACACGCGGAATCACTCGGACGTTAATAGCGTAGACATACACGCGGATAGCTCAAAATGCGTCGAGATAAATGAGTTACTTCGAGATATGTTTACGAAAAAGTCATGATGTCATGTTGCATTTCAGCGCTAGAACTCAGAATCCTCTTATTTCCTCCAATCCTCTTATTCAACAAATGAAAAGAATGCTCTCCTAGTTAACCAGAGATGTTTTGTTTTTGTATTCGGTAGGCCTACATCCGTGCAGCGAAATGTTTTAAAAAGTGGTGGGGCTTTTTGGCATGCTCGTACCACAGGAACTGGGAACAATTTCAGTTAGGACCGCATTTTAGGGGGACTAAATTAGCTCCTACCTCAGGCCCCGTCCACACCATTGCGTTTTCGTAAAAAAATGGAGAATTAAAACGAATACGATCTCCGTCCACACCAGCGTTTTATCTGCGTATTAGAAATGATCTCCGTCCACATTAAAACGACTGAAAACGCGGATCACGTGACCATTCACCAACACTGGGCATGCGCATGCCGGTGTAAACAGTGATTGACGAATCAGGGAAGGATACGTCATGACTGATAACACCCAATCATGGAGCCAATCTTCAGCCCCTGCGTCAGCGTTTCTGAAGTCCTACGTTTTGTCTCGTCCACACTAAAACGCCCTCCGGAGATTCAAAACGCAAAACGGAGCTGCAGCGTTTCTAAACTTCTCCGTTTTAGGTCTTCGTTTTTCCAGTTTTAGTCTGGACGGGAGGTGCAAACGTAGCAAAAGGTCTCCGTTTTTAAACGAAAACGCAGTAGTGTGGACGGGGCCTCAGAGTAGGGTCTATTCCAGCACAATAGAAACTACCAGTGTTGTAATTGTACATTGATATGTCGAACACATGCCATACGAAACACTGGCACCTTCCATTTTTAAAAAGCAGTGTAAACACACAGTACCAATGCAAAACAGTTTCATGAACATGGAAGATGGCAATAAGACATAACATACAGAGCAGGGATGGAAATTAACTTTTTTGTCCACCGGCCACTGTGGCTGGTGGATTTCAAAATCTACCATCCACTCAATATTTTTACCAGCCATTTTTTTTTCGACAATGTGTAACTGCATGTGAAAAGTAATACTACAATATCTACAATACTTAACCAGTTTATTTAATTTAAGTCTCAATGAAATACTGACATTTTCTCTTTCTCTCTTATACACACACAAACCATGAACTGATATACATTTCGTTAAATTAGTAGGGCAGATTAAACAAAAAAACTGAACCGATGCTAATCCGCACTCTATGCTGGATGTTGTGTTCTCTGCAAGAGTACTGTAAAACTTCAAATAATAGCCAAGTCCCAAATAGACGCCCGTCTCTTTTGCACGTCTGGTGTGGCGACAGGTTTGGGTAAATAAAGGCTTTTTTAGTTTCGGGTTGTATTTAATCTTCTAAAACCCATCAGATCGTCTGCTTTTTGGTGCCGCCAAAGCCTTGTTTGATCGGTGAGTGATGTAGAATAGAATGACTGGTGCGCTTGACAGGGCGCAAACGACCAGAGCAAGAGAGAGAGAGAGAGAGCGCGCCCCGGCCGCATGCGAGCACTCTCACGTCTTTTAACAACACGAGCGCTGTCTTGCTCTCTCTCCCTCGCGCATATTAATCGAAATCAATTGACACGATAGTAAAAGATCGAAAGTCTGCAGTTTCACGTGGTTTTACGGTATGCCTATTCTGTCATATTTACATCATGCGCTCACGGCTAGCTCCCACCTCTCACGCTCAAGCCTCGTCAGAAGAAGCGCGCGAGTAGATGTTCTCGCGGCTAGCTCTTTGCTACACAAGAGCTACCCCACCCTAAAAATACACCATGCACTCGCGGCTAGCTCTCACTTTGGACGGCAAACAGCCTCTTGCGCTCCCACGTTTTCTTCCCTCATCGAGCCTCAATGGAAGAAACGCGCGGGTGTTGAAGGTGTGCCCCCCTAAAAGTGTCCGCCGTCCGGGTGAAACAGTATGCTATTTTTATTTACCCGCCACGGTGGCCCGTAGGTGAAGTGAGTTTACCCGCCACAACACAAAATCACCCGCATTTGGCTGGTGGCGGGTGCTAATTTCCAGCCTTGATACAGAAAGCTAATCGTCATTTGACGTCATATAAATGCTAAACATCATTTGTATCGTCATATGTTTTTTCTCAGCCTCGATATGTAGCACTGCAAGTTGGAGATTTCTCTTAGCCCTCCTATTTGCTTTTTCATTACTTTCGCATTATTTGTATGTCCACATTCCATCTCCATTTTCACTGAACCCACAGCACACAACAAAAACGCAGCTCCGATCGCGGCGTTCTCCATCCTCCAGTTGTTGAATGCTGCAATTAAAAGACTTTACTGTTGGCTGGCTTGCATAATTTCCGAGTTCCTACTGGCGGTGCGATTGCAACCTGGAAAATGGCCCTAAGGGAAAATTTTGTTCTGGGAGGACCTCCTAGATGGCTAGTTCCTAGAACTAAGTCTCAAATGGTAAACAGTTGCAACTAGTACTTACAGAGACACTTAGGTCAATGATGAAAACTTACTATTGTTCGGAACAAAAAGTGCAATGGAACAATGTGGAGGGAAATTGAATTTAAACTTAAACTCAACACTGTTTTTTTGTATCACTCTTGTGTAGGTACCCTGGACTGACTGAAAGGTGCATACACATGAATGTAAAGACTGTCAACAAGTTCCCTCTCAGATTTGAGAAATCAAGAGAGAGCCTAATTGGCTGAACATGGTTTTTATTATTTTTGTGATGTTGGTCTGCTTGGGCAGTTTGAAAATATTGTATATTTGTCAAAGTTGTGAAATGCCAATTGTATTTTTCTCTGTTGTCCAATTCTTATAACCATGTATAGTGTTTAAATAAAGTGAAGCTATTTTATCTGTTCTGGGTGTTGTGTGTTTCTTGTGCAAGTGGGATACAATTATTTGCGTGAATTTATGCTTTTTTGTTTCTTGTATTGCTAGACTTTGGATTGTCATTAGAAAGTCTGGTCTGCAGATTATTCTGGCCATGAATTATTCTGCTTGGTAAAACCAGTAGAGAGGCCTTATTACCAATCTGTGAGAAACCAGCAATAGTTTATGTTTTTATATGCCATACATCTGAAATGTATCATATTACGGTGACTAAAAATGGAAAAACTCAAATTATGGCATCTCTGTGAATAATTGTATAATAAGTACATGAGAAATTGATGGAAAATGCATGTAGACCTATGAATTTTATGATGGGCCAAATTAATGTGGCACTAATATGGCTGTTTTTGGCAGCGATTAGTTTTTCCTTGAAAATGCTCAAAGGCCCTTGTTGCAAAAACTACTGGTTTCAAGAGCTTCGCTGTCGCCTCAGGGGTCAAAGGGTGTACTCATCAAGGGGGTGCTTGTGGGCTACCTTCCAATACCTAAAATGACACATGGGCCCCCTACAGTCTTGTGGACAGACCATTGAGAAAAAAGGAAAGTCCACAGCTGCCAGATGTAAAAAAAATAAATAAAAGGCCTTTAGAAACAATAATGTTTCTTTTTGGGCTGTGCAGTGGTTCTTTTAATTGTGTAAAATCAAATCTGATTGAAAATTGTGACTTTTCAAAAGTGCTTTCCAGTTTTATTGTTCAATATGTATCAGAAGTGCATCAGTGAAAGAAATATGAGCAGTGTCCCATCTGCATAATCAGACTACCTGTCTACCTCAATATCCAGGATGAGATAGGCATTACTGTTACTCTCTTAATATCTGGGACTTCGTCTTCTGGCACAGAGCTTAAAGACAAAATTTTACATGGCAACCAATCCCAAGATTTTTATGAATCACCAGATCAGGAGGAACTGAGCAGAATGTGCATTTTCATCTCACCATAGAATGCGTCTTTTTCAGAGATTTAACTAAAGCGTGCCCCCAGGGAAAAGCAGTCTGCCTTGAATGGACCGTCTTAGTGGTCTCGCAGTGTGAGAGATGCTGTCGATCCAGCAGAAATAAAAACATTGCCAAAAAAATTGAAAACTAATATTTTACGTTAGTTAAGTTGGCTTTATATCTTGATCCAGGACATAAAATTAATTAAGTTTTGATGAAGACACGCAAGTATGCGAGTCATTACATGAGCAATTTAAGACCATGATGAAGAATGCATGCTGAGAATTCTTTGCATAGTTGTCTTCATGTGGATGGGCTATTGTAACATGCTTCAATGACAAGTTAACAGAAGATTCCTTAGACGTCTTACTGCAATGGACATAACATTTATTCATTTTAGCTGACGCTTTTATCCAAAGCGACTTACAATTGCTATATATGTCAGAGGTCGCACGCCTTTGGAGCAACTAGGGGTTAAGTGTCTTGCTCAGGGACACATTGGTGTCTCACAGTGGATTCGAACCTGGGTTGATCACACCAAAAGCATGTGTCTTATCCACTGCGCCACCCCCCAGGTGGTGATGAACAAAATCTACATCTCAAATTGTACCGCTTTTAAAAAATCGTGTGCTATCATTTCTACAGTTAGTCGGGATTTACTCTAAAAATATTTACTTTTACAGTAGGAATGCTCTTTTTATTTTTTTTTATTAGGGCCGAAGCACCTTTGATCCACACAGAAACACGATGAAACACTTTGCATTGGCATTGTCATGAGTTATGCCTGCTCCAGATTGCACGATTTTTTTGTCTGTTACGATAGTCACTGTGTCAGATTACGCAATTTTGTCTCCTAAAATCTTGTGTCATGGACAAGACACATGTCAGACTACACGTTGCTTTCTGACCAGTCATTGCATGCCGTCTTTAGTGCTTGATGTCATTGAAAAGGCGAAACTAGTAGCGAGTGACTTCCGGAAATGAACGTAAACAAATGGATGAAGCGGTGAGTGTTGTATTGGCTGTCCTACATGTGCTCAGAAAAAAAGTTTAAGAAAGAAAACCCCGACAATGGACGCGTTCCTGGATTGCTCGAAGAGGACAGTATGGGCTGTCAATCCTCCAAAGAGAACTTGAGGTAAAATATTGTTTTCTTATATATTTTTACTTTTAGTTTTAACGTTAGCATCATTGTCTCTCTTTCGTTTCGCCATTTTTGAAAGTTGTGTAGGCTACGGAAAAGCTTCTGTGCTCCTATTGGTCAACCTCTTACATGTGATGGAACCGTCATGGACGACCGTTAAAAAAATTAAACATGCTAGTCTTTTTGTCGTGATGTCGTGAAGCATCACAGACGCGACGTAGGTTGTCGCCCACTAAGACACAGTATACGAGATGATACGATCGAATCTTGCGTCCCGACGCCCGTTGTCGTTTACGATTCCCCAAGACACCCTACATCAAACGGATCGTGCCAAAATCGGAACCAGGCATTAAGCATGAGCAAAGACCACTCACAATTGATTTTGAAGATGAATAAAAGTACATGTTAAGTAATTTATAGAATTTGTATCTTTTATAATTCCATTCCCTGGGATGATGCAATTGGTTCGTTGGCTGACAAGGACTGCTAATCAGGCTCAAGTCACAGTGGGTATTGGGTTCAAACGTGCACCTCTTAGTGTCTATCCTCGATTTTTTCCACTAGGAGTACTACTCAAGTATGCGAAACAAATCATTTTGTTTGTTTTGTTTTCCCAGATACTCAAGCAGATGATGCAGTTTTTTTAGTAATGTAAAAGCTGTTCTCATTTGTCAAAGGCCCATGAAGTTGTTCTTCATTCACAGAAGAACAGAGGTTTCTTTGAGCAGAGACTGGCATGTTTTGTTCAGAATGCTGTACAGCGATACTTTAATTGCCAAAGAGATATGCAGGAAAAACGATTGGCCCATGTACTCCATGAGGTCATGGGCAAGGTATGTTTTCGCATGCCTTCCACACCCACCTTGGACACATAGTGGGGATATTTTTAATCTAATGATCCCAGGTATGCCAAGACCATAAAGTCTCAAAACAGTTTCTCCAAATGACTCAAGACCTTGACATGAGGAGTATCCATATTGATTCCTGATGTTTTGTTCACTCGAATGTTTTCTCACACTCCTCCCTGCAGACCCCAGGACTGTATTTTTTTCCAGCTCTAACAGTTTTTGACTGCAATAAATCATAAGTTTCCAAAAAAAAGTTGGGCATTTTAATGTAAGGTGTTTCCTTGCCTTAATTCAACTTCAGGCCCATATTTCATCGAAGACGGCTGTTTTTAATCGTGTTTCTACAAATGTTTGGAGGACTTTTTATATTGATTTATTATATTCTAAAGCAAACAGGGATGATGGGCTCAAAACTGCAGTAATTATGCCATGCATTGCACCATCGCTTGCACAGCTCAATGTGTTAATTGAAGAGAGTTGTGCGTTTCTCAACAGTGAGGGGAGATGCTACGACTGTGAAAACAGCACACGGGGGGGGGAGCGAGGGAGATTGTGGGTGTGTTAGCGCGTGAGAGAAAAAATAGGGGAAGGGAGGGAGAGAGGAGAGAAATAAAAACAGCACAAGAGGACAGCAGACAGAACGGAGGAAAAAATCCCTCTGAGGTTCCACCATGTTCCTGCAGACTGTCTCCATCCTCTTCCTCTCGGCCATCCTCTTCGGCTGCCTGGAAGGTAAGGTGAAACTCTCTCTCGCATCTGATTGCGATGTCGGAATGGGGCGGTTGGGACCAGATCTCGGTGGGAGGGAAAGAGGCATAATGCTATGATAGCCAGACTGGTTCAGAAGCTTCGGATGCTGGAGTTTCACGCATGTCTGAGTATATGAGGTGCGTTAAAACATGAGGGGTGGCTGTGCCTGCTCCAAAAAGAAAGAAAAGGAGTCCAAATCTGATGTTGACACTCGATTTCCTCTGCAAACTGTTGAACATGCCAGTTTCAATGCACAATTTGATCAGTTATGGTCCTTGACGATGGGTTCCAGGTGTGAATCTTTCTTGAATTCTGCTGCTGGTTTGTGACTTCTCTCTATGCCAGGGAAAGGTGTGCAAATGCAGAGAGATGTCCAGTGCTGCATGCAGTACTCTCACGGCAAAGTCCGGACCAAAGACGTCCTGAGGTATGAGAGGCAGACGGAGGGGCCGGATTGCAGCATAAGAGCCATCATGCAAGTATTCCAGGCATCCTGGAACAATCACAGACATGGAAAATATGCCCTATTAAAGCTCACAGGCATTGCCGTCTAAGCGGGTCAGATTTTTATTACTGAGAGCAGTAATTGTCAGGCAAGTAGTGCAAAAGAATGCACTCAGGCTGGGTGGACAATACCCAAACTGTTTCTTCACCGGGGCCAATTTGGCCTGCGCTGACTTGAAGCGTAGCAGATTAAGAGATTTGGATTTGCTGTATGTAAAGAGAGAGGTTTTGGAGGGAGCTCTTGAAATCTTGGCACTCACGTTCTCGATTGTTTGAATCATGACAGATTGTACACCAAAAAGGCGGTGAAGTGCGCTGATCCGAGGGACAGGAAGGTGAAGAGGTTACTACGGAAACTGAACCAGAGGCAGGGAGCCAAAGCCCACAGGACCATGTGGACACATCGGCATATGAATCTGCCCGTCATGTCGGAGGTAACATCTCCATGATGGAAGTTACGGCAGTATTGCTGTCCAAATAAAACTTGTGCTTGAATTGAGGATTAAAGAACCGTTTTCTCTTTATTGACAGGTCGCTGTTGTTAACTCCCAAAAGATGAACAAGGTAAAAAAAGAACTGCAGGATGCCATTGCAGTAAAAGTCCCATTCATTTTTTCCATCGATATATATTGATTTCTGATATCAACATTTCATGGTGGACCTACCATGAGCTCAGAGGTTAAGGGGTGGTACATGATTTTGACAAGTCAGTGTTATTTCAGATTTTTCTGAAACAAAACTGCATTTCATTGGTAAATTCCCAGTAAAAGAACTACAATAATCCTGAAGAGAGATCCACCAATGGGCTTTATGCCCAGCTGCACTACTTCCTGAACTTCAGCCAGCTCCTTGTTTCCTGTCTGCCATTATTGGTCAAATTGATTAATTCAGGTGTACCTGACCTCAGTAGTCATGGCAACAATAATCTGACACACCTGAATTAATCAATTTGGCCAATAATGGCAGACAGGAAACAAGGAGCTGGCTTAAGTTCAGGAAGTAGTGCAACTGGGCATATAGCCAATTAGAGAAGTTGCTGTTACCATGGAATTGGAAATTGGTGCATAAAGGTTCAGCAGCGACCAACTACTCCCATGAAGAGTTATGAATAAGAATGCACAGATATATTGTAAGTTCAGAAAGCCAATCGTTATTTTCACGTTATGGCCAATATGTATTTTCTATGGAAGCTTGTTTCCGCCACGGAATAAAAAATGTAAAAGATTATTGCGACTTTTTATCTCACAGTGCTGACTTTTTTCTTTCTTAGAATTGCGAGAAATAAATTCACATTTCCAAGTTATAAAGTCAGAATTCCGGAATAAAAACTCCCAATTGCGATATTCCGGAATTCTGACTTTTTTTCTCACAAATATGAGTTTCTTTCTCGCAATTCTGAGAATAAAAAGTCAGCATTGTGATTATAGTCCAATTCTGAGGTGAAAGTTACTTTTTTTTTCTCAGAATTGATAGCTTTTATCTAACAATTATGACTTCATAACTTGCAGTCGTGTCTTTATATCACACAATTCTGAGAAAAAAAGTCACAATTACCTTTGTAATTTTTTATTCGTTGGTGGAAACAAGCTTTCATAGTTTTCCATATCATCCGATACTGTTAAAATGAAATTTAAAAAATCTCTACTCTCGGAAAATAACCAATTTGGTATTGTTGTGCATATTGCAGTGAATGACTTAATCGAGTCTACACTTTAGATTTCATATACTTTGCAATAAACCTCAAATATATGGTATTTCATAATAATAATTAATGACTAGTCAATAGTTATACATCCATTTATTTCCATCATCCTAGTTTCTGATTCAATTGTGCAATTTATAAAGCTTCATGAGATAAATTGATCACTCATTCAGGAAAAATTATATATTTTTTTCTGTACCACTGTCCTTTTTTCTGTATATATATTTTTCTGTACCACTGTTTTAGTTTAAATGTATGATTAATCTAGGTGCTATCCGGTTTGTTTCATGGCTAAGAATTTTCTTTTAAGATTTTTTTTTTTTAAATGGCAATGTCTATAGGTAACTGTTGTGCTTTTAGTATCATCGTTCGCTGCATGCTGTTGTTATTGTTGGTGGTGTTGTTTGCATTAGTCTTCAATTTAAAGATATTAAAGTAATCAGAGTTGTTGTTGTTTTCTTTCAGACCAAGTGAAATTTGAGGGAAGACGGGTGATTGATGAAAATCCAGCCTTCTCGTGTGTCACTGTTTTCTTATATATGTATAAGAAAATATATGTAGACTCATCACATTTACTACCAAACAGTATGTTATTCAGATATATTGTGATATTTAGATGTCCTCTCAAATGACTGTTAATCTATATGCCAAAGTATTCTTCTCTGAGACTTGTTGAAGGTTGTTTATAATCTCTGCAGCTATGTATAGTCTCTATAACTTATACAAGCTCTTCTATAGAGTCCATTAAGCTGGTATGACTGTTCTCGAACAATTTATAGTGCAATTACAGAATCTCTTGTGTATGTTAAACACAACTGATTTTTATATATAAAAATAAATGAAAAATATTCAAAATCAATTTGTTTTTATTGTATATAGGTCTGCACCATTTTTCCCTTTTGGATGTCTTTGTTCTTTCTGGAAATCTACACTTTTATACATTTTCACACCTAATTTTGATATAGAAAAGATTTTACACTCTTATCTGTGTAGGGGAGCCGGGATAGTCTCCTGCATCTCTGGGACTATACAAAGGACAAAAATCTTGGAAAATTTATGAACTACACTTTAAGGCATAGTATGTAAGTTTCACTGCTAGAGGTCGATTATTCAAAACCATAACAAAGGTGTAGCATGATGATGCCATGAATGATGGAAAGAAATCTGAACTCATGTTCATAGATGGGCTAATGTGTTCACATTTTATTAACTTTACTGTTGAATGAAGCAGGTCTGGGACATTTTACGATGATGTTTTAATGAGATCCTTTAGGTAGATCCTTTTCCTATTTAGCACCAAAACACCGGAACATTCTTCCTACTGTATATACCATTGTCCAGGAAGCAGACACTCATCTCAGGCCCAGAAGGAAGAAAAGGAATAGTCGAATAAAGTCGTTATTTTTGTTTTATTTCCGCACAAAAAGTATTCTCGTCACTTGATAAACTTATAGTTGAGCCACTGTTGTCATGGAATATTTAAACATTTTTTTCAATGACCTTCTGGGCCGTCAAGTTTCAATCCTTTAGGAGCCTATAGCAGTGGTCCACCTCTCAAATTTAATCAAAAATATCTTCATTTGTGTTCCAAAGACGAACGAAGGTCTTACGGGATTGGTACAGCATGGGGGTGAGTAATTAATTGCTTGATTTTCATTTTTGGGTGAACTAACCCTTTAAGGGTTTCTGTTAGAACGGTGTCGTGTTGGCCGACAGTTTCTGTTAGAACGGTGTCGTGTTGGCCGATCTTTGCAACAGAAGTGAATCAATCAAAACTAACTTTAGCTGGACAATACCTTTATTCTAGAGAGCTGCTGTATAGCCAAACAATCTCTTTTAGCCCTGCTTTAATTTTCTATTATCACTGTAAAGCTTCTTTGAAACAATCTATATTGTTAAAAGCGCTATAAATGAAGAAAAAAAGAAATGCTTATGCTGCAGTCAGTTGCTGTCGCTCCTTTTGTTTTGTTGCTTATGTTTATTTTACCATTAAAATTATGATTAAAGTTACGTTTAAAGTTCGCCTCCTTCTTTCCTAAACTTGAATTTTATTAGGATTACGTTTGATCACTTAAGTTCACATCATTTTATTTCTAATGAAACAGCCGCAAGTACAGGTCACTTTATCTGACAAATTAAAATTGTAAGGTAACGCAGTGCTGTTTTTCTTGGTCAATACAATCATATTAAAAATACATTTGAGTGTGTTGAATGTTATGTTTTAACGTTCCTTTGTGCATTAGCTTAGTGGCTGATATCGTTTTACACTGCAGTAAGCTAGATCGACATTAGAATATGATATTAATGAAATAAATAAAAAGCTGTTATAAATAAAGCTGAATATTTTGAGCTGCATGCAATTGACCTTATTCAGAGCAGCGCCATGACAGGTATGAAAGTGAGGCTGTGAGGGATAGACTTACCGTGTTTCCAATGGCATCCGCAGTAAAAAGCTGAATAAAGCGGCTAGATTACTTACAATTTTCCACAGCTTATATTGTCGGGAGTTTTTTGTCAACTGAAATGTCTTGGAAAGATATTTTTCCAGTGTTTCATGAGCAGAACAATCCGAAAACACATTAAATAACAGTACAGCCCATTGAAGAGATGCAAGTCTATCCCTCACAGCCTCGCTTTCATTCTCATTAAAAATCAAAGATGGCGCTGCTGTGAATAAGGCGTATTTTACAACATTATGGCCCAGTTTCACAGACAGGGCTTAAGCCAGGATTAGGCCTTAGTTCAATTAGGACAGTTAAGTAGCTTTTATAAACGTGCCTTTTAATAAAAACAACATTACTGTGCTTCTTGAGACAAAACAATAGCACTGGCGTATTTTAAGATATGTCAGTGCAAGTTGTTTTCAGTATAGCTCAATACTGTATTTTAGTCTGGGACTGAAGCCTTGTCTGTGAAACGGGTATATGGTGTAAATGCTGTATTGCTGTTACTACAAATAAAGCTCTTTCTGATTATAGCCACTTTACAAAATAGTGTTGTCTGATTTAATGTTGTGGAACAAACATGTTCCTCAGGGTAAATCAAGAAAACAAGAGATTCAAACAATAAGCCTATAGGTTGAGCCACTGTATGCAATGATTTTTATTTATTTTTTTAAATAAAAGTATCCAAACGGTTGCTCATCTGTCTAAAACACATCATATTAAAGTGTCTTTGGTGTTTCCATGGTTTCTACGGAAATAAAACCAGAAATCGAGGGTAACACGGATAAGACGTCACTGTTAGGTGACACAATGGCACGGGCCGTTACACTGATTAAAATAGCTGATTTCTCTTCTCTTCTCTTTTTCGCTTTGTCTGAATCATTTGGGATCTTGAAAGTACACAAGTCAACAAAATATAAACATTGTTCTAGCATTTTTGGGATATTTTAATCCAAAAATCTTACATATTGTGCCTTTACGTGAACTTGTTTGAACAATGTGATCAAAAGGGTAAAAAATAAAATATCAAGGAAAAGAAGTCACACGTCATCATTCTCAGACTAAGACACATGGGATCGGTTGCATTAACCGCTAAGACTAGTCTTACAAGTTGGACTAATTAGACAATCAAATTGCTAAGACTTACCATAGCTTTTTTACCCGTAGATTAGCCCAATTGTATACCGAAAAGTAAGACTGACTGCGAGTGGGTCATCTTAACACAATAGCTGTGTTTATGCATCCGGCCCTCTATTCTCAAAGTGACTATTTACTCATGATATAAGTGTGAAAGTAGTTTTCAAAATTCCTGAATCCTTCTACTACACACCACTAGAGGATGCTGTTTTGATAGTGTTATATACTGGAATTTTCTAACAGTAGTTGGCAAATGTGTGTGGTTTGTTGTGACAAGACAGACGCTGTAAAATGAGCATTTTTATTCCTGAGACATTTATTCATCATATTCATTTATTCAACACTTTCCAGAATTCAAAATACCAAAAAAATCAAGCCAAAAATATGCACACACTGTACCATTACCTCAAAAAAACTTAACAAAATTGTACCATATTATTATATAAATTCTTAAATAAATATGAAACAACATAACACCATTTTCACATACTTTAGTTTGCATTTAATAATCTGTACTGTTACGTCCTATGAGTGTGTTCAGAACATAGAGCATTTATCTGGGCCCTGCCACAGCACCACGACAGTATTCTTTTTAACAGTTTTAAAAGTTTGGGGAGGAAAAATAGAATTTAGAAGTGGCAATGACAAAATAAAGGGGGGGGGGGGTGCTAAAGTTTAAACATTTGCATTTCTGCTGAAACGGTAAAGCAAAGGTTATAGACTGGAACGTCTCTCAATAAAGCAACAGTAAGCCAAAACAAAAGGAAAATGCAAAAAGTCACCACATCCGATCCACAAAAAGGAACACAACAACTGGGCCAGGCAGGACACAGATCATGCTTTGGATAAAGGTTCTGCTTGCTTTATGCTGCTTCCCTCCTGATTGGTAAGCAGGTGCAGCTGGGCACGCCATCAGCTACAGTACCTGCCAGAGTGAAGGAGTGGGAGGAGCCAAAGGAGAGCAGGAGACAAAATACAACAACAAAAGAAAGCAAACACATACCACAGTACCATACAGTCCTCGCAAAAATATACGAATTTGAACGTAACACTACTAAAAGTATAAATATATCAAAACCCGGTGTGGATTGTGAAGTGAATCTGTAATACCAAAACTGAACTCTTGTGTGAGAGTAAACTGTTATGAAACCTTTGGGGACTGTGGTAAAGATTCAAGTATTTCACACAGACACAGCTGCAATATGGGCAGCACAATCTGGGCATTTTATAAAGCTGGCAAACAGACTTCAAATATAAATAAATCAAACAGCACAGCACAACATATACTTGCTGTAAGAACCAGAACACACTAAATAATCATAGATTAACAGCCACATTCCACCACAAAACAAAACTCTAATTCTATATAAACCATCATTCACCTGCATAAGCTATCAAGAACTGATGTTACTAAAAGCTATTCTTAAGGGGGAAATTATTTACTTCACAGTTTATCACGTAGCAGTGAGGAAAGCAAATGCTAAATCCATTAAAGAAACATTACATTATATAAATAATTGATTACAATATCATATAAACATCTACAAAAATGTCATCATTATAAGTTAGATAACAGTAATAACATCAAAGTAACTCAAAAAAGTCCCCTTTGTCTCTACATACATCTCTGAGTTTGGCATTGTGTTTGTGTATATGAGGTAATATAGCTTATACGTGTGAAAGACATTGTGAAATAATGCTGGTTTAATGACATCAACTCTAAAACAACAGTCTCAAATTAGCATCGTAGAACTAGCATAGTGTTCTTTAATTGGGTGCTACTTTGCCTTGGGAATGTATTGTTATTATTTATTTATTATATTTTTTTTTTCAAAATAAATAACGTTGGATTGACATGTTATATTCTCAACGTACTTATATGGCTGTCTTCTTTCCAACATTTTATTCTGCCAGTTCTGATTTTCAGAAGAAAATGTTCTCTATAACAGTGCTTAGGTTGTGACCTATAACCATTTTAGAATGATTACATGGTGGTTTCACTGTTGCGATGCTTGAGAGAGTCGTTCTCTTGACAAATCAGCTGATATGGCTTTTCATTCTCCTCGATCACAGAGTTGTTCATTTCTACATCTTGGTTCTGAAGTTCCTGTCGTGACAGATGCTCAACAATCCCAGCACCAAATGAATCTCCCAGCACATTGGTGGTGGTCCTGAGTCGATCCCTGAAAAACCACACCAAATATTTATATTATAGCCCTTTTTTTACACCTCATTTCTGACAACTGTGAGTGGTGTTTGCAGTGTAAAACTTGTCAACGCAATGCGGGAGTGTTGCCGTGGTTGTCACAGTGTTGCTAGGTAATACCCATGTTATTTTTATGGTGCTGCAATGCAAGTGCTAAGGTGTTCTGTGTGATTTTCATAATGTTGTTATGCAGTTCCTAGGGCGTAGTGGGTGATTGCTAAGGCGTTGCTAGGTGGTGTAAGACTGAAGAAACTGGAAGAACTGGAAGAGAGGGCTACTCTCTGAGAAAAAAAAGGAAATTAACATTTAAACTCTCTTTCTATATTACCATCCCCATTCGAGACACGATCGCACTTGAGTTGATCACCTCCCAATTTACACATCCTTCCCTTCACCCATCCCTACCTGAATTCACCCAAAAATCATACAATATTATACATGTTTGGTATCATTTGAAATGTCTCGGTGCGACTGGTACAAAGGTCTCGTTCCCACAGAAGTAAACTAAAAAGGTAATAAGGTGTGGAGAGTTTAGAGATATCTTGCTGAACTGATATCTGATATCTGAATATCTTGTTGAACTGCTGTGGGTGTACCTCCATGTCTGTCCCCAGTAAGTCTAGGACGGTGATTAATGCAAATTCCCACTGTGAACTCATGTTTGTTGAAAAGAGATTTCTAGGGAGATGCTGAAGAATGCTTGTGTCACATGATTTGTGACAAAGTTTAATATTTGAATCAGTCACTGAAGAGAGAACATTCATTGTTTTTAAATTCAGTGATAAGTATTATGGAAGCACAATATGAGAGTGGAATGTGTCAATGCTGCTAACACTCCTTCAGATTAGCATTCTGCATTATGTATCAATAACCTTTGAAAGAGTGCTCTCTACTGGAGCCGCATGCTTCAACGTGACATTTGAGAGAGACTCACAGGAACCAGTCCACTGCGATGATCAGTGTAATGTCCTCTGTGGGCAGTCCCACCGATGTCAATACTATCACCATAGTAACCAGCCCAGCCTGAGGGATGCCTGCTGCTCCGATGCTAGCGGCAGTCGCTGTAATACTGAAAGAAACATGAGAGCTTTTTTATTTGGAATAACTTGAAACTTTTCCAAAGTTTTTTGGAAAATAGCTCATAGGAGATGTTGGCATGGCAATGAAGGCAATTGGCAAAGTACAAATGTTTTTCAAAATGGATGAGAAGAGATAAACACTGCCAGAACTAACCTGATGGTGAGGATCTGGCCAAAGTTCAGGTCCATGTCATTGACCTGTGCAATAAAAATGGCCGCCACTGCCTCATACAGAGCTGTGCCATCCATGTTGATTGTGGCTCCAACTGGTAGCACAAAACGTGTCACTCGTTTGTCCACATGGTTGTTTTCTTCAAGACAACGGAAAGTGATGGGCAGGGTGGCAGAGCTGAGAAAGACAAGAAAATAATAACTATGAGATGCTTTTATGAGATGACCGAGATGCTCGTGGTCAGTCCCCGCGAGCATCTCATGCTCATTCTCCTCAGTCGAATTTCTGGATGAGTTTGGTGGCTCACCCTCAGGCAAGCTTAATTTCTCATTTGGAGCTCGAGAGGAAGATGAAGTGTCACTCAAAGCATCTGAGGGCGGGCTTATACCTTCCGACGCAGATGACTCTTCTGTTCTGCCGCCTTTGGGCATGACAGTGCAGTCTGAGGCTGATGCAGAGTTGGCAGCCATGCTTTCCCAGGCAGCCCTGAGCACTGGGCTTGAGTGGTCTCCACCACCCTGTCCTAAGTAGTAGGGTAGGGTAGTCCTGACCCAATTGTAATGCACAAGGGTATTCCTGACCCAGAGGTAAAGCACAAGGGTAGTCTTGACCCAGAGGTAATGCACAAGGGTAGTCCTGACCCAGAGGTAATGCACGAGGGTATTCCTGACCCAGAGGTAATGCACAAGGGTAGTCTTGACCCAGAGGTAATGCACAAGGGTAGTCTTGACCCAGAGGTAATGCACAAGGGTAGTCTTGACCCAGAGGTAATGCACGAGGGTATTCCTGACCCAGAGGTAATGCACAAGGGTATTCCTGACCCAGAGGTAATGCATGAGGGTATTCCTGACCCAGAGGTAATGCACAAGGGTATTCCTGACCCAGAGGTAATGCACAAGGGTAGTCCTGACCCAGAGGTAATGCACAAGGGTATTCCTGACCCAGAGGTAATGCACAAGGGTATTCCTGACCCAGAGGTAATGCACAAGGGTAGTCTTGACCCAGAGGTAATGCACAAGGGTAGTCTTGACCCAGAGGTAATGCACAAGGGTAGTCTTGACCCAGAGGTAATGCAAAAGGGTATTCCTGACCCAGAGGTAATGCATGAGGGTAGTCTTGACCCAGAGGTAATGCACGAGGGTATTCCTGACCCAGAGGTAATGCACGAGGGTATCCCTGACCCAGAGGTAATGCACAAGGGTATTTCTGACCCAAAGGCAAATGCACAAGGGTAGTCCTGACCCAGAGGTAATGCACGAGGGTAGTCCTGACCCAGAGGTAAATGCACAAGGGTAGTCCTGACCCAGAGGTAATGCACAAGGGTAGTCCTGACCCAGAGGTAATGCACGAGGGTATTCCTGACCCAGAGGTAATGCACAAGGGTAGTCTTGACCCAGAGGTAATGCACAAGGGTAGTCCTGACCCAGAGGTAATGCACAAGGGTAGTCCTGACCCAGAGGTAATGCACGAGGGTATTCCTGACCCAGAGGTAATGCACAAGGGTAGTCTTGACCCAGAGGTAATGCACAAGGGTAGTCTTGACCCAGAGGTAATGCACAAGGGTAGTCTTGACCCAGAGGTAATGCACGAGGGTATTCCTGACCCAGAGGTAATGCACAAGGGTATTCCTGACCCAGAGGTAATGCATGAGGGTATTCCTGACCCAGAGGTAATGCACAAGGGTATTCCTGACCCAGAGGTAATGCACAAGGGTAGTCCTGACCCAGAGGTAATGCACGAGGGTATTCCTGACCCAGAGGTAATGCACAAGGGTATTCCTGACCCAGAGGTAATGCACAAGGGTAGTCTTGACCCAGAGGTAAAGCACAAGGGTAGTCTTGACCCAGAGGTAATGCACAAGGGTAGTCCTGACCCAGAGGTAATGCACGAGGGTATTCCTGACCCAGAGGTAATGCACAAGGGTAGTCTTGACCCAGAGGTAATGCACAAGGGTAGTCTTGACCCAGAGGTAATGCACAAGGGTAGTCTTGACCCAGAGGTAATGCACGAGGGTATTCCTGACCCAGAGGTAATGCACAAGGGTATTCCTGACCCAGAGGTAATGCATGAGGGTATTCCTGACCCAGAGGTAATGCACAAGGGTATTCCTGACCCAGAGGTAATGCACAAGGGTAGTCCTGACCCAGAGGTAATGCACGAGGGTATTCCTGACCCAGAGGTAATGCACAAGGGTATTCCTGACCCAGAGGTAATGCACAAGGGTAGTCTTGACCCAGAGGTAATGCACAAGGGTAGTCTTGACCCAGAGGTAATGCACAAGGGTAGTCTTGACCCAGAGGTAATGCAAAAGGGTATTCCTGACCCAGAGGTAATGCATGAGGGTAGTCTTGACCCAGAGGTAATGCACGAGGGTATTCCTGACCCAGAGGTAATGCACGAGGGTATCCCTGACCCAGAGGTGATGCACAAGGGTAGTCTTGACCCAGAGGTAATGCACAAGAGTAGTCTTGACCCAGAGGTAATGCACAAGGGTATCCCTGACCCAGAGGTAATGCACAAGGGTATTTCTGACCCAAAGGCAAATGCACAAGGGTAGTCCTGACCCAGAGGTAATGCACGAGGGTAGTCCTGACCCAGAGGTAAATGCACAAGGGTAGTCCTGACCCAGAGGTAATGCACGAGGGTAGTCCTGACCCAGAGGTAATCCACAAGGGTAGTCCTGACCCAGAGGTAATCCACAAGGGTAGTCCTGACCCAGCAGTTAAATGCACAAAGGGTAGTCCTGACCCAGAGGTAATGCACGAGGGTAGTCCTGACCCAGAGGTAATCCACAAGGGTAGTCCTGACCCAGAGGTGATGCACAAGGGTAGTCCTGACCTAGAGGTAATGCACGAGGGTAGTGTTGACCCAGAGGTAATGCACGAAGATAGTCCTGACCCAGAGGTAATGCACAAGGGTATTCCTTGCCCAGAGGTAATGCACAAGGGTAGTCTTGACCCAGATGTAATGCATGAGGGTAGTCCTGACCCAGAGGTAATGCAGGAACAGCGTCCGGCCATCGACTATGAATAAGGGGATAAACATATAAGTGAAGAGAGTTCCCTGGGTACATCAGCGTTGATCTGAAAGAGCCAATTTCTTTAGGCGGATCACGTTTTTTTAAATATGCCTTTCCAACCATGCTCTTCTGGCTCCCGTGTCCTTCGTGGATGCTTCATGCTCTCTCAGCGAAAGCATGCCCATTGAGGCTTTGTGGCTGATTCCCGTTTGGTCCTGAAGGCGATCTGAGGGCTACAATGAGAGAGCTGCTGCCAGGTCAGTCCCCTTGAGTCATCATAAGGGGAAGGCTGTCTTCAAGCAATGAACGGGCCACTGGATTGTGGATGCCATTTTCTGGGCTTATCAGGCCCAGGATGTACGGGAGTGAAGGCACACTCCACCAGGAGTTTCGCAACCATATCTGCTCTGCCAACCGGTCTTCATTAGCAACCATATGTAGAGCTGTTGGCTACACCCAACACTATTGCGAGATTTTATAATCTACACATTGAAATAGTTTCTATTAGTTTCTATAGTTTCTAATCTTGAGTCTTAAGTAATAACAGGTACAAATCAGACAAACTGGTTGGATGTAGTGCTTGCATTACCACCTCTCCCCTCCCTGAGGTGATAACGTGCACTTTTTAGGTCCAGTCTGAGTTTCCCTTAAATGTTGAACCCTGAACCCCTTTTCAGATGAGCCCTTGTAATGTGGCTACTGTATGTATGTTGAGCTTTTCAGATGAGCCCTTGTAATCCGGCACCGTATGTAGTTGTTCCCTAATGGTGACCCTATATGATGTATTCTTTCACTGTTCAATTTCCCCTTCGGTGAATCCAGTGTCTTCCCTGGACGGAGCTAGCTCTGTCACCAGTCGCAGTGAAGCAGGTAGTCTCCCCCTCGTCAGGTGGAGCCCACTACAGGGACTCTTCTCTATGTAGTACTTCCCACTGTTGAGTCTATAGGATGTATTTTCCACTTACTAACCTACTAACCCAACTAAAATTATATTGTCAAATTTTATTAGAATAAAATATTAAAAATATGTCACATCTTGCACAATACAAAACAATGCTATCTATAATCTACAGAATATCCTAAATACTACCAACATCTGATTACCATTAGATATAGCAAATATTTTATTTACACAGGTACAGTAGTTACCTGGATGAGGTGCCTAGAGCGGTGATCAGAGCCTGTAGCAGCCCAGCAATAAAGGTGAAAGGGTTCTTCTTGGTCACCACAAAGAAGAGCAGAGGCAGAACGAACAGGCCATGGATGAGTAGCCCGACAATGACAGATACCGTGTACATCCCTAATTGTCCGCCCACTTGAACAAGGTCTTTCATCTCTACAATCTTCCCTGCAATCAGGAAGAGGATACCCACTGGAGCGTACCTGCTCAACAGAGGTCAGATGTGACAGACAATTTACAGCAATAATAGTTCATTCTGCATACATACATATATACATACATAAATAGAGCCTTTAAATTCAATATATTGAGATGAAATTTAAATAAAAAGTATATTAAAGATTTTCATTTCTATATTAAAACAATTGCTCTTACTCCAGCCAATGACAAATACGTTATCAGAAAGCCAATTTCCAACACAGTTGAGTAGAAAATATGATTCTATAAATCATAATAAAAAAGTAATCTGTAAGCCACAAATAAAGTGTTGCAAAATCATGGCTTTGCATCTTATTACATTGAGAAAAAAATTCTCATAATAATGACGAAGTTAATAATAATGAGAACCTTTCTCATTATGAAATGACACTTCATATTATGAACCTTCAAAATAAACATTATGCAGTTAATATGTCATCATAATATTTAGAAAAAAAATCTCATAATGATATTGTTTATCAATATAAAATGAGACATTATAATAATAACTTGTGTGTAGTAATGAGAAGAGAGATTGTGTAATTTACAGAATTACTTACTCATCTGTGGCAGAAAAGGAAAACGGGAAAAAAAACTGGAAAAAACAAATATATATACCATATATATATACCAAGTTCATAGAAAGTTGAATTCAGGTGTCCATTTTCCATTTTATGTCATATATTACACACTTTGTTCAATGATTCCACTATGTCTGTATTCTCTCGACTACTGCAGTACTTTTACAGAGATGTATTTACTGTACATGTAGAACCATAATGAAACCTGTATAACTTATTTTGTTCAACAAATTATTATTATATTATAATAATTATATATTAATTATATTAGTATTATTATATGTCTCTAATTATTGTACAAACAATGACACAGTGAAACTATCGGTTGTTTTTTGTATGTGTGGGATCTATAGTTTTTAAATTTGTAAATTTGTTTTTGAACCAATGATTGTGCATATGCAAGATGATGATAAAGATGTGAATGCACAATTCAATGATTTGAACATTAGACAGCCTGTGTTACAACTTACAAGTGATAATTGTTTTGAGTTTTGTGTCTAGTTTTGAAAAATTACATCAAGGTTATCCAAAAAATTCTAAAATAAACCTTTGAAGAGGTGTATTCCAGTCGTTATATCTATGAATTGCATTTTTTAAAAATGTTGATGGTATCATGTCATTGAATCTTAAATGACTAACTCACAATTGTCAGGGCCATCATAATTTATATAGTTTATAGGTTATCAGAACATCATAATTGGACACTAACCAGATAATGATGGCCACCAAGCGCATAATAGCTTCGTTCAGGCAGTCAAAGAAGTCCCGGAGAGCCTGGCCCTGCTGTTTCATGTTTCCAATCACTAATCCGAAGCACATGGAGAAGACCACCAACCCCAAGGCATTCACCCCATTTGAGGAACCTGAGACAGGAACCACCTCTTCCACCGTCTCCTGGATGGTCTGCAGGATTGTGCTGAAGTTGGATACTTGACTGAGATCTGTAGAGTTGATGCTGTCTGTCGCATTGACCATGATGGTGACATTTTTTGTCAGCAAAGTTTTCTTGTATAGTGTTTTGTACTGCAAGAAAAATGGGTGATTAGTAATATCTGTTACATGTACCAAATGAGTAGAGGCACGTTCATGTTATGGAAATGTATTAGGAGAGGATTTACAGACCTGTTTAAAGCAGGCTTCAACTAAATTTGGTGGAAACATATTTCTGTAGAAACAACAAGAAAAAAATCAGATCCCATAACATCTAATAAATAAACAAGGATTTCAACAGTCAAATGAAACTTTCTCCCCACCTTATCAGGTCCAGAAATGCATCAGCGGCCTGCACTGGCTCAATGCTGCCACTAGAGGCCACTGGCCTATCCCTGCTTCCTTTACCCGGCCTGATAATAATCACTATGACAATACCGATGAAAACTGCTATAAGCGTAGTCACCATGTAGTAGACAACGGCCCGGATTCCCATCTTCCCAGAAGCCTTGCTGTCCAAAGAGGAAATTCCTGCACAAAAACATGAAGAACCAAGACACAAAGGATCTGTAGTTGAGCATTTCTACTTAAATGACAATAAAACACCAATGTTTCTGCTCAATTTTTAAATATATTAATGTAGTACAGATAATTTCATATATATAGCTGTCATATACACTAACCACTGAAAAGTTTGGGGTCAGTCAGAGGTTTTTTTTAGTCTCTTTTAAAAGAAGGCTGTATTTACTTGATCAAAAATATAGTAAAAACAGCAATATTGTGAAAAATTATTACAAAATAACTGTTTTATATTTAAATATATTTTAAAATGTATTCCTCTGATCAAAGCTGAATTTTCAGCATCTTTATTCTAGTTTTCACACAATCCTTCAGAAATCATTCTAATGTGCTGATTTGCTGCTCATAAAACATTTCTTATTATTATCAATGTTGAAAACAGTTGTGCTGCTTAATATTTTTATGGAAAGCGTTTATGGAAAGATTTTTTTAGGATTCTTTGATCAATAGAAATTTCAACCAACAGAATTTATTTAAAATGAAGAGTTCAGATGCAAAAGCCTCTAAGTGCCATTTGAAATTTTCTTCTAGAATGATCATTTTTATCAAGCTTGTATATTTAAGTTCAGTGATTTCACTTAAATGGCAATGATAATTACCTATTAATTGTTATTTAAGTGAATTTACTGAACTTATACAAGTTTGATAAAAATCATCATTAAAGAAGAAAATTTCAAATGGCATTTAGAGGCTTTTGCACCTGAACTCTTCAAATAGAAAAAATCAGTAACATTATAATTGTCTTTACTGTCACTTTTGATCAAGTATTAATTTATTTTTCTTTTTTTATTTTGTCTTTTTCACCTCAAACTTTTGAACAGCAGTCTATATAATATATTTTTAAACATTTGAAGATGTAGCCTATATATTAATAGTAGTTAATGTATTATGAACAAACATAAATAAACAATGAACAATTAACCTAAATTAATAAATGCTTTAAAATTGTTGTTAATGCATCTAATAGCACCTAATGCATTAACTAATACAAAGGAATTTAAAGTGTTAGCGAATTATCTGCAAAGATTGAAGTTTTGTAGGCGCACCTGTGACAAGGCTGGAGACGATGAGCGGTAGAACAAGCATTTGAAGCATCCTCATAAGCAGCTCTCCAGGGAAAGAGAAATACTTCACCTCCCTGATGGACAGGTTATGAGGTCTCAGGGCAAAACCCAGCATCACCCCTACATACAATTAGAAATTTAAAATGAAACGTCTGTTAACACTTTCATACTTCACACTTCTCTCCCTTTTACCTTTTTACCTAAAGCCACAGCAGCCACTGTGAAGATTACAAACGCATTCCTTCGCAGGAATGTCTTGACGCCGTCTCGTGTGATGCAGCCCATCTTTCGCCTACTTCCTGACATCTGCTTCTGTAATACTCGACACAGACGGTGGAGCCCCTCCTCAGCACGCTGTGGCTTCTCAGAATCTTCACTCAGAAACAGGCTGGTGCTGTTTGGAGGCTTCTCATTCATAATCAGCTCTAATACATGGTCCAAGAGTGTTTCATGGGAAACTGTGGCAGAACATTGAGAAAAATTATATAAATACATTTTTTGTGACTTGCAATGTTTCATGACTTAAAGTTCACTATGTCTGAAAGAGTGTCTGTTCCCTGGTGGTGGGCACAAGACGTTTGGTCAATCTAATGACACTAGGGTTTGCACTTGGGAGCCCCAAACACCTCTGAGGCCCCGTCCACACCACTGCGTTTCTGTTTAAAAACGGAGAATTAAAACAAATACAATCTCCGTCCACACCAGCGTTTTATCTGCGTATTAGAATTGATCTCCGTCCATATTAAAACGACTGAAAACGCGGATCATGTGACCATTCACAAACACTGGGCATGCACGTGCCGGTGTAAACAGTCGCTGACGAATCAGGAAACGTCAGGATACGTCATGACTGATGACACCCAATCATAGAGCCGAGCGTCAGCCTCTGCGTCATCGTTTCTAAACTTCTCTGTTTTGTTCCGTCTACACTAAAACACCCTCCGGAGATTCAAAATGCAAAACAGAGCTGCAGCGTTTCTAAACTTCTCCGATTTAGGTTTTCGTTTTTCCCGTTTTAGTCTGGACGGGAGGTGCAAACGTAGCAAAAGGTCTCCGTTTTTAAACGAAAACACAGTAGTGTGGACGTGGCCTGATATTTCAGAAAAGACCAATGAGAATTAGCCTTTCGCCGAGCCCCGCCCCCCTTAGTTACTGTTGATATCTCCGTCAAACAAATGGTCAAACACGGGCAGCGCGACAGATTGCCATGACGGCAAAGGGTATTCCCGTGCGTGTCAGTGACCTTTTTTGGAGCAATACCTCCGCGATATCAAGCAAGATCGAAGCAAAAGGGGTTATGCGGTGGAGGGATTTATTCCAAATATAAAATTAAGAAATGAATGAGACACGACTACTATTGATGCTAATGCTTACCAGTCTCAAGAAAAATCAGAAAAACCCCATGACCATGCTAAGTTACCTCAAATGAAACCAGCACAGCCTTAAAGATTTTATAAACTGGTTCAGTGGCTAATTGTTTGGAGTTCGAAATATATAACTTGCGCTGCATATTTATTCATGTTGCCTCCGATACAGGAGTAGCTACACATTCGCTTTAACAAGCAGGTTGTTCATTACCACAGCAACCGATTGCGTGTCATGCTCATGCTGAATGCGATTTTCGTGTTTAAAAAGTAACTAACGTTATGCATAAGAGACGGAAAGAGGCAGAGAACCATACGTTATTTAAGGTTATTTCTATTCGTTACGATATTGATATATGAACTGATGTTGTCATGTAAGCTTCATGCTTTCCCCGTTGCGAACGTCCTCTAAACTGTAGTCTACGGTGCTGCACTGCTAACTTAGCTGACTGCTGCTCATTTTCCCAGAGAATATCATGGTATGTTAACAACAACCCTTTAGAAAATGTACAGTAAGTCCTTTGTGGATCCTCTTGATCTGCTTTCTCCGTGCTTCTTTGACTAATCTCAGTCGCACGCACGCTGCACGCGAGACGAGTTAACCATGTTCGACACATTTAACTGGAATTGGGGCGCCCACACTGTTTAATACATCTTAGGCACGGCTCGTGTTGTGTTTTGGGCTTTGGAAAGGGAAAAACACAACTTCTCCAGACAATCTCTCGGGGTATCATGCATCCGATTTACAAACGCCGTGGGCGCACCGCTTACTGTTTGACGGAACAGCTCACACGGTAACGGTTGCTATGATGTGTGATTGGACAATGGCCATTTTGTGGGAGGGGCCGGCGAAAGGTCAATTGGTGAGTTAAATGTGCATGCCACTCCCCAAGACATATGGGTATAAAAGGAGGTGGCTTGCATCCATTCCTTTAGGAGCCGAGATAGTGTCCCAGCCATTTAAGCAGTAGTTCAGTGTTGTGGCAGGAGGGAAACAACAGCTGTGTCCCAATGTGAAGGCTGCATCCTTCGAGGGCTGCAGACTGCGAAGGATGCAGCCTATTCATCCTTCGAAGGACGCACCATGTAGCCTTCGTTGGATTTCCTAATTGTGCAACCAGGTGTTAGTAGGTGTACAGGTGTAACCACAAGGAAGTACCACATGGGGAAAGAAGTCTCTATGGTGGGTTCTTCCTAGCAAGAGAAACTTCACACCCATAGCAACTGGTGACAGCACAAGGCTCAATGGAAGACACGGTGCAAAATACATCAAATGGGATTACCAACAGGGAATCAGCATATGGAACACCCAATCCAAGTGGGCATACCACAAGTAATGGGCCTTGCAGCGAACTCCTCTGCCGTATTCCGCTACTGATTAGTACTGGAGAATAGGAGGGCTTCCAGGGTTTGCCAGACACAGGGAACTCTCATGGACAAAAAGCCCAAGTTATCACCTTAAGGAGGAGAAAATCACTCTATGCAAGCAATACACACTGCCAGTTGCCCGAAATTTACCTATTCGTACCTGATAACACGAAGAAGATACTGACTCAACTCGGAGATTGTAAAATATTCTAAAGGTGATGGCTGTAGCCCAGCCTGTTGCTTTACAGATGTCTCTTAAAGAGGCACCATTCACTAATGCCCAGGAGGATGCGACACTCCTTGTGGATTGTTCTCACACTCCCATAGAGCCCGACATGCCCTGGATTTGGTATGCCAAAGAAATAGCTTCAACAATCCAGTGGGCAATCCTCTTTTTGTGGACAGCCTTCCCCTTCTGCTGTCTCCCAAAACAGACAAAGAGCTGATCACAGCATCTGAAGCTCTCCATGCTGTCAAGGTAAATTTGCAGAGCATGCACTGGACACAGCAACGATAAGTCTGGGTCTGTCTCATCACAAGGGAGCACTTGGCATGTTCACCACCTGATCCCTGAAAGAAGTAGTGGGAACTTTGGGCATATAGCTTGGCCAGGGTCGCAGGGTTTCATGAGAGTATGCTGGACCTAACTCAAGGCATGTCTGACCCCCAAAGAATGCTTGCATGGGTTGACCTTGGAGGATTTAACTTCCTGGTACCTCTAAGTAACATGATGATCAGGTCGTACTTCCCAAGCTTATCGTCCACTGCATCATGATGTGCCAATTGTGGCCACATACATTTAAGGTGGAGGAGAACAGCCTCCTCCCCAACCTTTCCTGCAGAAAGGAAAGCACTGACCTGACCATGCATTTTTGTGGTCCTTAACCCCGGGCGACCAGACGCCACTTCAATGCATACAGCCACCTCATTGAGGGGGCCCTGGCTTGAGTGATAGTGTCTACCACATGCTCATTGGGGGAAACGCATGCTTGCGTAGGCCCCAGGGCCAGCTGTGGGCAATGGGAGTATTCCCAGGAAGCGATCAGATCTACCTGTGTTTTGCTAAATTGACTCGAAATCTGATGGACCACCTAGAGTCCCCACTCTTCACTGTCATTGACGAAGTGAACTAACAGGCCCTAGACGGAATTCTAGGATGATTCCACCAGGTGGTGGTGCTCTGCGGGCACAAATACACTGCAATTGCCTCCTCAACCTGTGTATCGTTTGTACCCCCTGACTACCCCACGATCAAGGGTAGTGAGGATGGAAGAGCTTGTGAAGCACAACATGGCAGTGAAAGGTGCCTTCCATGACCATGCACTTCCGGGAAGAAATAAACTAGGCCAGAGCGTGTCTGTGAGCAGCACTCTGAACCCAAGAACCAATCATCCAACCACGAACACTCAGGGCATGGTGGAGGGTTCCACTGAAGCCCAATGTTCATGGTGGGTACAGGCAAGCATGGCCACTAACTAGGCATCTGCCTCAGACTGGGCTCCCAACCAGATGGTGGGGGTTAAGACAAGTCCTCACCATCTTAAGGCAATAGCCCACCCTACAACTATTGACAACTCCTGTGCCATCGACAAGCTCTTCTCGAGCCCCTAATGAGAAATTAAGTTGAGACGAGATGAACCTAACTCATTCATGAACTCAACCAGGGGAAACGGGAGTGCCAGGTAATGACAGTCCCGTGGGCTTCCATTGAAATCCCAGATCGCCATGCACTTGCAGTCAAGGCCTTGCTTGACAGCAGAATAACCAGGACATTGAGCAACTGAAGTGACTTCCTGACTAAAAAAAGAAAGAAAGTCGTGACCGGGGAGCTCTCTGAACTTAACAGTGCATTCGGAAGAGAGATCACTGTAATGCGATATCCCAGCAGATTAAGGTTTCCTTCTTTTTACAGAGGTGAATCGAATGAGCGATTGCACCTGCAACCACTTTGCTCCGAAGAACAAACCATCTCCTTTTATTGCCATAAGTCCGGGGAAATGGGAAATGGTACACAATTCCACTCGTCAATTCTCATTGGCCTTTTCGCCTGCTTCAGAGGTGTTTGGGGCTCCCAAGTGCGATGCTGCGATCCCTAATGTCATCACATCAACACAGTATTTAAGAGACTGACAGATAGGAAATTATAATTAATGACACCATGATGTTAAATTCATGAGTAAATTAGTTTTGTCAGTTTTGCCATATCAGTTTGAGCCCAATCCGATTATAACAGTCAAGAAGAACAAAATGATCGATCTTATATATATATATATATATATATATATATATTACACACTAAAGGAAAGGTAAAATATATATATTTTTAAAGCATGATATGTCCCCTTTAAACCTATATCTCAAACAGTCACAAGACATGTGACAATGTCGGTTATGGTGAGACTATGGTGAGAAACGTTGTTGAATAAAAAGTTTGTGATATGCAAGTTAGGATAGTGTGCGGGATCTTCTCTTTGGCACATTTTCGACTGATTTATTTTTGGTGTTTTTTTTCTTATGCACCTACCAATTGCAGGTGTGCGATGGTTTTTACATTTTATAATTTATGGTGAGACTTAAAATGGAAGTGAATGGGAAACTATTTTTAAGGACTTAAAAGCTGGAATCTAAAACAATTTTTAAAAAGCACTAACATTAATTAATCTGTTAAAATAAATGTATTATTTGAGCTGTAAAGCTGTTTAAATCGTATTTTTTACAGTAATTTTAGAGTTTAAGAGCTTATTGCATTCTGTTGTCACAGCAATAAAGTTGTAAATTATAGATATAACTTTAGATTGAAAAAGTTAGTTAGTGATTTTTTCACAATAAATACTTGTTAACATACTTCTATAACACTTATTTTTGAAAACCGATGTCCATCATAGTTTATGCCAATTTTTTATCAGATAAATAAATATATCTTTTGTCTGAGTTTGAGTTGGATCTTTAATTGTTTTTTCATTGTATTATTGTTCCCTGTTCTGTCTCCTTCATTTGCATTTGTTACTATGGCTATTTATTGTTTGATTAATGTGATCCACCTGTTTCTCGTTTCTTCGCTTTGGTAAATTGGTATATATTGAGCCCGTTTTCTGTTAGTCTTGATTCTGATTTTGTCTAAGGTGGTTGTTTTCTTAGTGGTTTTGAGAATTCTGTGACGCCTAAGTATTTTGAGTTTGTTAATAAATTAAAGACTGCTGAGAGAAGACCCTGCTCCCATGTTGCAACCAGTCATGATGACACATAGCTAATGTGACTTTGTATCTTGCAATTTTATGTCTTGTGGTTGCCTCTATTTTTGTCACAACTGCCTTTTTTAATGTTTTACTTTGAAGCTTGTTTGAATATTTTGGACATGGTGTTAAACATTGGAAAGACAGCAATCCTGTCAGGAATATAGCGAAGGTATATTCCTATATAAGGGATATAAAGGTATACTATTCCTAGTTTCACTATGAAACAACTCATAAAAATTAATTTGTCATTGTTTACTCACTTTTGTCATTCCAAAAATATATGGTAATTTCTTTTTTCAGTGTAACAGTTTTTTTTTTTTTTTTTTAGATTATCATATTGTAAGAATTGCTCTTTTCCATACAATGCATGGATATTGTGGCTGTCAAGCTCCACGCCAACGCACACAAAAAGTATAATAAAAGTGATCCTTTTTGTTCCAAGGGAAAAATAAATAATATGGGTTAGAAACATGAGTAAACAATGAAAGAATTTTCCTTCTGGAAGTGCATTATTCCTTTAAAACTCTGATCCTTGACTTTCTAGAAAAAAAATACCTGAAATTATGGACTGGCTAACAAAAAGAAATCAAGCATCATACAGACAACTGACCAAATGACTGCTTGTCTAATGGCAAAAGGTGTCTGAAAAATAAAAACATCATAGCACGTCAAGAAGAAAAACTTTAGAACAAGACCAATGGTAAATGTTTAGTATTGTTTTAGTTAGACTGTAAGTAAACAATCACCCAGCAAATCCAATTCCAATATTTTCCTAATTAATCAACAGTATAAAACCATGAGATGGGTTCACTCACCACTCATGTTTGCTCTGCAGTGGGTTAGTGCTGGAGGTACTGGACTGAACTGACCATAGGTAAAGCTCAACTTGTGCCAAACACACATGAAACAGCGTATATGTCCTGACTCTCTCACCCTCTTTGTGACCCCATACTGAGAGACACTGGAGGTACAAATCATACCTTTTGGCCTGATCTAGGGCCAGTTTTTACTCCATTGATCCCTACTTGGTGGTCTGATCACTGATCTTAAATCAGCATAAATCCAAACAGCCCAGGTGAGCACTACAAAGCTGACCCACACCATAATCTCGCTCCTGTCCTTTCCACCGTCCAATAGTAAACTAACAGATCAGCACCTGTTCACACCAGAACACCACAAACTCACTGACAACATCAGTTCTCAGTTTTCTCCTAGGCTATTAGTGAAATTACATGATAGGTTTGAAAGAAAGAAAGAAAGAAAGAAAGAAAGAAAGAAAGAAAGAAAGAAAGAAAGAAAGAAAGAAAGAAAGAAAGAAAGAAAGGTTTTAAGAGGTTTTAAAACAATTAAAAAAGAAAGACAGAAATTATTGGATGCCTCATCCTAGCTCAGCTAAATTAAATGTTTGCATTTTGTAATAGCATATATTCAGACACATTGCATTTTAAAACAACACGACTTACCATTTCTCTGTAGCTCTGTTCTCCCGTGCGCGTTGTGGTAACGTCGCGTGCAGCAGAAGCTGGAGACTGGGTGATATTCTGTTTAAAGAGTTGAAAACGGCTGAGATTTTTGCGTGGGAAAGAGGAGTTACGATTTTTTCTTGAGAGAAAAAAAAATCAACCCACTGGCCGATAGCGCAAAGAATCAACACGTTAATAAAATCTCATTGGGGGAGGCGTTTACTACTGAGTGTATGTAGAGACAACACCCACTGTGCGTTAAACTGATAGATTCGTTTAATGGCTGTGACTGTTTAGCGGGACTTTGTCAATAATAGTATCTAAAGGTATTGTATGCGAAATATAATCTTCATCAAATGATAAATAAAGTCGTATTTTAAATGACAATGTTTTGTTGCACTGTACACTGTATGAGAAAGAGACAAATATTCAGCGTATCTCATTACCATGACAACATGATTGCTCACGCATGTTCAGGTCCAGCCTTCAGATCTGTGTGTGTGTGTGTGTGTGTGACCTTCTGCTCCGACTACCCACTCACCACCTACACAGTGTCTTAGGTCTGTTGTACTGTATAAACTCATCTCGCTCTTTTCTTCGTTTTCCCCAAGGAATCTAAGGAATCTGGCATTTCATACACACGAATTAATAGGGGTTATATCTTTATTTTTGCATCCATATATTTTTTAATAAATTATTTTGAACATTTTTACCAGTTGAGAACTCACAGAAAGCTATTAAATGTGCAAAGAAGTCAAAACATTGCTCCATTAAACACACACATGAAGATCTGCTGCAAGTAGATGACATTTCTGACCCTGGTACCAAAATGTAATGGGCTGAAAATGTGGATCTCGGTCTGCTTGTTTGGTGCACACCAGGGTTGGGATAGCAGCATAAACACTTATTCATGAACCGCACTAACAGAGCCATTGTAACTTTTAATCGCATCAATACCAAGTGTGATGTTGAACACGAATCATCGACATTATGCCACCTGCTTTGCCTTAATTTTCTAATAAAGATCAAATAAGTCTAATTTGTATTAATTTAGCAAAAATACTGTATAAGTGATTGTTGATATAACATATTAGTTAATAGAATTGGTCCAGGAACATTACATAAAAGGTTGAACGGATATGGTCTGAAGACACTCTCACTCACATTTTGTGAAGATCTGATGAACACACTAAGGCCCCGTCCACACTACTGCGTTTTCGTTTAAAAACGGAGACCTTTTGCAACGTTTGCACCTCCCGTCCACAAACATTTGATGTTTGTGTGTATAGTTAGTTTTGTGTTTAATATCACTATTAGTAAGGTTAGTATTATTACTGTATAATTAAAATTCAATATATTTAAAGCATACCTAACGTATACTATCCATCCATCCATCTTCTTCCGCTCATCCGGGGCCGGGTCGCGGGGGCAGCAGTCTAAGCAGAGATGCCCAGACTTCCCTCTCCCTAGACACTTCCTCCAGCTCTTCTGGGGGGATATTGAGGCGTTCCCAGGCCAGCCAGGATCCAGCGTGTCCTAGGTCTTCCCCGGGGCCTCCGCCCAGTGGGACGTGCCCGGAACAACTCCCCCGGGAGGCGTCCAGGAGGCATCCGGAACAGAGACCCCTCTCGATGTGGAGGAGCAGCGGCTCTACTCTGAGCTCCTCCCGAGTGACCGAGCTTCTCACCCTATCTCTAAGGGATCGCCCAGCCACCCTGCGGAGAAAGCTCATTTCGGCCGCCTGCATCCGGGATCTTGTCCTTTCGGTCATGACCCAAAGCTCATGACCATAGGTGAGAGTAGGAATGTAGATTGACCGGTAAATCGAGAGCTTTGCCTTACGGCTCAGCTCCTTCTTTACCACAACAGACCGGTACATCGACCGCATTGCTGCATAAGCTGCATCGATCCATCTGTCAATCTCCCGTTCCATCCTTCCCTCACTCGTGAACAAAACCCCAAGATACTTAAACTCCTCCACTTGAGGAAGGATTTCTCCACCAACCTGAAGAGAGCAAGCCACCCTTTTCCAACTGAGGACCATGGCCTCAGATTTTGAGGTGCTGATTTTCATCCCAGCCGCTTCACACTCGGCTGCAAACCGTCCCAGTGCATGCTGAATGTCCTGGTGTGAAGGGGCTAACATGACAACATCATCCGCAAAGAGCAGAGACGAAATCGTGTGGTCCCCAAACCTGACACCCTCCGGCCCCTGGCTGCGCCTAGAAATTCTGTCCATAAAAATTATGAACAGAACCGGCACCAACATGCACCGGGAAGTAGTCTGACTTACTAATGCGAACCAAGCTCCTGCTTCAGTCATACAGGGACCGGACAGCCCTTAGCAAAGGACCCCGGACCCCATATTCCCCATATAACCCCATAGCACCCTCCACAGGCCGCCTCGAAATCCACAAAACACAAGTGGACTGGTTGGGCAAACTCCCATGAACCCTCCAGCACCCTGTAGAGTATAGACCTGGTCCAGTGTTCCACCGCCCAGTAGGCTTGCTACAGTAGTCGGTGTTACCGGTGTTCAGTCGCAAAACCGGTTTTATGACATGCCCACCGTGGCACCGCGGTTGGCATGTGAGAAAAAAAGTTTAAAGCCTTAAAAATATTGAACGTAATTACGCAGTAGTCGTTAAATCCTGCCTATTAACACACACACGACCCATAGAAAAGACGCGCATTGATATTAAGTTCTCTTTCGGGCTTGAACAAACCATAACACACAAATTATGCCAAAAAGTCTATAAGAGCAGTCTTATGGCTCGTTTCCACTGAGGGGTACGGTACGGTGCGGTACAGTACAGTACGGGTCGGGTCGGGTACACCATGATCAGGCTTGCGTTTCCACACTCACTGATGATGGCTTAGGCCGAAACGCGTATGTGTGGACATGGTGAATGAATAAATCTTCATGAGATTTAACTAGAGAGTGCGGTTCTTTTTCTTTGCATTGATCACTGTTTTATAACTCGCACCCAAGAAACGTCTTGGTAGTTGAGCGCGCCTAGTTTGAGCATTATTGCGTTTCCACCGCCAACAGTACCCTTACTTGATAGGCGTGGTATGCTGGAAAGAAGCGATCGACGTCATTTTCGCGCGAAGAAAGCGACATAGTAAACAACAATGGATGACAGACAGCAGATCTTGTTCTTGCTTCGCGGCATGTTTGTCACCAGAAACAAGCGCTGGCATTAGGCGTTTCCAAGAAGCCAACGCAAAGTCCGACTCAGGAGAATGATCCCGAGGACGCGAGTCCAGTAATTCTGCTAATGAACCAGCGCGTTCTTGAACGCGGCACTGAGCTCGCTCTGGCTCTGCGACTCCGGTTATCTCTGTATGTTCATTTTAGGCAACAATAAAACGAAATATGTTATAAAACACCACTCTGCTTCTTTTCGATTTCATTTCAATACATTTTAAACATTCTAAAGCACATAAATGTGGTTCAGGCAACGATTGTCACTGCATGTATGTAACGTTATATTTATAACAAAACTAATTATAAAACAACCCTGCCTCTTTTCGTTTAAATTTAAAAATATTAAACATATTCCAGGAAATATCTAATGTAATGTATTGCATATCGCATTACAAATGTTGCAATAAACAACATTACAGATGATCTTAATAAAATAAATAAAAAATGACAAAACTATCTATTTTTGTTGAATTTCAATTTTATCAATAATAGCCATTATAAAAGTATACGTAAAAGGTACAAAATACAGTAAAGCTTAAATAATATCAAGAAACAATTCAGTCAGTCAAATATACAAATTCAGCGCTCAAAGATATGAAACTTCACGTAGCCTTCTGCCAAAACTATTGGCCAGGAAACGAATTATAGATTCACGAGACCAAAGATCACCTGTTAGGTTTAACGTTATACAAGACGAACTATATCTCATGTTTAACCACTACAGAGACGTCCGAGTCAGCGGTAAACATCAGGATGACTAGCCGAGGAAAGGCTGTTCCAAGCGGGGGACACGAGTGCGAGCGTCCGGTGATCGCTTGGAATGGATCTCAGTCAAATTATCAAAAATCTATAAATAAACCACAGATTTGATCTTTAAAAAACTACTTTCTCGCCTGAAAAAGTCTTAAAACTACATTTCGTGACACAATAACAGTAGAATTATATTTCAACTATATGCTTCTTTTTTTTTTTTTTTTTTTTTTTTGCTTCTAATGCCCTTGTAGCACGCGCGAGTGACGATACTCTGTCCACCAATCAGCGTTCTGCAGTGAGTCTAGCTCCACCTTTTAGTACCCTTTCACTGTGCTAGGTACCCTAACGAAAGGGTACCCAAAAAGTGGTACGGTACGGTTCGGCTTTTTAGTACCATTCACAACTTTTGACAGTGGAAACGCAAATAACCGAACTGTACCGTACCGTACCACTCAGTGGAAACGAGCCAAACGAACGTAGAAATTTGTGAGAAAATGGGACGCGTGTCAGATCGCGTCTCTGTCAGCAACGGCTGTTCGAACTCGCTCACTCGTTTTTACTTACTCCTTCTCATTCACTCCTTCAAGTGAACAGTATTAGTGGACTAATGTAGGGAATATGGAGGGTTTCATAAATATGAGGGTTTAGGGGCGATTTCGGATTCAACCCATGTTCTTAAGCAGTGAAAAATAGAGGACACTGACAACGCATTGTCAGACAGGAGCGAGCAGGTAATATTTAATATGAAACAGTCTCAACTTTCAAATTTGGTCAGTCAAAGAAAATCAAAAATAAATAGGCCTACCGTTTTGTGGCTCTTTAATGTGTCGTGTCAATAAAGCCAAGTTCCACCGACGTTAATCTACTAACTCTCCTGACTGCTTTGTCGGACAAAAATGGTGGATTTTGATTGGTCAGGTCACATGTCTGGCAATCAAAATTAGTTTATTTTTTTAAACTAGCGTATATTCAGGACACAATAACAAAACAGTTCTTTCCCGCACTACCGCACCTTATGTATGCCCATGAAAATGTGCGCATTTTACGTTTTCCTTTAAATTAACGATTTAAAAGCCCCCGCCGGTGACACCGGTATTACCGGTGGTGTCACACATCGATTAACCGGTGAGGAAATATCCTCATCGTCACAACCCTACGGCCCGGAAGAAAACCACACTGTTCCTCCTGAATCCGAGGTACACTATCGGCCATATTCTCCTCTCCAGTACCCTGGCACTCACCCTAGACTTTCCCAGGGAGGCTGATAAGTGTGATCCCCCTGTAGTTGGAACACACCCTCCGGTCCCCATTCTTAAAAAAAAAGGAACCACCACCCCGGTCTGCCATCCCAGAGGCACTGTCACCGACTGCCATATTTAATTTTCACTAGGGAAACTAACACATATTAATCATTTGCTGTTTCCATTTATAATTTTAAAGTTTAATAATCAGCAGCAAATATCCAATGATCTCCATTGACACAGTTATTGCAAATTGAAACAAAACGTGCAGAAGAATATTTGGTAAGACAATGGTGCTTTGGTAAGAATGTTGCTTCCATAGTAGAGAATATAACGCTTTATGTTGTGTATGTAGTTTTTAATGAGAAATGTGTGTGTATCTGTTTTTTATGGTGTCTAAAGACTGAAAACATGGCTTTGACATAAAACAGCGCATTTCTCATTTCTGAAAGGTGACAGCAGTAGATTGCATCACTATGGTAACACAATAGTCTGCCAGAGTGTGGGTGGTATGTTGCATACATGTTCTACATTTAGCTACTGTAATTACACATTCAGCTGCTGAGAAACAGGCATGAAACGCATTGCACTACTGAATAAATTCGACACAGTTAAAATAATTATAAAAGGTTTGGATTTACTATGGATTTAAGTGCTCTTATTACAAATGACTAGCTAAACAGTGACAAAACATTATGTCTTTGCATATAGTTAGACGATATGTATTACTCTTCAGACTTGCACTCATCTAGGGCCTGTTTACACCTAAAATTATAAAGCTCAAAGTTCAATGCCAAGCCAGATATTTTATTTAACAGAAGAAGCCTACATCGAACGGCCCATTTGGACTACATCCCTCTACTTCCTTCTTTAATGACGTCAGTAGAACAGTTTTTTGACTAACATTCCGCTTACTGTGTTTCCTAAGCTCTTACGGTGATTTTCTGAAGTAAAACTGATGCTTCATCTTTTGTGTGATGTACAATAAACTTTATTAAACTCATCAGTATATGTTTGATCATCATTCAGACCTGGTCCGAAACAGTAGACTTGTAGGCTATTAATAAATAATGGATACATACAAGCAGATGACAAATACGTTATAATAACCGTAATTAAACAACTACCTGTTCCATCTCTATACAGCACTCTGACTCTGTAGGCATTATTGTCCGACGCGAAATGAACACCGTTACTGAGGTCCCGTTTGCACGAAGGGAAAACGCAGCTATTTCCCTGCGGTTTGGCCTCTCATAAACCCTGTTTTTATCACAGAAAACAGATTTCTAAAAACTCCGGGCAAAGTGGAGATTTCTGAAAACGCCGGTTATGTGTTGTCGTGTCAATTGGGATAAACAGCGTTTTAGGTTCTCTCTTGACGATTCTGAGGATTCTGATTGGCTTGCATTGCTTTATCCTTCTCTCTACACTGCCGCCCATACGTATTTATACGGGTGTGTGCAAGATGTTATTATTGAAAACGGAGAGGGGGAAATATTAGTTTCTCTAAATACCCCTATAGTATCCAGCTGCAGACCCGCAGCACACCAGTTTCAGAACCCCAACGCCAGAACCCCAGCGCTAGAACCGGAAGTAAAGGGCGGAGTTACGTTCTAACCAACACCAGCGCCAGGGCCGCAAGTCAGGGGCAGAGCTTAGGTTCGAAACCTAGTAACGCCATCTAACGTAAATTGGAGGGTATTTTACACATGAAACAGCTTTTATTGAACATGAACTGTATGTTATGATGCTACATTACAGTACAATAAGCATTTTAAAACATTGATTTTTGTGTAATATAATTGTATATAGTTTCAGTTATCCATTTCATTGTATTATGAGTTACTTCCTGATCATACTTCCTGATCAAGAAAAAATAATACTTGAAACTTATGGGCATTTTAATGTGTCATGCCTGACTTTGCTGTGCTAGGTGTGCTCACTTCACCATGAACAGAAGATGTTGGGCCGGTCTTCTACTCCCAGCCTGAAGAGGGAGCTGTTTGTTTCCGGTCCATCAGACAGCAGCTGATGGGAGGGACTGTTTAAAAGCATCTCCTGCCAGTTGTTTGGTCTGCTCTGTGCTGTGCGTCTCGGCTTTGTTCGGGCTGCCAGGCAGGCAGCAACTCCACCATATTTTCTTTTGCTTTGTTTGCATTACCCATAGTTTACACTTTACTGATCTGCACTACATTTTGATTAGTTTTCTCTTGCTTCTCATACACTGACTTAATGCATTTCTTGATTTGAATTATGATTTCATTTCATCATTTAATGTTTAAATAAACTATTTTTTGATTTAACTTTACAAACGGTGTGGTCTCCCCTATGTCACTGCTACTGTGAGCTAGGTAGACGTGACATATGGGGGCTCGTCCAGCCAGTTGAATCCCGAATTGTAAGTAGACTATTGTAATGCGCAATATTGTGTAGGCTTAGTTGCGTGGATAGTGCTACGTCATTGGTTCACATTTTTGTGAATGAACGTAAGGTGATCAGCTGATAGTAGTCAGCTGGCGCTCGTTTGTTTGTTGGGGAGTTCCGCATCGAGTGTTCAGTTAATGAATTGAATATTTGAAAATTAGTCACTAAAGCTAGTGTTTTGATTATGAAAAAAAAAAAACATTTTTTTGGTGGAGTTTTTGCGCAGATATAGAGCAGTTTTTCCAACCCTTGTTTGATGAGTTTGATTGGCGAAGTGTGTGTGTAAGCTGATTTGTGTTACAGGATGACATTTTACGGAGCCTGTTTTATCCCCAATTAGTGCGCGTATGCGTTGCTGGGTTTAGGTTCCTTGTCACTGAAGTCCGGACGAGGGCACCGCCGTGGAGCACCGGCTGAATTGACGTTTGTCGGGACAGTACGACTCCATCGGTATTGGTGAGTAAATGAGCCTTGTTCTTGGACTTAGTGTGAAGATAGGTTAGAATAGTAGGGGGGTAAATGTTTAGGGGGAAACTCCGTAGTTGTCCTGTAATGTAAACTATTTTCCGCTTCGCCTTTTTGAACTTTGTGTGGTTGGTTTTGTAATAGTAACCTGAAAGACGTTGAGGTATTAGCCCAGTTTTGATTTGGTTAGATGTATTGATAGGGGGTGTTTATATAGACCATAGCCTTTTTTGATTGTTGACTGGAGACTGGTGAATTTAGCTGTGATAATGAGTAAACTTGAGGCGTTTTTAGCTGCTCCTTCTGTGGGCTTGCTCGCGGCTTTGAGTGTTGAACAATTGCATGGTGTGGCTGAGCACTATGGAATTGATATAACATTGCCAAAGGTAGCTAAGAAGTGTGAGCTGGTTGACTTCATTCGTGCGTGTTTGATTGATAAGAAGGTTTTACCTGATGAGAAATTGCCGGCGCGCGATAGTGAGGGTGCGTCAGGGTCGGATTCAGATGGTGAGCCCACGCCAGGTTTGTTCCTCTCGCATAGAAAACTCAGTGTGTTAACATTTGAGCAGCAAGTTGAAATGTTAAAATTGCAACATGAGTTAAAAAGGGAACAAAAGATGCTGGAATTGGAACAAGAATTAGCAAGGAAAAAATTAGATGATGAGTTGACTCAGAGAAAGCTTGATAACGAATTGGACCGTATAAGGTTAGAAGCGGCAGAGAAAGACAAGGATCGTGAATTGGAATGGGAAAAGCTTAAAAATTTAGAGCGGGAACGAGAGATTGAGCGTACTAGGCTACAATTAGCAGCTGAAGGTAAGCTTGGAAAATCACAGCAGGTCGGCCTGGCCAGTATGATCAAGTTCCTGCCTAAATTTAATGAGCATGATCCAGATGTGTTTTTTTTCATTATTTGAAAATATTGCCACTGAACAAAATTGGAGTGATGAGGATAAAATTGTATTGTTACAAACTACGTTAACTGGACGTGCGCAGAAGGCATTTGTAGCTCTACAGTCTTCTGAAAAGAGAGTCTATAAATCCGTTAAGTCAGCTGTGTTAAAGTGCTACGAATTAATCCCTGAGGCTTATAGACAGCGTTTTCGATCATGGAAAAAATCAGACAAGCAAACTTATGCTGAGTGGGCTAGGGAATTGACTAGTTTTTTTCATCGTTGGCTTACAGCAGAAGAGGTTGATTCTTTTGATGAGTTGTGTAATCTTATGATATTAGAACAACTTAAGAACACTTTGCCTGATCGCATTACCACTTATATTAGTGAACATCAGGTGAAAACAGCAGCAGAGGCCGCTGTCCTTGCTGACAATTTTTCTCTGATACACAAGTCTTCAGTGCGCGATTTTTGTCCGCGTCCTAATAGTAGTTACAAAGAACGCCGCTATAGTCGAGTGAATACAGATACATCTGGGTGTTCAAATTCGAGTGCACGGGGTAAACCATCGGATTTCGATTTTAAGACAGATTGTAACTACTGTTTTGGAAAAAATCATTGGAAAAAAAATTGCCCGGTGTTATTGGAGCGAAATAGGGTGAAAGGAGATGGAGGTAAAGTTGGCCTCTGCACCTCATCTATTCCTGGTGCGCTCTCAGTGATAAAGATAATACAACTCATGCAAAGACTTGGATCGTGCACAATGTACAGTGTCAACTGAAAAATGTTTGAGCAATGTACCAAGTAATGAGTTTGATTTTCCTGTTTCCATTATAAAGGATTATGCGCCGTTTGTCACGGAGGGTTTTGTGGCATTAGTTGGAAACGCACATCGTGTTCCGGTAAAGATTCTGCGTGATACGGGTGCATCAGAGAGTTTTATTTGTCAATCTGTTTTGCCCTTTTCGTCTGAGTCTGATACAGGCAATTGCGTGTTGATACGGGGAATTGGTCTTCAGTCATTTCCAGTGCCGCTGCACAAAATTCAGTTGTTCTCTGGTTTTGTGACCGGTGAAGTAAACATTGCGGTGCGTCCTTCTCTACCTATAGAAGGAATTGATCTGATTGTGGGTAATAATTTTGCTCATGACCGTGTGTTTCCTGATCAAGTTTCACCACCTCCTGTGGTTAATACCAGAGTTTCTTTTTTTGAATGAGTCAGATAGCTGTCAAAAAGATTTTCCAGACGTTTTACGGCATGTGCTGTGACGCGCGCTATGGCGCATAAGCAGGATGTAAATTTGTCTGATGTATCGCAGCATACGTCTGCTCAGCTATTTATTCCACAGTTACCGGTGCCTTTGTCTCGTGTTGACATTGCTGAGGCTCAAAAGAGTGATCTGAGCTTACAGAAATATTTTGAGTGGGCAAGAGATGACTGTTTGGATCGTGGCTATTTTGTGAAGGATGGCATGTTGCTGAGAAGGTGGTCACCTTCTGTGGGAAATGATGTGAGAGATCAAATTTTGCAGGTGGTGATGCCTGAAAAGTTTCGTGATGTGGCACTGAAAACAGCTCATGGGGAAACAGCGGGTCATTTTGGTGTAAAGAAAACATACAATCAATTGTTACAACATTGCTACTGGCCGCGAATAAAGAGAGACGTTGCACGGTTTGTTCACACTTGTCATGTTTGTCAGGTGGCAGGTAAGCAAAATGCTGTCGTTAAGCCTGCGCCTTTACAGTCCATTGCATCTGTGGGTAAGCCTTTCGAACATTTGATTATTGACTGTGTGGGTCCGTTGCCCCAGTCAAAATCAGGCTGTGTTTATTTGTTCACCATCATGTGCCAAGCGACTCGTTATCCGGCTGCGTTTGCTTTGAGGACTATTACGACAAGGTCTGTGGTGAAATCATTGTCGCAGTTTATTTCAATATTTGGTTTACCAAAGTCATTCAAAGTGATCGGGGGTCCAATTTTACATCAAGAACGTTCGCAGCAGCTTTGAAACAGCTGCGTATCCAACACAATTTGAGCAGCGCGTACTACCATCCGCAAAGTCAAGGGGTTTAGAGCGTTTCCACGCCACTCTTAAGTCTCTGTTGCGAGCTTATTGCATAGAGATGAAAAGGGAGTGGGAGGATGGTTTACCATGGCTATTGTTGGCGGCTAGAGCGGTTGTGCAAGAAAGCACAGGTTTTAGCCCAAATGAGTTGGTATTTGGTCACAAGGTGCGTACCCCATTGTCTGTCTTGTCATGTGATCTAGATTCAAGTGAACCACCAAAGAGTTTGTCTACTTATGTGTATGGTTTCCGCCGCAGGTTACTGTTAGCATGTAAAATGGCAACTGAAAATTTGACTGATGCCCAAAGAAAAATGAAGCTTAAGTTTGACAGTAAAGCAGAAGCTCGTGTCTTTAGTCCAGGGGATCAGGTAGTGGCATTGTTGCCTATACCTGGTTCGCCTTTTGGGGCAAAATACTCTGGACCTTACAATGTGGTTCGTCGAGTGTCAGAGACAAATTATGTTGTTGCTACACCTGATCGTAGGCGAGCAACGCAGTTATGTCATATCAATTTACTTAAGCCATATTATGCATCATCACAGTCACCTAGTGGTAAGGATCAATCAGCTGTCTTGGTCGCGGCAGGCTCATCTGTACCTTTTTCCGAATTAGATGATGTGCAGGGCCCGGATGATTCCATGCTGCATGCTCGTCTAAATAATTCAGAGACGTTGGGAAATTTAGAGGGAGTTTTAAATCATTTGGATTTCCAACAGCAATCAGAATTGAAAGCATTAATCCTTGAATTTCCATGTCTGTTTTCAGATACTCCTTCATGCACAACTGTAATCGAGCATGACATAGAAGTCGGTGATGCAAAGCCAATTCGTCAGAGGTTTTACCGTACAGGTGCTGATAAGCGTAAAAGTCTGGATGATAGCGTCCAATATCTTCTAGAAAATGGTCTGGCCATACAGTCATATTCCAGCTGGGCTTCACCTTGTTTATTAGTTAAAAAACCTGATCATACGTACAGATTTTGCACGGATTACAGAAAAGTGAATGGTGTAACGAAACCAGATTCGTATCCATTGCCTAGGATAGAGGATTGTATTGATCAAGTTGGTGCGGCTCGTTATGTGAGCAAATTCGACTTGCTTAAAGGTTACTATCAAGTTCCTCTTACTCCTAGGGCACAAGAGATCTCTGCTTTTATTACGCCGTCAGGACTGTATTCTTATACGAGGATGGCTTTTGGTTTGCGAAACGCTCCTTCCAGTTTCCAGCGGCTCATGAATCGAGTTGTTGTAGGACTGGAGGGGTGCGCTGTGTATATTGATGATGTGGTCTGCTACTCAGACACCTGGAGGTCCACCTTGCCCGTATACGTTCATTATTTGAACGGTTGGCGGCTGCAAACCTTACTGTAAACTTGGCAAAGTGCGAGTTTGCACGGGCTACAGTGGTGTATTTGGGAAAGGTGGTAGGACAGGGCAACGTTCGCCAGTGAGAGCAAAAGTCCTGGCCATTGACAAATTCCACGTCCGGTCACTAAAAAAGAATTAATGCGCTTCCTTGGTATGATAGGGTATTACAGGAACTTCTGTTGCAATTTTTCATCTGTCGTTGCCCCATTAACTAACCTGTTGAAGGGTTCAGTAAAATTCAATTGGACTGCTGATTGTCAACACGCATTTGAAAACGCCAAGTCTCTTCTGAGTTCTGCACCTATTTTGGCTGCTCCTAGGCTTGAGGAGCCTTTCCAGTTACAAGTGGATGCCAGCCAGGTAGGGGCAGGTGCTGTTCTCCTTCAAAGAGATGACAACGGAATAGATAGACCAGTTTCCTATTTTTTCTCGGAAGTTTAATTGTCATCAATTTAACTATTCGACAATCGAAAAGGAGGCACTGGCCCTTATTTGGGCACTCCAACATTTTGATGTTTATGTTGGTGGAGGGTTACACCCTGTGGTGGTCTTTTCTGATCACAATCCTCTTACGTTCCTCTCTTCTCTTCAGAATGCGAACCAGCGCCTTATGCGTTGGGCTTTGTTTCTACAGCCTTATAATCTAACTATTAGACACATCAAGGGGTCGAGAACGTTATGGCTGATGCCTTGTCACGGGGTCTTGATGACTGTTAAGAGGTGTCTATCTTTCTCCAGTCTCTGGTTCTTTTCTCTTGTCTCCGGTCTTTCCATTCTTAAATTGCTATCCAGGCGCCAGGATTTGCTGAGTGGGAAGGAAGGGGGTGGGAGGGGATCGGGGGAGGAGTTTGATGTATTTTTTTTTTTGTAGTGGCTGTTGTATTGAAGAGTTGGGTAAAATAGAGTGGGGTTAAATTTAACATTAGTCTTTTGTGGTACTGGTTAAAAGGGTAATGGGTTTAGTTAAAGTTTTTTGATATAATTTGTTATTGGGTTTTTTATTTTTAGTATTGATTATGGGAAATGGAGTAATGAGTAGAAGTTAAAATTACAGAGTCCCATATGGGTCTCTGTTTTGTGGGGGAGTGATGTCATGCCTGACTTTGCTGTGCTAGGTGTGCTCACTTCACCATGAACAAGAAGATGTTGGGCCGGTCTTCTACTCCCAGCTGAAGAGGGAGCTGTTTGTTCGGTCCATCAGACAGCAGCTGATGG